>JAUMHE010000043.1:12254803-12299694 GCA_032359235.1 Enteromius mattozi | reverse complement strand
TATTCATGTGAGGGCAGATCTGAAATTTCAACAGCCATTATTTCAGTCTTCAGTGTCACATGATCCTTCAGATGAAAAAAATATTTTTGTAACATTATTAATCTCTTTATTGGCTAACACTTTACAATAAGGTTTCCTTTGTAAACATTTGTCAGTGCATGTTAGTTGACAGTATGTTCACAGATATAACTTACATAATAATGTATTAATATTATTGTCACTTATGATCAATTTAATGCATCCTTCTTCCTGAATGAATGGATCGATTTCTTAAAAAAAAATACTGACCTAAAACATTTGAACAATTTATATTTTTGTATAGGGCAGCTAATACTTCCTGCACCATTTAAGCTGTGGTAACTTCAAGTTCCTGATGCTTTAAGTGTTTTTTTTGTTTGTTTGTTTTATTTTCCTGTCACACAGGTTTAGGTCATTTGTTTTTAAGACATGCTGCATGGAGATGCAGTTTGACTAAGAAGAGTAAGTGGCTGCGTTCTCCGAGTGCACCCTTATTTAAAAAGAAGAGTTGTTAGACTTGATGAATGGTTGCCCTCTCCTCAGCTCTGTTACTGCCACAGTCGTCTTTGTTTGGTCACTCCGCAGAAGAGCATCAGCCTCCATAGTGAGATGTTATGCTTGCCGGAGGAACCAGGCTTCTATTCATCAACCTTCCTTCGTGCTTCTACACACCGGTCCACATGAATATTAATTCTAGTTCAGTGTGAGCCCTATCAAATACTTTAATTTCATTCAAGCAGTGTACATAAATCATTATGTGCAGACTCCGTAATAGTCTTGTGGTACCTACATTGATATGGAAGTTGATAGTGTAGCATAAATCAAGCTACCCGCTAACGGACAACCTGAACTCCCTTTACTTTTGTGGTATTTTTCAGACTAAATGTGCTATTTTTTAGTAGAGTTCTTCTTTGGTTAGGCCGAAAAGTTCAAATGTATATCATTTTAATTGTCTTAAGGGATGGGAGGTTAAGATGTAATATAAAACACTGCTGGGGAAGCAGAGATCCTGAATACTCCTATATTTTGCTTTTCTAGCTGATCTCATTAACTTTAAAGAATCTCTCATTTTATTGATAAACCACTGGGATTCTAATACACTCATGTTTCTTTTTCTCTTATCTTCCAGTGCCCACAGCCTAAAGCTTATTTATTTATTATTGTATAATAGCATAAAAACTACTATTATATAAAAGTGTTTTAAAAAGTATGTTTTAAAATAGAGGAAATCCTTTGTGGGGACCATTTGTTTTTTTTCTTTGTGATGCTTTTGTGATGCTCTGTGCACCTTTACAAATGTTATTTCACCCCCTGCTGGTTGACATTGGTATGTTAGTGTATACATGTACGTAAGTGATCCATATTATGATACTTAAACTGATTTGACATTGTTATTTGCTAGTGACTTATAAGTATGCGTTCTAACAGTTGAGCGGTAGAACATTAACAACAAACATTTGGCTTGAGACTTGAACCTTGAACCGGCAAGGTAATACTCCACCCAAATCTTGTTTCATATTTATATTTTTTTGATTGAAAAAAAAAATATTTTTTTTTAAGACCTTTTATATATATATATATATATATATATATATATATATATATATGTTTTTTTTCAATGAACAGTGCACATAATAAGATTATTAGTCCATCTGGTTTTTGAAAATAGAAAAAAAAAGTGCAGAAATGGTATCTTCAGGGATACAACAGCTTGTAACTGATCCAATACCCTTAAAGGTAGAACTTTGTACCTCATCTTCCTCCAAAAGTTACATATTAGTACCTTAGAGTGGTAATATGTACCCTTACTACCATGAACCTTAGAGGGGTTAATAAGGCACAAAAATGTCTCTTTGAGTGTAGTGCACCACTGGCAAATGGTTGAGAACCTTAAAAGTACAATTTATGACTTTTTCTTGTCTGAAAGTGTTAGAATATTGTCTGAGAGATATATTGACCACATTTAGGGTTTATTGCTCTGCTTTTGAACTTGAACCAGGATATGCTGTCATTATATAGAAAAATAGATGTATGAGAAGTTTCATCAAGTCCACCTTTGAGTACTTTTGTGTTTCTGAAAACCATCGCACAGCTAATACTGCTCGTATTTCTTCTTCTTTCTCCAGGTTCAGTAAGATCCAGAACACCAAGAACACCATGAGGAAAGATGGGATCAGCTCGCTGATGTACAGAGTGGTGTCTGTGAAGAAATATCCGCTCTACACCAACATTTCTGTAGAGATTGGCAAGCCTCCTCCCAGACCCCTCAAAGGATAAAGAGCTATCGGTTCTGGACAGAGGACACCATGATCTTCTTAAAGTTCAGTGCACAAACACACACACACACAAACTCTGCCCAGGGTCACCTTCCTTGATACAGCAGTGATATGCTGAACAGGTTAGTTCTCAGGAATACATGGAAGCTTGATGTGGATCCATCGATGTACTGTAGATTCATATCCTGATCCAGATCGAGATGTGCACAGTGTCTGGAGGGACGGAAAGATCATCATCATACTTCAATGGCTGTTTTGTTCAGACCTTGAGGATCAATTCAAGCTTTTAGGCTCTTAAAGGGGAGGATCGTTCCGGTCTGGCTTTGGAAAGTGACGTTGATCTGCGAAGAACAACCTGGTCACTTGATGTAAATCAGTCAGAACATACTGTACATTTCAAAAGCGAATGTGTCTTTGTACCTGCGATGCTTGCAGTGTTCAAATCTCTTCTTTTGTATCTCAGATGTTGGTTGATCATGTGAGGTTGATAAATCGGCTCCTTTGGATTGTGTCTCTATCTTGCGCTCTCTTTTATTTTGTATCGTCTCTTGGGACTAAGCTGAATTTCGTCAACCATGAATCCCCTTTTCTGGGGATGAAACCCCTGCTGGGATGTCTTCATGGAATCTTGGAGGACAACTATGTGATGTGATTAGCTTGGATCTGGACTAGTCCTACAAGCACATGACTGTCAGTCAATATGGATTGCCGCAGCATATCCTCGGGCTGCCGTGTAGATGCCTGGAGAAAGAGCAAGAACTTTTGCTGGGAGCTAGAGGAGCTTCTGTAGAAGTTACTGATGATCAAACCTCTGTATCTATCACCACCTGCTCAAAACTGACTGTGCTACGAGCCACCCTTTCTTTGTTTACTTTCATTTGCCTCAAAGATTCATATTTAGATCTATCATATATCAAGGCTTTTTTAAAAACTTGAAGGATGAAGTTAGCGATGGGTGCTTTGATCAAATAATGCCCATGTCATTGAGTTTCATTCAGTCCGGCGCCTCTTTTGATGGTTATCTTTGGAGGCGTTATTTAAATGATTTTCTGATATGACCAATATCAAAAAGTATTCACCCAGGGTCCAAACTTAATTTTTTGCCACGGCTTCCAATTTGAGTTATTGAGGAAATTTACAGACCTTACTGTAATTATTTCTTACAGGCCATGAGTCAGCATATTTTTGTTTCTGTGGCAAAGGAATTATTGTTTTTAGCATATTTGTTAGAGTACAGTTCATGAAGAAGCTAGTTCAGCCTAACTGTACTATAAAACTGTCAAAAACATGATTTCTCATAATCATGAAAACATGAGAAATGTTTTTTATGAGTGCCAAATCAGCATATTAAAATGATTTCTGAAGCATCACATGAAACTGAAGAGTAATGGCTGCTAAATATCTTATCACAGGAATAAATTACACATCAATGAAAACAGAAAACAGTTATTTTAGATTGTAATACTTCACAGTTTTTACTGTATTCTTACCGGCCTCACACTTCAAAACGGAGGACAAATGACTTCAGATAAAAACAAAAACATGAATGAATTATGAGGTTTATCTGTTTTCCATAATTTTCATAATTCATCAATGTTATGTTGAGTTTCACTTGCATTTGGCCTTTGGCTAATGTTAATTTTGGACCCTATATTCACCTCTTCCAAAAAGAACTGAATAACTATATTTGAACTGCTTTTCTTTACAATACTTTGCAGGCCTCTAAAAGTTGTTTTACTGTTCTTTATTCCTTCTTCACCTTTTATTTTACTGCCTGAAAACACCAAGCTGATGCCTTCAGATGTATTATTAGGGGTAAATGTGAGGGGAGTTCAAGCTCTTTTTTTTCTCTTATCGGCTTTTCTGCGCCGTGTGCGGATGCTTCTTTTGTGCTATCAACGATTCTTTCAGCCCAGCACAGAGAAAGTCATTAATGAGAGCCCAGCCTCTCTTCCTGTCCTTTTTAAAATACACATTTCCTCGTCTTTCTCCTCGTGCCTTTCATTTTAGCCTCACCAACCTATTTCAGTTCTGTGTGTGCATTTATGTTGTCTTAACTGCTGACCCAAGCAGTCACCGTGTCCCTAACATCGTTTTCTTCTTGAGTATTTCATCTCCTCTGTCTCATGGGTACCACTACCTGTCAGTTATAAGTGCATCACTTCTGCCATGCAGTATTTGTACATTGGCCGTCAAGCGAAATAACTGTTAATACTTACCTGACACAATTTTGCCTCAAGCCCTTTGATTTTTCATGGATTAATAGCCTTAAAAGTTGACATCCATCTGTGCACACTATTCATTGATCATATTCAATAATATTTACTCAAGCCGTGACCTGCATTTCAAATGCTGAGAAACAGTACTTTAGAATGCAGTGGATCCTAAACCTTCAACACGAATGAGATTTCAAGCCAATATCCTTATTAAAAAGACATTATGCTCATCCTAAAATGTCTTGGCTAATGAAATAGAAATCTGTTTCTGTTGGAGTAAGATGAGATTAGTTCCTTTTCATGTTCGTGTATTAAAGCGCGTTTTAAATGTATTATCTAAATATTTTCAAAATGAAAAATATGTCCACATGGTGTATGTGGAGTGAGCAGAAAGTCCAACATATTGAAGGCCTCACGCACATTGTTGCATGTAATCTGTCAGGCTTGATACAGCATGATAGCGTATCCTTCTGAAAAATAGTTGTTTTATATTGATTTAAAGGTGTACTCAGTCATTTTTATTGGTTGCACTGATTCATATGGCAGATTTATGCTTCCAAGACAAATTTTTCTCACCAAATGGTTCAAATTATTCAGTATCTGTAACATTCAATGTTTTTTTTTTTTCATTAAACTTTTATTTAGCAAGGATACATTTAAGTGATCAAATGTGATAGTAAATAGATTTAACTTTCAAATAAACACTGAACTTTCTGTTTATCAATGAATCCTGTATCAGTGTTTCTTCTAAAATATCCAACATATTAGAAGGATTTCTAAAGGATCACGTGGCTCTGCTGAAAATGTAGCTTTGCCGTCACAGGAATACATTAGATTTTAACAGTTAACATTGTTAAACAAGTATATATATAAAAAAAGGTTATTTAAAAATGTATTAATATTTCACAGTAATCTGGTTTTTACAATATTTTTGATCAAATAAATGCAGACTTTGTGAGCAAAAATGTTTGAAATATTGCGTATTTACATTTATTTACATATTAATTAATTACATATAAATAATTATGAAATTACTGAGTACACCTTTAAGGACTTCTAGTAAGGCCATGTATTTGGATGGTGTAAAATCTGTACCTATGGTTCTTATTAGTGAGGAAAATGATGAAATCTTCATTTTTTTCAGTTTTTCTGGGGATGCAATCGTAATTTTGCCCCAATGGCAAAAAAAAGCTTCTTATATTCTACAGTGTAGATACAGAGTTGCATTATTCTTTAGTGTCTCGAATGGAATTTGATATTACAAATGTTTCATTGCAGTTTAAAAAAATGTATACATTTGATCATCTGATTGTTCTGTTCGAAATCTAACAATGCAATCAAGTACAGCTCGCACAACTCTCATTAACAACCTCGCAAAGCACAAATGCAATCCTTAATGTCAGGATGCTATTCTTCAGCAAATCTCACTTTATAGTTTTCAAAATCACACCGGTGCCACAAATGAATACGCTTTTTATTTTGATGTCGGTTCTTTTATATCACTCTTGGGTCAGCAAACCCTCCCATCCTGAAAGCTCGCACACACACAGACTTGTGTACGTAAAGCTCACCGTCTCTCCTCCATCACCCTTTTTGCCCTCAGTCGTCCATCTGTGCTTGATGCTTATTAATGTGAGAGAGGGACAGAAGTGGGCAAGTATTCCACACCTACACAATGACTTGCTTAAGAAACTACTGACGGCCTCAGGTCTTCATGCCTGGGGCGCATTTTTAAAGACTTACTGTGTCTATCAAGGTTTTTTGTACATTGAATGTCAAAATACTATATCTTATATAGAATGCATTATGTCATATCAAACATACTTTTTGTATACAATCAATAAATCTGATGCTACAAGAATCTGATGATGGGTTACTGTTTATATGCTGAGTTTCTGGGTTGAAACGAATGTAGAATGCCATATTTTAATAATGTTGTTGTGTGTATGGAATATGGAATCTATAAGAAGTCGGATACGAGGCAAAACGGATCAAAACAAAGTAATAAATCTCATATTTACACCTGATTATTTCAACACCCTTTTACCATCACCAGTCCAAATCACTGCTCAGGGACATGGGAGTTTATTGGAAAGGGAACATTGTATCTCTAAACTGTCAGCCTTGTGCAGGAAACTCAATAATCTGCCTCAAAAAGTTATTTTTTATGTGACAGATGTTGCAATAAACTAGTAGAAATAACAACACAAACATCCTCTAACTTCATATATTGGATAATAAGACAAGACACATAGATCACTTGTGGTTTATTTATATTGGTGTACGTTCTGTCATTGCTGCAAATACAGTCCTCAGAGAAAAAAAGAAGAAATATTACCACAGCTTTTAAAATGAGGTGTCGGAACAGAAATCAAGCAAAAATAAGCCTGCTTTATTTATACATGATTCATTTATGATAGGTTTGTTTGTATTTCATGCTACATTAGCTGTTTCCATGCCTGCATGGCAGTAATGTAAGCCTTGCATTGTCAATACTTTGGTTTTCAGGCTTTTGAAGCAGAAAATAATATAAACATACATGCTATTTCAAAACGTGTAAAAACACCAATAAAGCAGATAATCATTGCATTTGCAGGTGCCTAGTGTGCTGTAGATGTCAATATGCTCGCATTTCCAAAAAGGTGTCTCAATACTAAGCTCTATTAGCTGTTTCATAAGGAAATATCCCTTAGTAAGTCATTGTACTTCAACAAATAGATGTTAAATGGTTAGTGCGCATAAGAAGAATAATAATAGACTGTTTAATCATATAAAGCTTGTACAGTAGGCTAAATAGCCTCCACACTTTCTTCTCCAAGCATGGTTTAAATATCTGCTGAGTTTTGTCATCCGTTGTATAAACAAGGATAAAAGATGACCCTATCTTTGATCTCTTTTCTCAGTTTAGCCCCTTGTCAGGCCGGCAGTTGTGCACATGGGAACACGTTGCCAAGCGGTTGCCTTCCCAGTAACCTGCATCCTGACCGTCATGACATCGACATTTGGTACAGGAGTCGACCCACACTGGCTCACCTCCAGGGATCACTTGGGTCCTAGAGGCATTCACGTAACAGTTGGGCCCTGGAGCCACAAAGAGACAGATGATTAATGAGGCCCATTGTCTGTAGTTAAAGGTGAACTGTGACATTTTTTTTCAAAGTTAAAATATTTTTTGCTTTCCCATCCTATAGAGACAGTTATATGTAAGCCATTCACAGGTTGTAAACACAGTGCCACTATTAAAGGAACAGCTCACACCAAAATGTTTTTTTTTTTATTTCCTATTAATCATCCTCATATCATTCCAAACCCATGCAAGTTTCTTTCTTATGTTGAACACCAAAGAAAATATTCAACATAGGAAACTCATACAGGTTTGGAATGACATGAGGGTGAATAAATGATGACAAAATTAAATCTTTGGGTGAACTATTCCTTTAAAACTTGTTTTAATCCTGGCAAGCCATACATAGCAACACAGTCTTAACCAATAGTGTGAGTTTTGGGGCAGGACTATGTGTCTAGCCAATGGTAGATGGAGCAGTGTCTAAAAAACCTTTGCAGTTTCATTTGGTGATGCTGAAATGGAAAACTTCACCTTTAAGAGAGAATATTTTCAAATAAACTATTTATATTCATGGAGAATGGATGGTACCTTTTTGACTTGAAGGCCCAAACATAAGCTATAATAATTTTTTGTATTTTCTGCTGTAATCATGAAAAAGCTGCATTTATTTTTGTGATGCAAGTTTCACAAACTGTGTTCTTTAATAAAGCGATTTGTTGTTAAGGGGATATTCTATTTTGTGAATTAATGTTTATGTGTTTTTTTTTGTATTTAAATAAGTTGAATTGTTTTAATATATCTATAAGTCATCCCGTGGCCCTTTAGATGTTTGCTGAGGCTCACGGTTAAGAACTAAAGTGTTGCTACGTGATTTCTTCATGTATTGCAACGGTTTTCTGGGTGCTGCTAAGTGGTTACTTACTAGTCCAAGTCAGAAAAGCTTCTCAAGTCTCTAATTCTGAATTGGTTCTGTCTTGTAACTCTAAATTCAGATGCTTAGAAAAGTAACAGAGCATTTTCCTCAAAAGTCTGCACAACTTCTAAAGTCATTCATGTCCTGGACAAGTTATGTGCAGAATTTAAATACTTAAGGTCAAGAGTTTTTGAAACACCTCAGCAAGGGCCACTAATTAGGAAGCCTTGGAGTGTAGATAATGGCACATTGCTTTTTTAGAGTGTTTAACGTTTAAGATAAGCTTTTACTTTAATTTGGATGTTACTTTAGATTAACAGAAAACCTAATTTAACATTTGCCCACAGAGGCCATTTTTATCGACAAAACTGCAACATCATTTGAAGAACTGATCGTTTATCACATTGGTGAAGTATATGCTTTTGATTTATGTGTGTTGTTTTGGCTGCCTACATGTCTGCCTTATCTGTACTCTCAGTAAACACTATAACTACCTTCATACTTCACAGTATACAGAGAAAACAATACGGCAGAAGCTCAACTCATAAGAAGCGTTATCTTATTTCAGGTGCGGAAACTGGCCTAGCACATGGCCCGGCATCTGAACCTTCCCATCTGTTATTGAATGAATTATATAAAGATATTACATACAGAATCATTACCGAAGACCAAACACAATTGTATCCTGCATGTATGTGTTGAGGCTATGAGAATGCCATACTGCGTTTGTCGAGACTTGGGCAATTAAAGTGAATAGAAGTGTAATAAGGCACTGTTTTCTTTTTCACTTCTGAAAAACTTACCATCCTTGCACTGAGGGCAGCATTTCCCTTTCTGATAGACGGGGTTAACGCATGGTGGAGGGGCACAGTCTGCGACCTGACAGCGGGCGATGCCGTCGCTGTGACAAGTGCACTGCTCACACGCTGACGGCTGTAAATCAAATACAAATCATCAGTTGAAAATAAGTTATCATATGATGCAATTGCACCAAAACACATGTATTACTCTATTCCTTTCAACGGCTTTTTAAACAGAACCAGCGGGACTATCAAATTGCTTGCTTGTATATAACGACATTTGTTGTTGTGCCAATCCAACACTGCATTTTAATGCCCTACAATGTGAAGAATGTGATCAAATTCCACTCCCACACTGCTGTTTAAGTAGGAGCCGCATTACCACCTGTGGCTCAGTACTGGAGGTTGGGTTAAATGGACTGGAAGAAAATGATGTCAGCTCAGGCAAAGTGTATTCCTTGGAGTCTGTCAGAAGGCTTCAATTTTCCCCTCAGGGATTCCCCATTAGCCATAATAACCAAATCAGGGAGATAATGAAGCACATATAAGCCCTGCTTCTTCCAAGCCTGTGCCACCAGAGATATTTCATTCTTCAGTTCCTCAAACAGAGTATTAAATTGCCCTTTATGATTTCAGCCCAGCGTACATCAGATTTGCGCTTCACCTTGCCTCAGAACAAAAGAATCTGACTGTATTAGCTTTTAACTTACACAGCGCATAACCATGTTCAGGAAAGAGTATGGAAGATATGTAATCACATTAAACAATTATGCCACAGAAGCAAAGAGCTGCTTTTGTTCCGGCTCAACAAAAAGGTACATTCAACCTATAATTGGAATCGAAGTCTTTATGTATCATTGATTTAGCCTCTTATTTGTTTGGTTGCCATGATGAAGTTTTTGTTATGGTATGTTTGAACCATTTTGATTGATTGTCCCCCAGCTCTCACATTGTAAGCATGTAATAAACCGTCAACAACTTGACAAGCTAAGACTAGTTTGGTTTTGCTGTATTACTCAATACCTGTTCCTATGAACAAAGATTATTGTAGTGCTATTTCAAATCTTTTTCATGAACAAATCGTACTTTGAAATGCATGACATGCTTTTCTGTATTCAGAGTTTGGTTAATGCGTGAGCAAACAGCAATGCTTTGTGAGCTGTTTAGAAGCATTTCATTAGTTGGACCCCAGGAGCTGGACCTATTGCACCAAAACACCTCTTCACTAAACAAAGTGCTGTTTTGAATATGAACGAGAGTCAGCTGAGACTTCAAATTTGCATGCCTACAGATTTGCTCCGCAGATCCTTTTTTTATAAGGATTCAACAATAAAGGACAAGGCCTGTTTTGGTTGATTCAGTGTTTTAACGAATTGGTTCAGTGAACTATTTAATGACACTCTTACTTTTTACATAATCAAGTGTTGCCACCTACTGGCGTTAAGAGGTAACCTGCCTAAAAATGTAGGAAATCTCAATCACTAATGGAGACCTAATTCATTTTAACATCAACCACGTGATGGCGCTAAATATTTTGAATTGTTCTTTTGGGACCAGTACCAAAACTTTGAAACACTCGAGAAAACATGGGACAAGGGAATCGATAGCCTATGGAGTTAATAACAAACCTTGAAGAGAAAAATGACCTGTTAAAAAAATATATATATTTCGAACAGAATTACGCAGCCTATTTTTAAATGATTAAATATTTGATTAAACATTATGTTATCATCTGAATAAATAGTTTTATTTTGTATTACAGTCTTTTACACAGAAAGCAATTTGACAAAAAGCAGCTGATGCTTTAGTTATGAGAGCAATTATACAGCCTTAAAGCAGAGAACCTAAAGCCCAGCAGAAATGCTAATATTTCTTTCTTTCTTACTTTCAGTGAACATAGACACATTGGACTTCACCTGAAATTGTTGGCCCAGTTCGTAGACTTCTCCCCCGTACTCGCAGCCGATCTTCTCGCATCTCGGGCAGCAGTCTGTCGGGTAATGGCTGACATGGATGCAGGCGGCAGGCAGGGATGTGCACTCGGTCCGCGCGCAGGCAGACCCTTCTGCTGTACATTCACACTGGGTACAGTCATCCGAGTCTAAAAAGTACCATTCGCCCACATAATAAACACTGCCGTTCGCCTCACAGGTCGTCTCCTGTTGTCCAGCGACTGAAAAAGCCAAAGCACACTGGCCGCAGATCACCAGGGCAAGCAAGACATGAAGAACACTCACCGGGGAACCCCTGAGTACAGCCATGCCCATCGCCAAAAACTTCTTAGTCCCAAACCAAGAATTGCAAATGCAGCACAAATACGAATGACTATGTTACGTTCAAACTTGCGTCTATAAAACTAAACTACATAAAGTTTAAAAGTCCGTTCATGTTCAATGGACTGTGTGCGCTTTGGAGGCTGTTGCGCACAGGGAAAGTTTTACGCCTCCTGGGTTATGTTTCAATCTACACGTGACAGCCGAATTCCAGAATATTGATAGGGTGTAGTTTTATGAGGCATTCGCTTTCGTTGCAGCTTCGTGTGTCTATTGAGGAAGACAAAAAAGAGTAGCCTAAAACCATAACCAAACTTAACGCTGTTCATTGTTCCATGTTTTTTGCTATTAGACAATGAAAGAACATTCAGATCACTGTGTTCCGGAAACAGCAAATATATGCTTTATTTCTTGATTGGTAATAAATAAAAAAGTGAGAAAAAAAGAAGAATCATCTCAATCGCAATGGAAGTGTGTCTTGTATTAATGCAGTTAATGCAGAATCATCTCCGACAAATATTGCATTTTAATAGAATTCGATCACTGGGGAAAAAAAGTGATGTGCATTTTGCGTTGTAGTACAAGAGTGGGTCTGAATGGGTTAATAAAGATCACTATCACGGGGCCTGCAGCCAATCATTTGAATGCGGGAGCTTGTCTCCATAGTAACGGGAATGTTTACGCTGATACAGGAAGCTAGGATTGTTCCGGTGAGTATCGGCCTGTGGTGAATGTGTTATAAAACTACTGTATATGCTTGCACAAATATATGCAATCTTGAATCTTACTCAAACCACAATTTGTTTCATTGTCCTAATAGTTTATAGCAACCAAATATTGGTTAAACGTTTTGTTGTGAAACTTCTTTAATTAGGTCAACATGTTTCGTTGTCACACTCTTTCCCTTCGTACAGTCAGAGCATTTGAATAAGTTACTGTATTGTGTTTCTTTTTACGTATGTAGGAATATATATATATACATATGGTTGCACTTTATTTTAACGCGTCATTGTTACACTGCAATTATACTTTATAGTACTGAGTAATATTAATTAACTACTTGTAGGCTGCTAACTAAGTTATATGCTTACAGTTAAGATTAGGCCTTGACTTAGGGTTACTTGCATCTAATTATGCATAATTTGTTGTTTTTAGAATAAGCAAGTGCCTGTATCATGCGTTACAACAACACCTAAATGTTATTATATAAAGTGTGTATTTGTTTCCAGCTATTGTAGGCTCCCTCCAGTATGGACACATCAAAAGCACGCCAGTGATGATAAGCTTTGGTGCTCAGCTCTGGAAATAGCGGCCACATGGACAATTTCCAACGCCAACAATCTGTGTGGAATTTAGTGAAGGACAATGTTCCCTGCTCTGAGCTTCCTGAGATCCGAGCTGCGCTGGGAGAAACACTGATTGATACGTACACAGAGTTATATTCAGAGGTAAATAAGTCATATTTATGCATCAGACTGTCTGGCAAGACAAAACAAGTACGTATACGGCAGGCATATAATTTAAAAAATAACTGCAAGGTCCAGACTACATAATTCATGACATCGCTTTTGATGTTTAATACAGTTCCTATATTTTCCTTTTGAAAGGCAAGTGGAAACATCCCTTGAGGTAGTGACTGCATATTTTTATTTATTTATTTATTTAAGTTAGATTAGGGTTTGGTAACATCATAAAAAATACTTTTTTAATCTTGTAAACATTTGTGCAAAAAGCTGTACTTTTTAAATAGACCTCAGAGAGCTTTGCTTAAAGTTTAGATAATGTTAGGCCCATATTTTTTGCTTTGCATTCATATATGCATTTGCGTTTTGTAATTTTGTGCACTGAATTAGAAAAGGTCTCCCTGAGCAAGTAAGCTAGTATGCACTGATGCGTAACTCTAAACCGGTTTTGAATTACAGCTCCCAAGAGTGTATTATCTCGCAGATCCTAAGTGCATGGAATGCAAACCTTACTTGTTTCAGATCTGACTCTTTCGAAGATGACTTGTCTTTTACAAACTGCATAGGCTCTCACTATATGCAGACAGCAATGTGCATATGGAAATAGTGGGTGGAAACTTGTCTATGGAAGACGTATGTGATTCCTCCCTCCTCTGAACACTAAACAGGATTTATGACCTTCTGTTTAAAAACTCCTCTGCTGTTCATATGGACACACCAGATAAGGACTTCTGAATTTGTGTTGAAACTAAAAAATCAGCACATATAATAATAGTGATCATGATAATGAATTGTCTGAACAAATGCAACCAAGGGCATTCGTACCTAGTCAATGAAATCTGGAGGTAAACAGTTTTACATTTTTCTCAGTGCAACCTTTTTTGAATTCCAGCAAGGTTTGTAACTAATATAACGCAAACAAAAAACAAAACTAAGAATCTTGTTTCTCTGTCAATTTTCCTCCCTCCATGTCTCTCTTTTGCCTTACAGCTTATCCCTGAGAACATTTATCCAGTGAAGATGAAAGTCAATAAACAAGAAAGGTTCTTTTGTATCAAAGTTTGCATTTGCTCACCTACAATTTTAACCCTGCATCCTTATAGAAATGTTTCTCTGGTGGCTCTGCACATCAGATCTGTTTTTCCAGAAGCTGGAGTGGAAATAAGAAGAAACTGGCCTGTGTTCAGCAGAGTTACTTAGGCTTGAAGTTGGTTTCATGCAGGCACAGCAGGATAAAAATTCTTAGGGAGCTGGTTTTACTCTGCCTTGCATTGCCTTCGACAAGCTTTGAAGTGTATTTTCAGAGTCCGAGGGGAAACTTGAAAGTCCCAAGACAGGTGTGGAGATTGGTAATAGAGTGCAGATATTGTTTGCCGGTGCCGTGACAGGCTTTCATTTCTCTCTCTGGCTTTTCACCTCGCGTGGGGCGTTTGTGAGAATAACACGTGGATTGTCCCTCAAATTTCCAGTTTCTTACGCACATTTCTCTTCAACTCAGCAGAGATTAGAGACGCGTGTGATGGGATGTTAACCAACTGGCTGTGTTTCTCTAGTTGTAGAGCAGCTTGTAACAGGGATTTGGAAAGTGCATTTCATACAAAGCTGAGCCAAACAGCGTTCTCCTGTAACACTTTACTCTGCTGACCTGTTCTAGGTGGAGATGTGGGAGAAGATTTGGCAGCAGCTCCGTTGCTCAGAGAAGGGCAACAGGCCAGAAGCCCCCATATTCCCTCTGGCTGACCCCCCAGCTGTTAAAGAGCTGCTAAAAGCAGAGATTCAGTTGTTGCTGCTCACACTGAGAGAGAAAGCAGTCAGACAGGGCAGGTGAGGAAGATACGGCATAAGAGCATTACTGTTGATACTCCACTATTTCACCAACACACATCAAGCCTCAAACATGAATTAATATTTATTAAAGCTAACAAAATTAACATTAACTATTATAGCACTGTGAGACTTTGAGTGGATATTTTTGTATATAATGGTTATATTACAGATTATTAAACAGTGTTAATAATTTTATTTTTTATTTTATTTGTATTGGATGATAAAAACAGAGGATAATAATACTATCAACTCGATCAAAAACCTATATTAGACAACCATATCATGCCTCTCTACAATGCAGTAAAGGTCTTATATTAACTGTAACTTGTAGTCATTTCTCAATAGTTTCCAAATGAGATATTCTATTTGAAAATCTACAACTGTCAAGTCTCCTTTGCGGTTCCCATGTTATAATTGCTTTCCCTCACTTGACGAATGAATGTTCTGACCTTAATGAAGACCTCAAGTATTCTTTTCAGCGGATTGGGAGTGAGATCATAGGTCATGGCTTTGCTTTTGTAAAGTAGCATTGCTTTAAAGAATGCTTGCTGATAAATCATTGACTTTTAAAGCTAAAGAGCAGACATAGGAAGAAATCACAAAAGGACCCCTACATTAGTAAAATGTAGTGAATCAGTTACGTCAGCGGTAAAAAATACGCTTGGTTTGTTTGACAGGTCATGTTCTGTTTGCCTTGAAATTTGTAGCAATTTCTGATTACATCTCAATTTGTTGCAATTTGTTGCCTAGTGACTTGTCTTTCTAAGGGTTCTTTGTGTCAGCACTGGCTTTTTGTGGCTCCTTGTCTAACAATGCACTCGGAAGAAGATATTTACAGGTACCAGTCAGGCAGGAGAAGCGATCTTCTCTCAGCAACCAGCTAGACAGTGAAAAGAATGTCTACACAAGGTCTTCTCTTAAAAGGTTTTTAATGTATCACAAAGAACACATTATTAGCAAGGATTTCATGGATTAACAATTTACATTATTCTTTTTCAAAGCTGCAGATCACTTTTTGGGACGATTTATACTTCACTGTTAGTAGTTAAAAAGCTCTCTTTTCAGCCATGGCTTATCAGGAGCAGGTGTTTGGCAAGTACAGTCCAACAGAATAAAACACTTTAATTCGTTCTCAAATTGCTGAAACAAATTGGCTCCGTCACCCAGAAACAAATGTTGCATATGAGTGTTGGGGTGTAAACTTGTTTGTTTTCAAGTTCAGATTTTGTTTGTGTGTTACTAAATTTCTTGGGTGACGTCATTTATCTGTTGATCTGCTTTGAGGACAAATCTGGATTACTTCTCTTTCATATTGCTCCAGGTTTGGAGATTTCCTGCTACCTGATGCTGGCCAAAGCAGGAAACTGTTGACTCAATGCTGTCTTAACGGGCAAGAAAGCTTTTGAAAGGAATTGATTTAATGGATCTAGTTAGCGTCACTTTTTTCCCCTCTCGGCCGACAGCCTTCCCTCCCTCCTGTGTGGTCTATGTCCTTGTCTGCGTGATTTGTTGTGGCTGTATGGAGTAGAGCTGCACCTGTTTCTTTATGCTAGGTCTGCTCCGTTCAATGGGCATTGAAAGAGAACCTTAGTTCATGTGTGAACTGCGAGCGGCTGAGACTTTAAAAGTCGACCAAAGGAAGGTTCTTAAATCTCTGGAGAGTGATACCACAACAATCAGCGCAGGAAGACAGGAAAGAGATTGTTGTGTGCACTGCGTATTTCACATGTAGGTAATTTATCAGTGCAGATGGAGGGGCGGTTTTGAAAGGGCCTCTTTTTTTTCACTCCGATACGCTGAGGGATTTTTCCTTTCTCCTCTTTTTGATGTGGCGGCTCCTCTGTGCCATCTTTGTTGGCAGTAGTGGGTCTCCTCCCTCCTCTGTGAACACCACTAAGCTGCTTACTGATTTGGGCCCACAATGTAGCCTCTGTTTCTGTCAGTACATTCCCTCTATATGAGCCGAGCAGAGATGGGTGTCAGACCTCTGCTTGTATCGCACGCATTCAGTCAGAGATGCTTGTTAATGTCTTCTGGATCTTTTCACCAGGCTACAAAAGTCCCACAAAGATGTAAACTGTATCCTGTCAGTGCTAAAGAAGAAAGCGGGGAAGATGTGAGCAGGGGTGGGCTGAAAGTGATACACAGCTTTACGGTCTGAATAATGACTGCGAGTGAGAAAAGACCATCTGCTTGCCTCATCTTTGTTGTATTTCTGGCTATTCAGATGTTTTCCTGTAATATAGCTCTTCTGCCTCATATGTTTGTATTAATAGTTTAGAAGGAAGTAGTTAAAAACGTATTGTTGTTTATAAAAGATTGAATGGAAATGGTTAATGATGGCTAAACGCTGTCAGTTTGTGATTGTTAACACATTTAAGCATCAGTTAAGATGTATTTGTTTCATTTATTTCCAAATACAAACCTTTGTGTTTAGTTTACAGTAACATTTCGAAGTGGACTGTAACATCAAGTCCAAGCTTGATATATGGTTAGAAAACTTGGCTGAGGATAAAAGGCCTTTGCTCTCTTGTTGTGTGTTCACTTCTGCCTTGATGCTCTCTCATGCACTCAGTAAGGCTGTTTTAATATTGCTGCAAGGACTGAGAGAGCTGATTTATGTCTCACTAAAATATCAACATAGTGTTCTATTTCAGATAATAAAAATTATTTGTGATAGATAGATAGATAGAGTACTCTTACAACAGAGAACTCTCAGAGTTCACTTAATCTGTTTATTGCAGTGTAGTATCTCTAAGGGCCAGACTAAAGCTGAAGACTAAAGACTAAAGTTTATTATTCAAGTATGGATTGCTTGACTTTCTCAAAAGTACAACAGTCTGCTGTAGTATTAGTGCTGTGTATTGAATGGACATATGGGGTGCTGAATAAATAATGTTGTATTTCCAAGAAATTCTGAAGTCTTTTAAGTAAGTAAAACCAGCTTGCTAGGTCAGTGTTTCCCAAATGAATGTGTTGAAGGTACATACAGCACCAGACATCCCTATAACTCCATCAGTAAGGCTTGACACCAAACCAGCAATGTGCTCCTCTTAATTGATATTTTTCTGGATATAATTCAGCATCAATGCATTCCTAAACAGGAAAAATCAATACTATGAAGAAAGAGACTCTCCAAAGAGCTTCTAATGAGACACCTGAGCTATTTTGCCTTTCACAATTTTCTTGAAAAAGACCTAACAGTGCATGTATTTATTAATTAGCCAAAGTTTATTTTGTTTAATTTTAATAAGGCAAGTCACAGATTGGGAGTCACTGTTCTGGCACTGTCCATTTTCACTGTTCTGCTATTTTCACTGTCAGTAAATGTGTTTCAGGGATGAAGAGGAGCTCATGGCCCGGTATAGTCCTGGTGTGGTGAGTTACGCACTGGCCTGCAGTAGCACACAGAGACAAGGGAGTCCAGGCAGCTGGAGTGAAATGAAATCACCTTCCAGACCCCCATCAAGTCTGAGCGAGACTAGAAACAGGTTAGTGTTTCAGAAATATCTGTGTGTGTACTTCTACATGAATAATATTGATATATTGATTAATACTCTTTTTTCAGGTCAGTCTCCAGCCTCTCGTCTCACTCCAACTGTGAAGATGAAATCAAGGCCTTAAGACACAAGTTAAACATCACCCATATAGACGAGGTTGTGACCCATCTCAGGTGAGGGCATGTGGTCTCTTTAGTTAGTGAGTGAACACTTTTGCACCCTTGAAGGGAACAGTGGGAAAGGACACTATTCGAAGGGTTTACGAAGTAGTCACTTCAAGGAAGTAATGTTTCTGTCTTGTCTTTGGTGGTGCATTCTCAAGGTTTATTTTAAAAATGTACTTTATCCTGCCTGGGATTTTAAAATGATCGGTTACTCAGACTACTCAGATTTCAGCAGAAATATTATGTACATATTTGCATTTATATCTTTATGTTTACCAAATGTCGAACACAAAAGCCTCTAAAAAAAACCAAAACATACTTTTGAAGTAAATTTTATTGAATGCCGCTCAAAAATTTAGGGTTGGCAAGTTTTTAAAAGGTTTTTGAAAGTCTGCTCGCCAAGTCTGCATTTCTTAGGTCAAAAATACAATGAAAAGAGTAATATTGTAAAATATAGCAATTTAAAACTCTTTTCTATTTAATATAGTTTATTCCTGTCATAATAAAAAAAAAATTCAATAGCCATTACTCCAATCTTCAGTGTCACATGATCCTTCAGAAAAAATAATCATATGCCAATTTAGAGCTCAAGATACATTTATTCTTATTTTCAATGTTCAAAACAGTTGTACTTAATATTTTTATGAAAACTACATTATCTTCTATTTTTTTGATAAATAGAAAGTTCAGAAGAACAACATTTAATTGAAATCTTTTTTAACATTATTTATGTTTAATTGTCACTCTAATCCAGCAGTTCTCAATCCTGGTCCTCGGGCCCCACCGCTCTGCATATTTTGCATGTCTCTCTTTGTTAACGCACCTGATTCTGATAATCAGCTCATTAGAAGAGAGCTCCGTGCATGTCTCACACACTTAAATGCACTTTGAATGGAACGTATAAGTTTGCTTAGAATTGGAGTCATGGCGGAATATCCGGTGATGTCCACTTCGCAGGGCACATACGTTTGAATAGAACAAATGTCTAAAGCGACAAGAGAAACATCCGAAATGTGCAGAGCGGTGGGGCGCGAGGACCGGGATTGAGAAACGCTGCTCTAATCCTTACTTGCAAAAGAAAAATATTAATTTTGGCTACACTTTACTACTTTAGATTTACATTCTTTAACCATAAGCAACTTTGAAGCAATATGCTAACTAGCTCTCATTAATTTGCTAATACAGGTCAAATAACTCTCATTAGAGTATTACAGTATTTGACTGTTACATGGGGTTAGTAGAGTAAGTTGTACTTGTGAAGTTACTGATAGTCAGTAGAATTTCTGTTGAGAAAGCATAAAGTGCTTTTATCAAAATAAAGTGTTTGCAAATATTAAGGAGACAATAAGTGATGTTGATAAACAAATTTCGGGAGAAGCACGTACGAATAATCAGCCACGGCTGGCTCCGCATTTCCTCAATCAGCCTATTCCTGTTCACCCATTCGGAACCAAGCATCTCCGCCTTAAACAAGCTTGATTGCTCTGCCCTCGCAAGGGTTAGAATTACTAGGGCTCGGAGTCCGCAGAGCTCCCGGCTCGCTCCCTTGGACAGCAAGCCAAACATGCTATTCTATTTGCATTATGAGGAAGTGTGAACTCGTGAATTTATCTAAGACTTGAATGACAGGTAGTTGACATGTAATTGCAAAGTTCAACCTAGGCTCATTGGAAATATGTGCCTCCTCATTCTGCAAAACTGAAAAACGTATCTATACATGCAAATTGCTGCAGTTTCCAGATGAAATGAACACTAGAGGCAGTAAAACTCCCACAACTTTGATTCCTTTTCACACAAAAGTTTGATCTACAGGTATATCTTTTATTAATAAAAGCTTATTTTTTCACAATTAGTTGCAGAATGTTATGTTACAACTTCAAAACATTTTTAACATCCTGGAAAATTTGAAAACTGATACTTTTTTAAACAATGTCGTCACATATACAGCTTCATATGTATGAGTTTTCTAGTTCAGCATCTCACGTAATATGGCATTGAAAAGCACCGGTTCAAATCTCGTATAAAACGGTTCGACAAAACATCTCAAAACAGCGTCAGAAAGTTAAAATAGCATGGATGCATCAGCGAATACACTTTTAAATTACTTTTGCATTTGTTACCACTATCGGTAGGTTTAGGTTTGGGTTTGGTGTAGGGGATATTTCCTACATGATATAGCATTAATCTTTAGCAACACTCACTGGATATTTGAATTCTGAACAGCCACAAAACGTACCTCAAGCAGCATTATAAAAATACTGCAATGCGTACCTGTACCAACCTAATACAAAGTGCCACAGTTACATATCAAACGTCTTTTAGTGCAACTCTCTGGACATTTCACTTTGAAACAGCAGCGAAACGTGCAGTAAGGTACATAATTACAGGGTTGCAGAAAGAGGCATGTATGTACAGTAGAGGCAAGTATTTCCAATGAGCCTGGGTTGGCAAAATTACTTATAGTTAATAAAATAAGCAACTTAGCAACTACATATAAACTACCTTTTTATTTATTTTTTTATTATACTGACCTCAAACTTTTTACTGAGTCAGTCTGTCTGGATAGATATATGTAATGCACCATTCAGAGAGCTCACTTCAAGTGCTCTGCCCTTTGGAGTGAGTAGAGCACAAATGCTCACTTTCAAATGGAAGTCACCCAGAGTGTGAGTAAATGCTATTATAACTGAAGATTGCTTTGAGCTTATTATGAAAACTATGAACAACACAGTAAAATGTCAGACCTAATTCCATGCATACAACAAACGCAATTACTTTTTTTATCAAGCAGATAATATTGGAATCATTTGTTTACACCCGAGGCCATGTACATAATGTAATGACTTTTTAGCCAGCTAGATTGTCCGTTTGCAGTTTGATCCTGTTGGGCAGTGAAGATAATATTGTGAAGCACACATTCCTCAGGGCAGAATTCTCCCTTCTTTGCTCAACACACGCTCATGCTGACTGTGGATGCGGACCAGACACGCTCCTTCTTGTGCAAGCATGCTGTTGTGAGAATAGAGTGTTGGACTGTCTCACTGTCCTTGCTTTTTACCTCTTTTCAAGTCTTCTCATGCTCACACACACCTTCATCTAGGAGTATGTTACCTACTGCTGGTTGAATTTATTTTGTGTTTGAATTTATTTCTATTTATTTCTAATTTATTAATTTATTTATAATATTCATTATTTTTTTATTTACTAATTTTTCGATTTATATATATATATATATATATATATAATTTTTTTTATTTATTTTTTTTTATTATCAATTATTTTTAAATACCATGTGCATTTATTTACTAAGATGACCATTTCAAGCTTCCCTTTTACAATGGAAGAAACCCTCTAGAAGTTCCTTGCTGACTCTGTCTTTGAGTCTGTCTCTTTCAGTCACACTTTCCAGAGCTCTTGTCTTTTACCCTTCAGACCCCTTGCTCAACTCTTTACCACTCGCTATTCCTTACCTCCCATCCTCTTCTTCTCCACCCAGCCAAGAGGAATGCAAACAGTAAGTCCTGCTCAGCGGGGCAGCAGGGTATTGAGATAGAGGGAGGGGAACTGAAGCGAGCAGCCCGATCTATCCCTCCATCAGAACAATAGACCTCATTGTGAGCAAATGAATACCAGACCTCGACGTATGTCAGATTCCTTGGCCTTAAAAGAAAAGTAAAGGGAGTTTAAGTGACTAAGGTTATGTAACAGAAGAAGTAGGCCAGTTTTCGGTCCTCGCTTATCTGGAAAAGAGTCCACGGTGCAGTGTCCAGTTCAGATAAAAACTCTTTTTACTTATTTAACTTATTAAAGTGTAATTGAAGATGTCATGCTTTGTATGAAGTACTTAAATGAGAAGCAGTCCCCTTTTTCTTGGCAGTCTATAATGGCGTAGGATGTAGATAGTTATTTATGGTTGCCATTCTAAACATAATTATTTGAATTTTATTTTTAGTACCACTTAAAATTATGGTTTTGTTGTTTGTTTATATTTTTCCCAATGCACTTAAAGTCAGTCGATTTTGACTACATATTTAGACTTTATAGTAAAAGATCTTGTTTGATTGACAGGTCAGTCATAACCGAAGAATCTGAAGCACTGAAAAGAGATGTGCAGGTCCTGCAGGTAAGGGCTCAATTTGCTGATGAATGCTGGTTTGGATTGCATTTAACAACATGTTTTGAATTGTATTAGGATGGTGGAGGAATATATATTCCTCCAGAAACCAAAAAAGCATGGCTTTCAGATTGGTCAATGATCAGATCTCCCTTCTGAGTTGCACCGTTTTTTCTTTAGTTTTTATAGATTTTTTTTTATTGTGAAGAAGCAAGACATGAAAGCAAGACATAAAAGCATCTTTGATCTTTATAAGACTAGAGCAGATCATAGTTTATTAATATGCTAGTTTTGCAAACTGATTGTTGTAACACCGTGGAACTGCTTTTGCTGATTGAACAAACTGCTTATTGTTTTCAATTATCTTAGTTTGGTGCAAATGAAAAAGGCAGAGCAAGTTTGTATATTGACTCTCCTTACGTTTCTGCCTTTGGGAATAAGAGCTGCTATAATATTTGCTTATATTTTATTTTAATTAAGAAAAAATGTTGCACTTTACATAACAGTGTCCAAGTTAGTGTGATTACCTGCTATAATAATCTCAATAGTGCTTTTATTTGCTGAGGAAAGTGAATGCAAAAATCACTGCCATGAGGCTACAGTGCTATGACTGGATACTAGAATCAGTGTTACTGTAGTATTATTTACATACTATTAATAATATTTTGAATTATTAGTAATATTGTCCAATCTTCAATTTTAGTTTATTTATGTAATTTTAGTACTTCATTTCATCTTTTATTTCATTTAGTTGGATTTTAGTTAGCAACATTTTTTATTTTTGTCTGTTTAAGATTTTTCTTCTAATATTTAGTTTGATTTTAAAATATTGAAAACTATTTTTAATAGTTTTAGTTTTTAAAAGCGCTCACCCAAGTCTCAATGACTGGCTTCCAGATAAGACTATCCTTCTATCCTTCTATCCTTAAGTGTATGTCTGTTTGGTTTTGTTTGCTCGTTTATTTATTTATTATTATAATACTATAGAATTTTATCAGTTCTCTCAACCTAAGTGTGAACAATAATAACCAATTCTATCATTAGCAATAACAATGAAAATATCTACTAATAACAATGTGTAATTATGTAGAGAACCACTAAGTACTTCTATAATTACACAGTATGAACTCTAATGTAAAGTCGGAAATAAAAAACAGTTGTGCCTTTTGATGTGTTGCGTAGGCAGCTGCCAACTGGATAATCATGCATCAGCTACCATCATACCAGCAGCATATGTTTTTCATAATGGATCACAAAGCATCAACTCATATTTTAAACTAGCTCCTAAAGATCCAGAGATGATTGGTGCAGGAAGCAACTAAACACTGATCTCCTCTCAATCAGCCAGATTGAGCTTCAGGATTCTACTGAACCTCATGTCATCCAAACGTCTCTTTTGTAAAAGTACGGAGCTCAGACACAGACGCCAAGAAAACGAGCCCACCATTTGTTTTTGTTTAGCACACACATGTGTACTATTTGAAGCATTCTGTCTGGAAGAGTGGACACATACGGTTGACATGCTGTACAAATTCAGTCCACCACCCGCTGTGAAACCTCATTCTGCTACACGTTAAGCATCACATATGTTCTGATTGGCTGTGATTACGTTTCACTTTCATGGTGGACAGACAAATTACTTCTTGCTGGAAACTTGTCTCATCAAAGTGGGCTGCTCTTGAGGTTCACCTAAATCGACAGGCACATTATTGACAGTGCCAAACCAGGGCATGGTGTTCCCTCTGGACTGGAATGTGTACTGTCACGTACCATTACATTTGATGCTGAAGAAATTAAACACTTCCTCTGGGGTACATAGTCTTTGGGGAGAAGTCAATTTAATCTGAACACTGTTAATCAGAATATTAGCGTCAGCCAAGATTTAATGTTTGATTTAGACCACTTGCTCTCAACCAGCAGTCTAATACATTGCTTATTTTCTCTGGAAAACATAAATTTACATAAACATAAAAAAGCAATCAGTTTATTCATTTTTATTCTAAATATTCACATATTTACCACAGCAGTGTTTAGATAATATTAGTTCATGTTAATATTTGGTAGTGGATTTTCATCGTATTTTATGTTTCAAGAATTTTTTTTTTAAATTGTCAAATTCAGTCAAGATTGTCTTTTTGCTGTTTAATATGTAGTTTTTGTCTATGTGGTTTTGTTGAATTTAAGTTTGTTTCAGTTTTCAATTTTAATACTTCAATATCAAACGCCTTGGCAACTATAGCTGAAATACAACGTTTATTTCAGTTAATGCTGTTTAATGAATGAATGAATGTATTTGTTTATTTATTATGTATATAGATTTAGTTTTAGCTAGTGATAATAACCCTGTCCCACAGAATCCGCTCATCTGACTCCTGGCCATACTGAGTGTGGAGGGAGTGTGTCAGTGGGCATCCTGCCTCCCTCAGTAACCGGCCTCATAATTGTGGCTGTGGTATTTCTTTTCCAGCTGGATTGTGGGGTTTCTCCCGCTGCCCACAGACCACATGGCTAAAATGAATAGCCTCCCACCGAATACGCTGGCAGTGAGGGCGCTCTCTTCAGAGAGCTGAGCTCTGTTTGTTTTTGTTTCATTTAAAAGGATGAGAGTATAATGCATGTGCTGGACAGTAAGCATGACTCTACATGATATAACAGTGACTCAGAGCAAATAAAACGAGGCAGCAGGCAGATTGGTGTAATAATAGTACTCCCCTGCCATATAACATGTGGACTAATGGAGATCCATGGCTTTGCAGCGAAAGCATGTGGTTTGGAGTTCAGTTTTAAGAGCTCAGTCTCAGTGGAGCAGTGCTGTGGAATCATTTAGTGCAGTGTGAGCTCTGCATCTGCTTCAACCACACAATTATCATGAAGCTTGAAAGACAAAGCTTGACTAAATCTGTCACTTTTTCCAATCTGAATTTGATTATATATATTGTGAAATATTATTTCACTTTTAGGTATTTTCTATCTTGATATAGTTTAGAAAGTAATTTATTCCTGTGAAGGCAAAGCTGAATTTTCAGCAGTCATTACTCCAGTCTTCAGCGTCACATCATTTTAATATGCTGATTTGGTGCTCAAGAAAAAAAAAATATTATTTTTATTATTATCAATGTTGTGCTGCTTAGTACTTTTGGAATCCATGATACATGCTTTCAGGATTCTTTGATAAATAAAATCGAAGTCTTTACCCTCAACTTTTGATCATTTTAATGTGTCCTTGCTGAATAAAAAGGTCAGTTTCTTTAAAACAACAAAAAACTTACATTTTGTGTTTTGTGTATACAAAAAAAGGTGAAGTGTCCTTGTTATATGTACTTACTATTATAATAACAACAAATGACAGTAAGTATAGTACTACAGTAAGTACATGTAGTTAATACTTGGGATTTAAATGTATAATAACTTCAACAAGGAAACCTTAAAATAAACTAACCTAAGACGGTTTGCTGTTTTGCTGCTCTCACAGGGTGGTCTGTTGAGTGCTTTTAGAAGGGTTTTGTCAAGGTCAGAAAGGGAGAAAAACTCAGTACTCGGCTAACAGCATGGCCAGCAAACCAGCAAACTGCCGTTAAACTTAGTGAAGTAAATGAAAGTATCATGGTGGGAGTAGAAATCTTTTGATGTGTTTTATCACAGGAACACCTTGAGACAGAGAGAGCCAGTGCTCAGACAGAACCAGTATCTCCAGAACCAAGTGTAGCAGGTTTGTGATTCCGTTTTCATGCAATTTTTTTACCTGACAAAAGCCTACTGACAGACTGAACTAAAACAAGACTATGCCCTGCAGTCTCTTTTGTTGAGCTGGTGCTACTGCATCGTTTTTCCTAATAAACATTCCACCATAAAATCATCTTGTTATAAACCTTCACAATTCTCCAGATGTGAATTGTAAATTACCTTTTGAATTGTGTATCACCACCATCTAGTGGTTCACCACTGAAGCACGTTATCCTGTTTGTTTAACTCATTTGGCTGATGAAGAACGGTCAGCCTGTATGTAATGGGCAGTCTTTTGATTTTATAAGTCTTTCATAAAAAAAATTTAAAAAAAAGTAAATCTTAAAAATGTATTTTTCCCAAAGTGATTGTAAAAAGTTGTGTGGTGGAGCAGACTACCTGTCACTGATTTCTTGTTTTCTCTTTTGGCTTTCAGAGCTCAAAGAGGAACGGAGACTCATTCAAAGGGATCTGAATGAACAGAGTTTAATAACCAACACTACAAATAAACAGAGTACCAGAATCCCACAAATCCACACAAGGTCAGATCAGCTTTCTAGAATAAGTCTTTGTATCTGTCTTGAGAAAAATGCAAAGTCATGTAACTGATCCAAGGCTCTTTTGGAGTGCGTGCTTGTCTGCATTAAAAATGTCTCTCTCTCTCTCTCTCTCTCTATCTATATATACACACACACACACACATATATATATATACATATTTTTTCCCGTTATAGGGATAGACACAAACCTGCTCTTTCTGCAAATGATTTGGAAGGACCGAAACTATTAAACTCAACAGTTTCCTATTTGAAACCATATCCACCCAGAGACCTAAACCACATCAGGAATGATCCGACCCTAATGAGCTCCTCAAGTGCTGAATCCACAATCCCTGTTTCTGCTTTGGAACAAGAGGACAAAGAGTGCAAGTACAGAGCCAATTCACTAAGAGCTTCAGCCTTCAGACTGGTCCCAGCAGCCTCCATCAAAGCATCCGGATCCGTCAAAGACTTCTTTCTAAAGATGGAGGTGACTAAAAATAGTGACCTAGTCTGTCTCCAGCCCGCTCCTCCTGCAGTGCAGAGAACAGCCAGCAGGGGACAGCGGGGTCTTCCTCAGCCTGACGGTCTGCTCAGTTCTCTGTGAGAATCACTGTATGCTGCTCCTCACTGTCAGACATTGTAACGCTTCAGTGTACACAGGAAAAAACCCACAGCGATAAAACACAAACCACTATCTGATCTTTAAAATAAACTTTATTTACCATTTCAAATTGAACAGTTTACAGCTGACATGACTAAGACAATTTCAATGCTGTTTGGCCCTAAAATTGAAAAGACACATGGTTAGATACTGTACGTTTGATAAAGTACTGAGCTCATGTCATTGTGCTTGTCATTCTACTTCAATTTTATATTGCCATGAGCACAGAGATACACACACACACACACACACTATTGTAAAGACATTGCTTTTTTTAGGATGCAGGACATGGGAGAGAAAGATTCAATTTTTTTGCATTATTTTCTGTTGCTTTCAAACATGTATATTTTAGATATGAAAATACTCGATACTGTTTACATTAACCAAAAATAATTAACAGTTTCAACACAGATATGCTCATTCTGTTTATAGTTTTAACTAATACAGCAATAAAACTGTGCTCATTTCCATCTTGGACCTAGAGGTATTTGTGTTCATATTTTCCACCAAATTCTAGTATTTCTGTTTTGCTTGTTCTAAACATAGCCCTGACATGTTTCATGTAAGGTGTATGCTGTCATAATTAAATTTACACTAAGAAATAGCCAGGCCAAATTAGGAGCAAAGTCATTTTAAAAGAGTTCAGTTCTTCTCAGAGGCATTATATATCCAAATAGAATTCTGTTATTTACTACTCATTATTTTAAATGCATTTCCAAAATATTCAAAGATCAGCATACTTGTTAAAATGTTCTTTCCATGCAATCAAATGTGCTTTTCTTTTATGTTGTGCATAATACATGAAACTGGATCACAGGTCGACAGAAATGTTCTTAAAGGGTTTGCAGCACTACACTTGTGTACAATACTGAGATGAAGATATAACATTGTTGGCTTTAGACTGTGTCCTTCTTCATCAATAAACCATTTCTGTTTGACCAGACGCTGATGTAAAAAGCTTTTTTTTTTTTACGTTTCAGTAAAAAGCCTTAGTTTGGCAATGATTTTGAGATCAGCTGGCTTGAGGAGGTTTAGGGACAAAAAATGTAGTGTCACTGAACATAGCTAAAAATGTTTACAACTGATGGTAAAATACAGTTTTAGTACTATAAAAATAAAAAGGAAAAATCTCTTACAAAGGTAGAGTCTGCTTGTTAAATGGCACAAACGGATAATTACATACTGATTAAAATTACATGACATCAATAGTGACACTAACATGACTCAGCAGTTGAACGTCCACTACACAGAACACTCTGTACACACAACATTAGCTAAGTTACAATATGAAATGAAGTAAAAACAACTAAAAAATAAACCCCACTACAGCAACCCACCCTGATAAAAACAGAAAACACAAACACACACATCAGTTGAGTTTTTGTCTTTTTTTTTTTTTTTTTTTTTACATTATTGTACAACGTAGAGAGATGGGGAACAGTGCAAGAACGGCACTGATGCATAACATGTCTATTGTTAAAAGTTTGCATGTCAAGGTCAAAATCCAGGTCTGTTCACATCGCAGTACCTAGAGACAGACACATGGTCTTCATGCCATGTTCAAGGTCTGAGGACCACACATCAGAAAAACGAGAGGGCTTCAATCTTGTGCATTTACATTTCCGACAGCGATTAATCGTACTGTAGCTACTGCGCGTGTAGCCAGCTAAAGTGAACCAGTAAATAAAAGTGCTGTTAGTCTAACGTCACCTAAACTGCTGCTCTAATCTACTGCACTAACTGTCTAACAGAGGAAAAGCTAGAGTTTGTGACCTGCAGGTATGGTTTTGCTAAGACCAATGAACCTCTAACTACTCCCCTGAGTGTCCGATACCTCCTGTTAGGCAGCAGGGTTACTTTTATTTTTCTCGCTTTTTTTCTACTTCTTAAAGTTAGATTGTGTTTTGTGTATTTTTGGATAAAATCGTAAAAATATATATATCATACCTTCATGCAAAGATTAATAAAATGTACAATAACAATGACGTAGACTATTATGCCATCAGGTTTTTGAATACTGATTTATCTGTGACCTGCTCCATCATTTTGAGTCAACTTGGCCCAGAATATTTTTTATTTAGTGAAAGAATGTTTAAATGGTGCTGTCATAAAAACATTTTTGACAGACCGTGGAGATTTATTCAAGATTACTTTAACTAAGACATGAATTACATATTCAATTACAGTGAAATATAATGTGTTTACAGTATATGTATTTACGATTCCTTTTTTTATTTTAGCAGTGGACATTGAATGACTTTCCTGAGGTAAATGTAACATCAGGTTTCATTCACATCTTTCAGCAACTGAAACATGATTACATGAGAGATGAAAAAAGTTGTACTGCATCTTTTAACATACCTTCTGATGATCATTTGATTTTTTTTGTGCTATAACTAGTAGGAAAGAAAGAGCAAAAATGCATTTCTTTGCCTCATTCCGACTCAAAATGACAGAGCACGTCACATATTGCATTCCTCCTTGCACAACACAGGAGAGAAATACCAAATAAACTATTTTGACTTGACTATATACAAAGATTCACTGTTGAATCAGAAGTCTCAATACGCGATGCATCAGCACATTAGCAGCTGCGTTGCCAGACTCCCTGTTAAAGGCGTCAGGCAACATCCCGGACAAATTCACAGTGTAACCAGGACTCTTCATCCTTGTATATGTGCCACTACAACCGTATGCATCATAAGTAAAGGGGCCTTGTTGAAACGTCACTGGAATGATATGATATACGGCATCTAGCCATACCAACAATATGACCAAAATTCTCCATACCAGTATATCCCCTCTCTACAAAACCAAAATGAAACAGAATGCACCACATTACCATAAAATGCTATGATTTCTATTGTGAAAATAGGATAGTTTGGCCTTTTGTCTAGCAAGTCTAATAATGTTGTTTTAAAATATTAGGCCAAAAAAGCTGACTTCCCCAACGATTTCACCAACTAACCACAGTGATTTTTGACTGATGCTGTATTTACTTCTGGTCGTTACCCCTTATTTCAATGTTCAATGACATGACCGTTCAGCTCAGCACAGCCAGATGCCTTTAAATGACACATACACACCAGTTCAAGTCTCTTAACACACATAAACAACAAAAAATACATACAAACACAAACATACCAACTAAATCAGAACACAAAGGTCTGTGCACATGTTTTTGGTAACATGCCTCTTTTTCCGTGTAGAGCGGGGTTAGTGTGCATACTACAGTACAGAATCTAATGAGGAACTAGCTGCTTCGGTTATCGCACACATGCTCCCCTCGCTCAGGAGATGCCTCGGCTCGAGATGCCCGGAAGACTAGACAGATTTGGCATTTCATGTGGACGTTCCTACATGAAAACCCCTCTCCTTCATGTCAAACATCAGCAATAAATCATCTCAAGGTGTTGGAAAATGTTTTGCAAAAAAAACTAATTGTGTGTAACCCTGAGAATGGGCTTGAGAAGTTATATGCCTCTGTCCAGATACCTCAGTCAGTAAGAGCTTAAGACCAAATATCCTTTGTTTTGTATTTGTGCTCTCACTCAAATGGAAATAAAGTTGATATTCTCTTGGCCTATGCCAGTCTACTTGGCTGGTTGACAAAAGTGTTAGCTCCAATATTTACTGGAAACCTAGTCAATGGATAATAGACATGTTCTGTTTTGTAGTTTTAGGTGGATTTTGAGTTATCACACTGTTAAAAGGTCAATTAACATGCATTATGTCATGCACTGGCATTACATTGACCATCAGCCACCCTGCTCTCAGACACCAACACTGGCCATTGAAAAAACCATATTGGATTGTGAATGAGATGGTCCCCAAACAAGAAAATGGGTACAAAACAGAAATTGAAAATAACTCTCCATTTAACAGTGTTTTTACAACATTGCCACAAAGAATATTTGGTCTTCAGCTATTAAACCTGACCAGCACTGCCGCCACTATACACACAAGCCAAGTCCCACTGTAGCTCCTGCTGTCGCTACAGTCACATTTCCAGACTACTCAACACAGAGTGAAAATATTGTACAATGCGCTATATACACACTGCGTGTATGCAAAGACCTCCTGTATATGAATACGTCTCTTTTCTTGTCTTTAAAAAAACTGCAATATTAAATTAAGTGAACAAAAAGAAAAAGGTTTTGGATGACAACCAATTTCTCTAGAGGTTAGATTTCATAAAGCCCTTACAATATGTAAAGGTCTCCAGCGAGAGTGGCCTGTCCCGCAGTGTGGGAATGGGAACCATCCTGGGGGGAGGGTGGGGAGGGGCTCCTCTATGCGCTTGGTGAGGGGTTTAATGTGGAGCCGTTGCTTCCTGGGATGGTCAAACCGATCTCATCCTCTTTCTCCTTGAGTTTCTCTTTACCCTCGTCCTTCAGGTCTTCTTTGAGAGGGCACACCTCCACTGATTCAGGGACTGTAGAGGTGTATCGGCCCTTGCGGTGCTCCTGCAGAGCCGGGCCCCAGTCTGGGTCAGGCTTCACAGAGTTCTTCAAACGCTGCAGAGGTAAGAGTCGATTTGATGTAGGATTTACATTTCATTTTTGAGGAAAATTGTAGTTGTTACTATGATTTTCTCTTAAGCTTTAAGAAGACTTTTTTCCTGAGGCATATATACCAAGAACAAAGCGTACAAAGCAGACCAGACATTTAATGACATGAACAAAGAGAAAATTTACTCCTATAAATGCTCTGACATTTACCAAAATAGTAAAGAAAATAAAGCTATGTCTGTGCAAAACATCCAGAATAAACAAGACATTAAAGATTAAGTAATAGATGTCTATATTTATGTGTATACATGAAACAAGTGCAGAAGTACATTTTAAAGGGATAATAGACTAAAAAAAAAATGATTCTGTCATTAATTACTCAACTTCATGTCATTCCAAACTAGCAAGACCTTCGTTCATCTTCGGAACACAAATTAAGATATTTTTGATCAAATCTGAGAGCTTTATGACCCTGCATAGACAGCAATGCAGCAACCATGTTCAAGGCCCATAAAGGTAGTAAGAGAATTAATAAAATAGAGCATGCGACATCAGTGGTTTAACCATAATTTTATAAAGCTATGAGAATCAATTTATGTACAAAGAATACCCAAAATAAAGACTTTATTCAACAATTGTTTATTTTCCCATGCAAGTCTTTGACGCACGTTCATGAGCGCACCACTTTGTATGCGTGTGATGCCACTGAAGCATCTCTCTTAGTTCATTGTCTGTATATTCCACTTCAAATAATTAAGGCTGAGCAAAAAATTGCCTCAGTCATCCTCTGTCGAAAATTCATGTTTACAAAGACTGTTTTATGTGCAGTATGTGTCATCTGGGTTCAATGCCAGAACTCCTCCCATGAGCGCACAAGAGAAGAGTGACACAAAAGAAAAAAATATTGAATAAAAAATTTTTTCGTGCACAAAAATTATTAAAACCTTTCTGAACCATGAACATGTCAGTTGCTTTGCTGTTTATGCAAGACCAGAAAGCTCTCAGATTTCATCAAAAATATTTTTATTTGTGTTCCGAAGTAAACGCAGGCCTTGCGGGTTTGGAATTACATGAGGGTGAGTAATTAATGACAGAATTTTCATTTTTGGGTGAACTATGTGCCGATGAGAGCTCTTTAGGTGGAATACATCTTACCTCTAAAAATGTAGATCCTTCAGACACAGCAATCTTGAACAGAGCATAGATAGGTATACAGATGACTGAAGACAAAGCCATGGCAAACCCAATAACCAATGACCAGCTGGGGTATACATAGTTATTGTAGGTAATAGGCTTGTACTGTATCACGGTGAAAATCAAAATAAACTGTGAAGAGACAGAGACAAAAAAAGGATTAGATTGAGTGATATGGAGAAACCTAACCGAATTTAGAAAAACCTGTCACTCACAGTGATAATGAAAGGTGACACATATCTCCAGCAGACTCTGAAGAAGAGTGGAGGAGGGAAGCCTAACATCATCTCCACATCTTTAAAATAGTTCTTGTGGCCTAGATGGGAACACACCATTGAAATAAACACCTCAGTGTACATCCAGCTACTGTGGCCTTTAAATACAGCATGTAGAAAGTGACTTAGAGGACTCACCATAGACATACATTATACAGATGCACATGATGCAAGAGATGATGACCAGAGAGAAACTGGCAGCGTAGTTGTCCATAAGCAGCAACCAGTATATCCCTGCCTAAATCACACGCAGTATAATAGATCAAGTCAATCCAAGGATAAAGGATGTGTGTGACGTTTTGTTTGCTCGAGTGTGTTTTTGTTACTTACCTGTGTGGTCAGAGGCACTCCCAGGAGGAATCCTATTATAGCGACTCCCAGTGTGACATAGGTCTTATTTTTGATAATCCAGTCAGTTCCAATCTCATCTACTACAGCCGTCACCAGAGTCTCGAGCAGACAGAACTACAACAGTGAACAGAAAGAAGAAAAAAAATGTTTATCACTTTTTTCATGAACTACTAGTTAAACAGGACATTTACTAAAATAAATACCAGTGCTGGTAAAGCAAGTTAAGTGAAATGTGTAGGTAAAAACTTTTACAAACTTTTGATCTATAGGGTAATTGCAAAAAAAATGTGGTAAAGAATACCTGAGTACCCAGGCCCAATAAAATGAGCATAAAGAAGAACAGCAGGGACCAGAGTGGTGATATGGGCAGCAATGTTAGGGCCTCTGGGTAGGCCACAAATGCCAGGCCTGGCCCATGATCAGCCACCTCTGACACATCCACCCCCAGATGATTAGCCATGAATCCCAGGATGGAGAAAATAACAAATCCGGCGTACACACTGGTACCACAGTTTGTTACACTGATGATGATACTGTCTCTGTTTGAAAACAGACAAACAATTTGTAGAATTGTTAGTAAGTTTGCATATCACAATTTGAAATGAAAGAATTTCATTCCTTCCTTGATTTTACATAATACAGTGTAAGTTAGACGTTCTTTGCATTAATCAGTATCAGCCACATGGGGGTGCTACAGAGTACATGCATGCAAGTCATCAAGCACTCACCATCCTCAAATACACAATACTTCAAGTTCAAGTGTTTTGAAATGACAGAAGCAGAAAAATAAAGGAGAAATGTTTATTACCTAAAACAGTTATTGTGGAACTTGTTATATGATGCCATGGTGATAAGCCCACCCCAGGCGCAGCCCAGCGAATAGAAAATCTGAGAGGCAGCATCCCCCCATACCTGCATATAATAACACAAAAAATGTTATTATAAACATACTATTAGTGAACACTTGCAGCTACAGCATGCGCAGTGTAACATACTGACCTTGGCATCTAGAATTTTCTCCCATTGAGGGGTCAAATAGTATTTGATACCACTGACGGCTCCTTCCAGAGTGATTCCTCTGATGAAGAGAATGGTCAGCACCACATAAGGGAAGGTTGCTGTGAAATACACCACCTGATAAAAACAAAACATGTATGGTAAACAGTGCTATTTTTGTTATTTTTAACAGATTCTTTTCAGATTATTATTATTTTTTTTAATTATTTCTTTATTTTTTCAGCTAGTTGACAACGTTTTTAATCTAATATTCCCATTTTAATTGTTTGTCACAGGAATGGATGTTCAACTCACCTTGCCTGATGACTTGACACCTCGAATAAGGCAGAGGAACACAACCACCCATGATATAGCTAGACAGCCCAGGATAGGTAGACGCACCTCCCCGAAATTCCCAATACCATCAGAGATATTCAGCACATAGTTCCTAAAGGGGCAACAGCCAGAAAAAGAGGGGTGTGAGAGACTGCAGGGTGTGATACAAAGCATAATCTATTCACTCTTCAAATGTATCATCCTGATCTAATTATTTATTACTAATATTTTATCAGAGCTTGCCTTTAGGTTACATGAATTAGATCACAGCCCCATTAAAAACAACCTCATCCACACAATGAATGAGTTTACAGAAGGCAAGAACAAGAAGGTCTTTGATAGCACAAGGACAACAGTCCAGAGGGCACAAACCATTTATAAAGATCTTAAACGATCCACAAACATCTCATGGTCAAAGCCTTGTATTCTCTGACCACAAGCAGTAAAGTAAAGCATTCATTCCAAGCCACATACAATCACACTCTTGGAAAAACAAAACATTCTGTGCCTTTCTTTCCCATTGTCTTGTTATGTCATCCTACATAATGTTCAAACATCATTCAACAAACACATCTGTCAAGTCCAATGCACAAAGATCCAAACATCAAGACAAAACGTAACACTCCTATTAATTACCAGCTTTCAACTATCAATCTGTCATGAATTTTCCGAACTGATGAATAATGGATTGACTATATAATTATGTTAAGATTCAACTCTGGATCTTTTATCTAGCATTTATATTTGTCTATGAACATATACATTTACTTATTTATTTATTTAAAAATACATTTAAAATCTCTGTACTATGAGGAGAATGTTTTCATTTCTGAATTAAAATTAATTTTAATATTTTTAGAGGGAATAAAGTCAAACGTCAGGCCGATACATTTGTCTTGTCATTAAAAGAAACAAATTAATTATTATTTATATTACACTACTTATTATGTCTTTAGAAAATTATATAGTAACAACTACTGCACTGCTTATTAATAAAAAGTATTTGGCCAATTAAAAAACCTGGAAATTACATCATAGACAAGATGAGAGGGCATGCTCAATAAGTCTTTCTTTTCTGCTCAATAAATCTAAATCTTTAAAATATCCAAAGAAATCTTTTCAGACAAGGCTTGGTTATGATTCATAATATATATATAAAAAAACACTTTTTACCTTTAGACTATTTTTATATGTAAATAATTATAATTACTACAGTAAGACACATAGATGAATCGACCTATAAAGGTGTGCATTTACTTCCAGTACTCTTCACTAGGACTGGTCCTTTTGGTGCGGTTGACCATCTCAGTCACCCCTGACATGACAGCAGACACATTGGCGAAGGTGGCGTTCACTCCTGGAGTGCCCACCACTCCAGCGCAGTCAGGAGTGTTCCAGGAGTTGTTACAGTACGTCCAGGGCAGCAGGTTTGTCATGGACATGAAGAAGTAATAAAATGCAATGCAAATCACCACATTGTAGTAAATCCCAATGTAGGTAGAGACCACCATCATTCCATAGCCCACACCTTGAAGGAAAAAAAAAAAAAAAGCATTAAAGGATATTTAGTTTCGAGTACCAAGAAAGCAATACACTCATCTGAGAAAACTAATGTAACATCAAAAACAACCAACAACAGTGAACACAAAAAATGTGTATTAGAATTGCATGATATGCTACATAAATCTAGATGAAAGATTGCTTTGCAACACAATAAACATGTATGCATATTCTGCATTTCCTAACTTTAAAAGTATGTGCAAAACATACCAACCAGTAAGCTGTGCCTATTTTCACGAATTAAACATTATTTTGTGGAAGTAGAAATACTGAAACCCACTTAATTGATTAATTACATTAAATAAAGTAAAATTATTACAAAAAATATGTGAAACCAGCTTTTAGTCTTCAGGAAATGTTTGCCACAATGACTAAAAATGAACCCATATCTATTATTAAAGTAAATAAATTATGACAGCGAAACTGGCACATTGAGCATTCACACGGCACATTTTTAAACCAAAATTAGACCACCTCCTGATTTTGTGAAGAGTGTTTAGATATTGCAAGCCACCCTGAGGTGAAGAAAACACGGTGCATTTAAAAATAATTACTTGTTTAACATGTAAAACAGGTCATGCCATGCATTAAAGGGTAGACCAACCCACATTAATCCGTCACTTTTCCGTTTTTCTTTTAAATATTTTTTGTTCTCACACCTTCTTTAATGGCCTCATGCTCACCTTTAAACATGGGGCTAACCTTCCAGACTCCCAGGCACCCGAGGGAGGTAAACTGCCCAAAGGAGAGCTCCAGGAAGAACAGAGGGATGCCACAAAACACCAGCATGATGAAGTATGGGAACATGAAGGCACCTGTGATACACAAACGCCCACAGAGTTACATAACTATTTTATCCTGACACATTAGTCTTCTAGATAAAGACAGACACGTAGGTGTTCTTATTTACATAAATAGTAGGAAACAAAAGTAGTTTAAAAATGACACAAAGAACAGCCATGGTATATTTTCAAATATAGCGTTCCCTAATGCCTACGTACATAAGTGAGTGACACCTGATGTTATGTAATAGATTTAATTTGACTGGTCGAGCTGCATTTCAACTACAAATGCTATGAAATGCAATGAAAGATCAAAGATGTATACAAATACATAGTTCAAAAAAAGCTGGTGGTGCCCTGCAGCCTTACAGGACCATAATCCATCCTTGTTTAAAGAGTCTGGAGTCCTCTTACTTATCTGAATTCTGGGCTAATTCAGGGTATAGCCTCTGATCAGATGCAGCTCTAGGAATATGAGATTATGGGGCAGAGGTTTCCGGGCCAGGTCATTAGGGACCTGCTTACTCTAGCCGGGTCTATTTTAAGTAAGGTGTGTTATGAGACTTGATACCAAATGAGTACCCTTTTAAGGGAGCAAAGAATTTGGAAAGGACTCAGTGGTATGACTTACAAAAACAAAATCCTAAATACCATCAATTTTACTTTTGAATACATCCATAGACTTTCAGACTTGTGTGAAAAACATTTAACAACTTTGATTCTAGGAATCTATAATAATGGGATAATGGGAAAAGAAGAAAGAAGAATAAAGTCAAAAACGGTCACCTCCTCCATTCCTGTAGCAGAGGTAAGGAAACCTCCACACATTTCCCAGACCCACTGCGTAGCCAACACTCGTGAGGACAAACTCAATCTGGTTGCCCCAGTTTCCCCTTCTGGAGTTTTCATCTCTCTTTACTGGCTCTCCTGGAACTGCTCCATTCTAAAACAGACATACATACAAACAAAATGAAAATGAAAATCAAACTTTGTTTACAATAAGCAATCGCGAAAAAGAATCTAAAGTATTTCTGGTTAACGCTAGAATGATAAGTCAACTGCATTGCAAATACAAAACAGAAACAATAACGTTAATGCCATGGTGAAGTAATACTGCACGTGTCTTCAACATATGGAGCTCCCATGGCGATGAAAATTTGAGTTTGGTTTATCAATTCATAACTTTGGTCCCACTCCTTCCTATAGCTCTCTACCAAAATTAAAAGTGTCACAAGACGACAACTAAAAGAAAGCAAGAAGTTAGTCGCGTATAAGAAAGTTTGTGTGAAATTTGTGAAAACTCCTAAATTGCATACAAGCACTGTTAAGTGCTCAGAGAGCGTGCTGGAGCGCACTTGATGTGAACTGAAATCATGTGCACAACACAAACATTTGGTCTTGTCGGCCTGATTTAAAGTTTACTCTCTCCATCTGTTCTAATCAGATGCTCTTCATGTTGACCTCTAAGGCAAGCTCACGATCTGATCTAAGCACGCGCTCTGTCCACACAGTGAGCACGCTGTGGGAGATGAACATTCAGCGCCTATGCTTGTGATCTTCCCTGCAGCTCTGGGATGAATCCAGGCTACACTTAATAATTATAGTGAGCAATTTTGCTTTACAAATGCTTAGTTGACAACTAATTATGTTCAGATGTTATAATTGTAAACTCATCAATTTCATCAAGTGTAATAGTCACTTAAATAATTCTGAGAATTGTAACTTAAATTTTCTTCAAGTGTAATCGTCACATAAGTTAAAAATTGCATATGTAGCAATTTAAAAGCATTATAAACTCTATAGAGGACGTACCACTGCTGTGACATGCTGAGTGCCTAAATATAAAAAGATTATGAGCTGGCTGTATAACTGTGTTGTAATATTTTTAATGGCAGCAAGAGTGTCGGCAAGAGTTTTAATGGCAGTAAGAGTGCTTTTTTTATTTTAAGGTATTTAAGGTTTGCTTCAGGTTACACAAGACACACACAAACACACACACACACACACCTATTTAGACTCAAATGCATCTGAGTCTGAGCTCCTTGGGCCATTGCTTCCTGCAGGACCACACAGACGCATGTGCATCAGCAAAATGAACAATAATCCAAAGTTTGCCTTTCAGCTCAAATGAAATATTCTTTTTGTTAAGCATTAAACAGTGCAAGACTTCTTGAACAAGAACACAAAAATCCTAGTGAGAATAGACTATTACCACTTATTCTTGTTATAGAACAAGATGTGAGAGTGTCAAAACAATCAGAAACACCTAACTTAATATACATTTGTGGTGCGGCAATCAAGCACTGTAAGGTTAAAGTATTGATATCGGTCATAAACAATAGAAATTATCCTGTAATTTCTAAAGGAAATTGTTGCAAATTAATCAGGTTTTTGACCATGCAATGTAAGCAAATGCTGCCACACTACTGTATATTAGGGCTGTGCAATATGGACAAAATAATCATATTGCGATTTTTTGAACGAATATTGAGATTTTATTTGCGATTTTGGCAACTGTTTTTGCTTTTTCAAACAAGCTTCATACATACAATCTAAATGTATTCAGTGCATAAAAAGTGCATAACAAAACATTTCACAATGAATGAAATAACATTTACTGACGATGTGCGCAGGCATCATATCTGTGCACATATGATTGGTAATTTCTTTGTGCCGTTTCTGAATAAAAAATTCTGAATAAAAATCTAAATAAATTAATAGATCAAATTGCAGCCTTATGCGGTTTAGAAATTGCATGTGCTTAAATTGCGATTTCTTTGCGATTGCGATTAATTGCACAGCCCTACTGTATATTTAAAGAGAGTATTAAAGGAATTTCTTCTGCATCAGTGGACACATAGGTTAAGTCTGCTTTTAGACCTGAGACTGGGTGAAGTTCAGCAGCTGGGCACCTGTGATGAGAAAAAAGGAGGAAATTCAGAGTAGACTAAAACAGGTGTAATCCCCGAGGTCAGAACTCCTGGAAGATGAATCAACTTTTAAAGATATAAAATGCCAAGTTCTTTCATGAAACTCTAGATGGCGCAGACTGATGGATTCTTAACTAATAATATTCACAAGTGTTACATTTTGCACATGCAGCCAATAAGCTTACTCCTTTATGTTGAAACGGCTGGATAGCATCCACTTGAGCATTTTCCCCTTCCCCAGCTCAACCTCTGTAGATCTGCTAGGAGTTATTGTATATGCAGTTTGTCTTAAATGCTCACAGCACAGTATCATTGTATGTATTAGCAGTAGCATGTTTCTGTACTTGTTTGCAGCAGCAATAATCTACAGCAATTCAGCAGCAGCAGCGCAGCAGATCTATTCCGCCAAGATCAAATACATTAATACTGTGATATCTATTACCATGCTAAAATCTTGACATGACAGAAATATGCTTCAATGAAATATGCTTCATGACAGAAATATGCTAGTCAATACTTCTCTACATCTATCCACCTATAGTATTATAGGTGGATATAGTATATAGTTCAACATAAATTATACAAAAGGAACGCAGCTTTAGAAATAAGGCAGTTGATATTTTCCAAAACATGTCCCCCTTCTGTGCTCACACATGAGGTTATGTTAGGTTTACCTTCCGGTAAATCAATGAATTGTTTAGTTAAGTCTTTATCTGCTGCACTCTGTGATCCCTGTCCCTGTGCTCTGGAATGCCCAGGTGTTTCAACCGTTGCCGTTTGCTCCAAGGATCTGTCTTACTGAGCGCAGAGTGTGAGAGAGAAGATTGTCCAGCTGGGCCCATCTGCCCTTTTACGTAAGACCAAGACACACTCATAAACACAAGGTCTCAGGGGGACCTGAGTCAAATGAGTGGTTCAGCTATTTGACTTTCTAGAAAATAAACAAAACATTATACGGAAAATAGGAATAGAAAAAGAAAATAGAAAAAAGAAAAAGAGAAAAGAAAAATTAGTGATTCAAATTGTAAAAAAAAAAAATATATATATATATATACATACATATATAATAATAAAAAAAAATAAAGAAAGTCTTCGAGAAAAGAAATAAAAAAAATAAAAAAAATCCTTAAAACTATCCTTAAAATCAGTACTAATCTTGATCTCGAGGTTGTATTTTTTAACCAAAGGTTCCACAATGTCCTGCCCTACAATCTCTAACAGTAAGAAGAATCTGCCCATGAAGCCTGTGACTGCTCATTGCAGGTATGTGACCCTGTCAGGCAAAGAAGGGATGTGAGAACTGACCTGTGACTTCTCAACTTAACACCCAGAATGCCTGGAGATGTTCAAGCAGAATGTGGTGTGATATAACGCTCAGTTCAACAGATCCCCAGTATGGTGTGTTTAAGTGTTTGGAGCATAAGTTATATGTGTGTTCATGTTCAAAATCTTTTTAAAATAACTCTCTGAAGCCTTTAATAAACAAACCAAAATAAAAGCAAAAGTGACAGTATTTTTACTTCATTCTCGCAACCATCAGAGATTTTCTTCTGCTTCAATGAGCTGCAGTCAGTAATAAAAAAGATTATTTAAATGTATTTATGCTTCCCTAAGAAAAATAAAACTTTTACTAAGAGGAAATATTTAAAAATCTCAAAAAATTCTCAGATTATGTAACATACCAATCAAATGTTGGAGATTAAGTAATGTACAAGTTGAAAGACAAAATATTTAGTTGTATTAAACAATTACTAATGCATCTCGAAGAGAACTCTAAATATTTATAAGGTAAATAGAGAAACAGAACTTCTCTTGTGGGAGCTATTAACTTTTTTTCTTCATTTTGACCCCCTACAGATTGTCATGTGCTCTGGTTGTGGATGTTAAATTTGCATCACTTAATAATCACACAAGCACACTTACCATCGAACCTTTCACATACCAGCTCACCTGATTTCGATGATTAATTAACCTTGGCCCTACAGAACCAATCTATTTTATGTTATTTAAGACAAGAACTGAAAAGGGTGATATGAAATCACTGTGCTAATAAATAAGACACTACAAGACTTCTAATCCAACGGTGAAAGATATAAATACTGTAAAGAATCAATGACTTCCTGCTCACTGAAGTTAAAGAGTCAAAGGTGTGGCCTATAGAATGACCTTTGTAAAAATAGCGCAGATTCCAAAACCCGCTCTGGGCAGTGAAAATTTACAAGGCTGCACAGGTCCAAACATAAAAAAAGATTAGAGACCTACTGCTGATTAATGCTGCAAATCTTTTTTTCCCATCGGGCTGGACAGCTTACATGAAAGCAAGAAAAAAATTACTAAAACAAACTTGAGAAAAAAAAAAAAGAAAAGAAAAGAAAGAAAAAAGAAAATCAAGGAAGCCAAAGGAAATGTACTCTAAGCACTTCTGAAATAGTTAAACACTCAGGTCCACTGGGTTCACTGTTCGTCAGAGCTGACCTTTCCCCTTTCTAGTGCCCCCTAAACTGACCCCCAGTTCACATTTCAAAGGCAACATCCTCAATCTTTCTCTGCTGAGGGCTACATTCTCCTCAGGAAAAGAAGGGATATACAACAGGGCCATTCAAAGACTCCAGTAAGTCTTCCACCTCAGGTTTATTTATCAAGGTCAGAGGTAAGACCACAAGGGTTGTGACTGCTACCAAAAACCTCTTACAGAGCATCTTTTCATTTCATATTCTACAAGTCAACTACAAGGCACTTGTATGATAACTTTCCGAAAAGCATACTATTGCGCTGACATGTTAATTTCTATATCAGCAAATGCAGAACTTCTGGGATGGGACAACCTGTTTTTGTCCTAAAGGCTGATGGGGATGGGCAGAAGGAGTGGTAGAAAGCAAAAACTTTTACTTAACTCCTTTAGTTATGGTCTCCTAAAAAGCACTCAATGAGTAAACAAGGGCGGGTTCATTCTCTTCAACTGGAATGAAATTAAGCAGCGTGGACAGTCCTTAAAGAAGCCATTATTCAGTCTCTGTGAGGTGAAAGTAATTCTGTTAAAGATGCAAAGCTTCCGCTTCTCACCCTGTGAGCAGTAGGTCATATAACTGCTCTCTCATTGGCTGAGACCTTGAAAACACTCTTCTCATGCTTGATCAATCATCAGCAATGGTGACTTGTCAGGCAAAGCACCCCAAAATCTGAACAAGGGGCACAAAAGTGGGGAAGTGACGGTGGCCTAAGTGTCAGGTCATTAGGAGTTCACGTCACTCAATCCACACACATGCTGTCACATACACGTCAATATATGAGGATATGTTTATAAAGGCTGACATATAGTCTGGCATTAAGCAACATGCAAGAAATCAGATTCCGCAAGTGTTCTCATTGTAAGAAAGTAGGTAACTATTACTATGGGCAGGTGACCTGGTTATTAGGAACTGCAGAATCAACATGACATAGAATAATAGGTAAAGTCTGAAAAGGCTAAGCTACTATAATCTGAAAATGATCAAAGATTAAATTTTTTTTATTATTAATTTAAATAAATTTTAAATATTAAATATATAAATATTAAATAAATACTTATTATTTTTTAATACATTATTACTTTTACTTAGAAAGGATGCATTCAATTGATCAAAAGTGACCGTAACAACAACAATAATGATATTGCACAACTGTTTTCAACATTGCTTAAAAAATGTTTCTTGAACACCAAATCAGCATTTTAGAATGATTTCTAAATGTGCCATGGAAGACTGGAGTAAAGACGGCTGAAAAAGCAGCTTTGCCATCACCGAAAAAACAAAAAAATTCAATTCAAAACTATATTAATATTTAAAATTGTAATAATATTTAACATTCTTACTGTTTTTACTATCAATTAAATGAAGCCTTGTGACTTCCTTAAATACATTATATCTAAAAAATGATTACATAAACTTGTGCACAAGAAACAGTGGTTACAAGATTCACAAGACAATTAACAGGTAGCCTTCCACACAAGAGAATTAGCAGTTTTGAGCTACACGGGCTTCCCTTTAAAGAAAAAAAGTCTTAACTTCAACCCATAAACCTGCTGCCAACTGTTAAACACTAGGCAGGATCCATACTTAGGGCTGGGTATCGTTCAAAAAACTTTTGATGCCGATACCGATACTTGATACCGGTTCCTGAACGATACCTTTTTCGATACCAATTTTATTTTAATTAAATTAGTTTTAATAAAATTCAAATAGTTTTCAGTTTACACACCTGTTATGCTACCTTTACACTAGTGCATTATTATTTATTCTTACAAAAGCCTTATCATTTTTCCCCTCTGAAAATTGTGTGCATTTATTTTTTTTAAGGCATAAAACATTTGTCTTTTAATTAATGAAGATTTCATTTTATTGTTGGAAAATAAAGGGGATTT
>JAUMHE010000043.1:12227468-12252529 GCA_032359235.1 Enteromius mattozi | reverse complement strand
GTAATATTTAATATGCAATATTTAATAAATATTGAAATACTGCTTTCACATTATCCTTCAAAAATCATTCTAATATGCTGATTATGTGCAAAAGAAAAAAATTATATTATTAGAAGTTTCTGCTTAATATTATTTGTCAAAACTCTGATACCTTTGTTGTAAATAGAGCACATTACTAAAAAATAAACTGTTTGTAACCAAACTTTTCAATGGCAGTGCATACATATGCATGCAATTAATATTACCACGTAAAAAAGTCTTGTGGTTATACAGTTCTTACAGCTTTAAATTGTGTATGTTTACTTATTTTTGGCTCAATTTGCTTTAAACAATATTATTGTAATTGACACTCTGCAAGAAATGCTACTGAATCAGCTTTAGTTAATCTGAATTACATTCAATAAAATATATTACATATTCCTTTAAATATGACTTAAACAACCTGAGTTTTATTAAAAAATCATGTCCAAGTAAAAGTACGTTATCTAATAGTTTTTTTTTTGAATATGTAATTTAGAAATTTGTTTAAATCAAGAGAATCAAACAGACCTACATGTAAAACAAAACCAAATCTATCACAAATGCATGTGGTGGTTTGAGGGGGTGAATAAAGCATGTGGAATAAGATTTAAGGCTGTTCTCCTGACAACTCTGAATCGAAGCCCTGGCTTTTTCATCATTCCAGCATCCTGAGGCCTCAGTTTGTCATGGCATGTGCATGGCTTGGAGTTTGCTGAATCCCTGACTGAGCGACTGCTTTACTGTGAAACCAGTTCTGTTCCTCAGGAGACCTCTGGCAAATTGCAAACTGCATACTCCATGTGAGAGACAAAAACTTTCCCCAGTCAGTGAGAATCAGCAAAGCCATTTAGTCTGTTAAACAGGCAGTGCTTTAAATGACATATTGTGCAAAAAGTAGTATTTGTAGAGAGCATCTTTGCCCTTTGGTCAGGAAATAAGTAGGCTCACTGCTGTGACAGCTGCAGAGGTGGCAGTAGGGTCAGCCAAAACACACTTGTTCAAAAGACATGTGTGTTTACACAGAATGACTCTTAGTAATACACCACAAAAATAATACTTTGTTCTACAGTACATTTCAATGATAATGCTACAAGACTAGTCAAATTATAGTACTGTGTTCCAAGAGCCCTTAACACTGGAAAGAATGTAATTGAGAAATTTAGTCTAGACACATTATCCCTCGGTTTCACAGACAAGCCTTAAGCCTATTCCTAGACTAAAATGTAAATCTGAAATAAATGTCAGTGACATTGAATATGTTTAATATGTTTCTTGTTAACTTAAAATAGCATGATAAATAATGTTTTATTATTATTATTTTTTATTAAGTGCAAACACCAACCATGTAGTCACCTGTCAAGTTTCATATTTCATACTGTTAAGAAAAATCATGAATCCGGTGCCATCTCTCAGGATGTGCTACTAATGCTACACTGAAGTTAAGATTTTGTTTGAGCATTAAAGCAAATCAGCATTTTGAAATCAACCAATGAAATCAGCTGTGGGGCAGGGCTTGCGCTGGTTTGGGTTTGAGGAAAAAGTCAATCAAATAATGTTAAGAAATTATGTAGCATAAAAATGATAAACATGGCCATTACATGCTTAAAATGATCCATGTGTTCCCCAAAACATGCTATTAATGTGTTATTCTTTAAAAACAAAAAAATGACAAGATTTATTTTTTTTTGACTGCATGAACTCAAATACACTATCTATTTTCTAAATGCATGTTATAGATCTTACTGTGAATGAGTAAACCATGCATACATTTATTTATTATTATACATTTATTTTTTTATTCCAGCCATCTAATATTTAATCAAAATGTAATAATAACAAGACCTTCCGGTAAAAACAAAAGACTTTCTATGGTTATTTGTACAATGAGTTTTAGTCTGCTTAAATCTCACCCTTACAAGCTTTCTTTTATCTGCCTTCATTTTCAAGAGCAACGCCCGCAATAAATGCTACAGAACCACAGCCCCACCCTACATTTTAGTTTGACTACAGAAAGATCTGTCGCATCTTCAGTTTCATTATGACTTCAATCATTATTAAGGAAATCTGTGGAAAATAAAGGAAACAACTTTCCTTGAGAGGTAAAAGGAGTCAGAAAAGACAGGGCAATAGATGCAACGAGTGTTTAAAAGTGATTAAGCCTGAGGAAAGTACCCGTGACTGAGTGAGGGTCACTTCTGCTGGCAGCTATAACAGCTGTTCAGACAGACAACCTTCACCTAGAACATCCTGAAAGTCACATGGACAAAAAAATGACAAGTCACAGTCTTCAGAAAAATATCAAACATGCTACTACTGGAAACTGCGCAAAGTTCTTAAAAAAGAACTGAAAAACAGGTGTAAAGAGAATTTCTGAGTAATTCATATAAAATCAGCACATGAAGGGTAGAGAGAAATGAAGAAAGATTGACAGAAAAAAGAAAGAGAAAAAGAGAGCAGCTGGAAGCCCAGGAGCACAGTGAGTGTGAGACAGGAGAGACCTCTGCCTCCGAGCACACATATGCTTCTGAACTGCTCTCTTCCCCCCTCTCATCTTTCTCTCTCCTATACACTGGCCTTCTATATTTTGAGAATCTAAACCAAAAATCAAACTTAAACCTGAAGCTTTTAAATAAAGTAAATATTAATACTTTACATTTATAAAAAGTTTATAAAAAATAAACTAAAGATTCTACACAAGATTCTAAGTGACTAATTTAAATAAGCAAATTTGTGACATTCCATGTAAACTTTGTAGAAAAGGTCAGACGTTCTTCCATTTAAGCGCAAATGCATCAGCATGGAGTTCATGCAGTTGAAAGCTATAGGAAATACTGAATAATAAGAAATTACGCAATTGATGTTGCTTTTACAAATAAACTTAATATAGCGCTGTGCTGATAATGTTTGCAATAAAAATATTTTGTATTTAATTAGAAAAATACAAAACAGAACATTTTTACTGTGGTCTGAATGTTGGACACCACTGAACTTCCATCAATGCATGTGTATACACAAAGCATCAAAACACACATACGCATTTCAGTCTCAAACTCTGTAGAAATAAATGGAAAAAATGATTGTTGATGATATACGTTCATATGATCCGTGCAGTTTGCTGACATTTTGCTGGCCGATGTACCTTACATAATAAATCTTATTGACAGTACATGCTCAAACAAGCTTACACACCTGTGCATGACACGTGAAGCAGTTATAGCTATACTGTTAAAGAGACTGATAATTTATTGCTCTTTCCAAACATTATTTGGTGCTCTTTGGGTCATTACGTAATACCAATTAACAGACGTAGCATCTCTTTAACAAAAACATAAATGATCAAGTGCTGCAATCAAAACACTTTCTAAACACTTTGTTTTTTTGTGATCATCGTACTGTGAAGACATTTTGACCCAGTAAGATGTGGCTACAATTAAATGGCTGGCTCATATTATCTCAATTATTAGTCAAGCATGCTGTACTCCAAACGATAGCTTTAGACAATACCACAGCATCCAGCAGAATTAACCATATCACAGAGCTAATGTAAGAGCTCCATAGAGCCTAAGCTGTCAAAAAGTCTCCAGCACAGAATTAATCTGAGAAAATGGCATAGCTATGATTGGAGAATGCTGCCCATTTTGAGGGGACAAGTAATTTAGTATTTTTGATTTATAGGATTTATCATCAGTTAGGTCTTAATGTTGTTTACAGAGAGCCTATATCAGTGACAAATTTTTAACAATTCATTTATGTTAATGCAAACATTTGTGTAACGCAAACATTCTGTTTAGTTAGTCCTGACAGCAACTGAGTAATTAAAAATGCTACTGCTCTTCAAACATATGCATGCACACAAATTAAATGCAATCATATAGATCAAAACTAAATTTGTTCTTGAAAATATAAATACAATTGAAACAAGAAATCCAATACAAATAATATTATATATGACATAAATAAATACAGAAGTCAGATTTGAAGAGTTATTAAGGTTAGGTCATTTTGATTATGTAGATTAATTAAAATTATCGATAGGTATTAATATTTTTTTAAATACTTTTACTGTATATTGGAATATTTTTATACTGCATATATTTATTGTGTACATTACAGTTATATAAACTTCACTGAAAATTAAAAAGATGCAATATTATTTTAAGTTATGCATATTTTTCAGCTTAAATAGGGAAATGATGTTTCCCCATCGTATGCACACGTGAGTACACATGAGGGGTTTGGAGGCTGAGGCTCTGGCAGATGCACCTGCTCCTCTGTGTTTGTGTGTGTGTGTGTGTGTGTGTATGAGTGTGTGAGAGAGAAAGTGAGTAAGTGAGTGAGTTTGTATGTGTGTGATAAATCAGTGAGCTCTACAGCTGGACACCTGAGTCTGTGGTGCCTCTCAGGGTTCTAGCACTGCTAGAAATTATTAAATAAATCAGTACACCTCGTCAAACTCTCTCTGCAAGGAAGGTCAGAAAAACAAAGAGTGCCTTTACAAAGGTCAAATACTATAAATTAACACAGAATCACAGAATTTAAAGTGACTACAGTTTTTATCTGACCAAATATGTAATTATTCAAAGTAAAATGACATGCTATGTACAAAAAGAGGAATGTGGTCAACCAAGCTGACAAGGTCAGATGACCACTGGTCATGTGGTCTCACCCCCAGTGTCAAGGACTGACAGCTAGCGATAACTTATAAAGATAAGCCTAGACCAGAAAAAAAAAAAATTGAAATGAATATGAGAGCAAAGGTTAAGACTAGGGTTATTGATAGTTAAGGGTTTAGGGTTGCGAAAAAAAAGAAAGAAAAAAAAGCCCCTCTCAATATTACACAAGATCAAAATAAAGCATTGCAATGACATTGTGACCAACTGGCCAACAGAACTATACATGCTTCTCTGTACTAATTAAATAATAAAAGTGAATGTGCTCATTAAAAACTGTTCACGAATATAACATGATGACAATGCAATTTGAGTGCAGAAAATGATGGAAAGAGATTTAATTAAGCACTAAGAATGCCAACATTCTTATCAAGATTAAACAAGATGACAACGATAAATGGATTTTTTTGTCATTCCAAAACTCAAAACCTGCCAAATAATGACATTCCTTAATTTAAATAAATAAATAATACAAATAAAGTTGTATCCATGTTAACTACTGCAAGTAATCCCTACTTTTGTTGCATTAGTTTTTATTTAGTCACAAGACTGTTACTTTATTCTAATTTGCACACTCCTACTGAACGACGAAACGGAAACAGAGGCAAAGGAAAGGATGCAACCAAAACTGGCGCCACAACATAAATTTCTGAGCCATAAAGTACCTTATCGGATATCTATCCGTTTTATTTCCAACAAATCTTCCCCATGATTGTTTAAGTGACAAGTGCCTTGGTGACTAAAAAAAGGAGGTGAAGGAAGACAGAAAAAGGAGGAGAAATATGGGCCAGCCCTCCTTTCAGCCCGGACACTTTCCCCTTTCCTTCTGTCTCTCAAACACTGCTCTCCTGCCCACTTCCTTGGAAACTTTATCACATACCCTTCCACCAGCGTCGCCAGAACTTCCCACTGCAATTTGTTATAAAAACTTTTCAGTTGGCCCACACGTGGTCTGGTTTTTAAAGAGCTGCAGCCCCTTTCTCACGTGGTCTGTGGGCTATTGAGTCGTCACAGGCCCCCTGAATGATGGCCGAAAAATAAGGCACTGCAGACAATGCTTGGTCTTGATTAATTCAGTTCTTTCAGGACCCCGCACCGTCGTCCGGGTAGCTTCGTACAATTGCGGCTTTGATGCGTCGGGTAACGTGCTCACTCGCTCTCACTTGAGAGACGCAACATTTTCAAATTTCCCTCTCAACGGAGCTCGACATCTATAGATAGAGAACATGCAGTTGCAAAACCGCATAAATATGACAAGAACACAACTGACCTGATCGGCCATACAAGCTGCGCCGCTGTTGGACTCCGACATGATTCGATAGTGTCCGGTAGTTCTCTCGTCTCAACTCTCGAGTTCTTCATTCACACCTCTCTGTTCGCTTCCGCAGAGAGAGGGGGGGGGGAGAAAGAACAGCCTCCTTTCGGCCAAGCTTGATTAATGCCTGAATTATTTTCACCTCATTTCATCTGATGGAGTTCTGCTTCCTCTCCGCCTCTTTCAATCATTCGGCATGGAAGGTCCCCCTCCACTGCTGCCACTTTCTCGCTCACTCTCTCTCTTTCTCCCTCCCTTTCTGTTTCTCTCTCTCACTCCCTCATCCTTACCTCCTCCGCTGTACTGCAAGTTGGGGAAAGTGCCCCCCTCCTCTTCTGTATCCCCCATTCTGCAAAACAGACAGAGGAGATCCACAGCCTTTGCCTCTACCTCCACAATGAATGGAGTCGTTGTCATTCCAGCACTTTGGCTGCATACTGAGTGCTAGGAGCTGCTAGCTTAGCTGCCTGGAGTCACAGGCGCTGCCAAGCTTTTCAGCGGCTGGCCCGCATGATGAAAGACAAAAGTAAGGAGAGGTCCACTTCCATGGGGCGCGCTACTCTCGCCGTCTCTGCATTTCTTCCACTTGTTCTCGAGGCAGCTGCACCCAGACCACCAACGCTCCCATTCAGCGACACTTGACTCTCAAATCCTCATCCCTTGACATTGCCAATTCTCCTGTAAGGTCCAGCAAGAGGCCAGAGGAGGGATATACCCTTCCGTTCGTCTGTCGGTAAGGCTGTGCACTCGTAATTCACCCGCTCGCTGCAGGTTACAAGTTTGCAGTCTGCAGGTTTTCTAAGGAATAAGTATGCAAAAATCAATGGCGAGGCAATTATGTGGCAGAACGCGAAAAGCTGCATTACAATTCACACAAAAAAAAAGTCTCCTACAGACAAAAGAAAGCTCTCAGTGGCAGCTCTTGGCGATGGACCCAACTGAGCATCCTGTTATTGGGTGTTAAAAGTTGACAGACTTCTGGCTCTTGGCCTAATGAGCATTTGAAAGAGGTGTATAATGGTGGGGATGCATTTGATTAGCAGACTTCAAGAGGATGGCATGGACATCTCTATTCGCTTTACAACATGGAATAAGATAATTGCATTGAACACTTATGTTGATAAATAAAATAAAAAATAAAATAAAGAAATGTGCTCTTTCCCTTGTGTTATATATATTCTACTGTATATTTCTGTGAACGTGTTGGGAAATAAAACGAAAAAAAAAAAACAATGTTTTCTGCCAATTTGACCAGGAGCTTAACTTTGTGTGTGAACATGGCCAGAAACAATATTTGGAACTTTTGAACACATTAGTCACACGAAATGTCTCAATTGTCACTGTATTAGAAACAAATATCAAACAAATGATGCTAGAGCTTTCACTATAAATAACAATTTTTCCCAGCCATTTATAGAATTGTGAATGTAATTTTTAGTACATAAACGAGGTCAGTTCTCCTCAAACCATGTATCCATGTGCGGTAAATCACATTAAGTATTAACATGTTACAGTAATGTTTAACAACCAGTGGACAAATCATGTCTGGATTTTAAGTATACCCATTATTTATCCTTTAAAAATCTAACATACGTTTAAAACATATGTTTGTGCCATAATCATTTAAAATAAATGCCACCTGGTTAGACATTCAGAGCCACTGAATAAAGACAATGTAAATACAGTCCAAAGGCAAGCCTTCCATCCCAAAAAAACTTTATCATGCCTATTAAAAAATTTATACAAATAAATAAAATACATGAAACTAGAAGTTTCCCTACCAAATCCTAACACGAAAAAACAAAAGTATGCGATAGTAGATCCAGAAATCCATAGTTTATTATGCCTGTTAGTTATTGATGATGTTCTCCCAGCTGAGCTTAAACTACATCTGCTCTGTCTGTTTGACCCTTTGGGCACAGATAGCATCACATAGAGATGAGCATCTCTTTACACTTAACTACACTGAGTTCTTACACAACATAATTATACCGTAAAAACATCACTTGCAGTTAACATATAAGCTTTAGACTAGAGTGAGGATGGTCTTGTGAGAGATGCAAGTTCAAATCATCCTTGTGTCACGGCATGATTATACTTCCCCTCTTTCACCCCAGTATTTTTAGTACTTCTGCCTCTATACAAACAAAATCAGCTTTCATGAACACATCTATGATACTGACTTCAAATTACACCAGAAATCAACAGCTAATTTAAAAGTGCCCTCTCAATGAATATTTTCCACGCGAGTTCCAGCAACTACAAGCAATTGGTTGAGACTTTGTTTATGTATCTGTGACACTTACCCTTTCACACAAACACAAACACACACATATACACGCACATAGCTCCGGGCAGCTCCTTGTGTCTGAGCCACGAGCCCGGCTGTAAGGGAATCTGACACAGGCGGTCATTAGAGACTCCTCAGGGGCCCCAGCCAACCCCTATTAGTCAAGCAGCAGCCTCGCCTCCCATCACAAAAACACTCGCGTCTAATGAGGATATGTACACTCCGCTATTTGCTGTGCTGCCCCATATCAATAGCATAATAGTGAGTGATGAGAACAAGAGAAGAGCTGTGGCATTGAAATGGAATAAACGCATCAAAACAAAACTCATTAGACGGATCCTAAACAAGTGTGCACACATGGAAGTTGGGGGAATAAGATGCCCTAATTAGATACTTAGCGCTTATTAAAGAACTTCAATTTCATAATAAAAACAAATTCTACTCCGACCAACCTAATCATAACTTGTATGAACAATGCTTTATACTTTTTGTCTTTATTTAAATATTTCCCATAGCTTATGTATACAATTGTTTTTGAAAAAAAAAAAAAAAACGTATTGTATATCTTATTCATATATTTATATTTTAAAATAATGTTTTTTTTTACTATTGTAACAAACTACATGATATATTGCAAATGCATTTTATTTATCTACATATATAAAAATATATATATATATTTTATAGTAATTAAAAAAACTAATAACTTTTAGTTATTAAACATTTACTGTTCAGTATATATAATCTTATACACAGGGAAATTATTTAATAAAGCATTACAAAATCATAAATCGTTACTTTTATTTCTAAATTATATAAATGATTTCTATTATAAATTGAATTTAGAATATTTATATGTCATATTTATATTTTTACTTTTGAATCAAACTGCATGACATTTTGCATATGCATTTCATTGAAAACTATGTATGCAGCAGTTCTAAAACTCCTTCTGGAACATCAAGGGGTTGAGTTCCTTCAAGTGCACAATGAAGAAAAGGCAGGATTTTAAGCTTAGTAACTGCAATTACTGGGTCACATCAACTTGTGGACCTCTACTTAGCTTTTGCAATCTGTGAGTCAGCAAACCCAGTTCTTAAATATTAGGCTACCAACACACCATTTTTTGCAACTTCATGTGATTTGACTTTTCATTGCAGAAATAATTCTTGAGGAACATCCTGACTCTTATTCACATAATAAAAGTGAAAGGAAAACAGGGTTTTCAAAGTCTAAAACAACAAAAACCACCACTAAAATGGTGTATATCACTTGACACTCCTGAAGCATTTAATAAGTTTTACGTGACCAAACTTAGTCCTTAATCCCCAACATATAATGGGTCATATGAACTATATGATAGTGTTTTTTTATTTACTTTCACAATATGGAAAACTGTGGCATTCTTAAAAAACTAAATTAAGCATTACTAGACTGAGGAGGCCTTTTCAATTCAGAAGACCCACAGGTCACGAGGACCTCATACAAGTGTAAATTCAGTAGCCTCTACAGTGTAACCTGAAAACAGTAAAGTAACACAAATGGTTTCCAGATTCACCAGGGAGCTTCAGTAAGTGTGGTTTCCAGCAAGAGCCCTTAAGCAGGTGTTTCCCATTCAAGGCACGTTTGTTCTATTGACAAGCTGAACAAGAGGGCCTCAGTGAGGGCTAAAATACTACTGCTGACTAAAAACGTCACTTTTTTTTAAACTTAGTGCAGGCTTTGATGAGCCGTCTCCTTCCGGAGGTCTCTTTTGCCCCATTTACAATCTAGAGTGGTATGTCCAACACACAAGAACAACCCTAAACAAACACACACACAAAACAGAGGACCACGGTTTTAGACAATCAACTCACATGATTTTTACCCCCTGCACATGACAGCACACAGGCTATAGACTGAATGGTTGACAAACCACTCCGGTAAAAGACTGAGTGCTAATATCTAAAATGGAAACAATATTTGAGACATGATCTCATTTAGCTTTCAGAAAGAAAATGCATGTCATTCCACAACTTCCTTTCTTCTGTGGAACATAAAATAAGGCATAAAGTGCCACCGAAATTATTTGTCAAAATATCTTCTTGTGTTCTGCTAAATCCTACAGGATTGAAGTAACATGATGGTGAGTAAAAAGAATCCTAATTTTTGTGGGAGCTATCCCTTTAATATATACAGTATACTTAAGGAACCCTTCATAATAATAAATACACATTAAGTTGCACAACTTTTGGCTGGCAATGGCCTTCAGCAGCTACCTTGTAATTCAAAACAGAGCTGGAGAAATAAGATGACAAGCTATGTTTGGACATCTTTGGCATTACTGTATGTACTGTAAAGCAGAAGTGATTTTTTATTATTTTAAATTAAATTAGCATTATGACAATACATTTTGTAAACTTTATTAATTCATTTAATTTGGCATGGTTGTAATCATAATTTAGCAAAAAAACAAATGGGAACTGTATATAAAAAAAAAGTCTAATTACTAATGTTTGTTTTGGAAAATCATCTGAATGCAATGTGACTTGCAAAATATCTTAAACTGAGAAACATCCCAAAAGCAGAACTCAGTTTACAAAACAGGAAGCTGCTGACAGTGTCAACCAGTGTTCAATACCTAAAATTGTCTTACATTAATAGAAAGAATGAAAATTCCCAAATCTGACACTGGTCTATTTGAAATTTCACTGATTAATTGGCTACTAATAGCAGAATAATTTAAATAAGACGAGTGTGTTCTTCACCAGTTCCCATTACGTCATAATGAATTCAGATTCATGTCTATCATTATAAATCAACTTAATATGCTCTCGTTATGTATTACGCTTCAACTATGATCATAATGATGCTAAAAGGGATATCGGTCTCTTTTTTGTCGTACGAAATCCTTATTTTGTACAGCAGGAAGTAACGCACTGAATCTTAATTTGAGCCAATGTTTGGCCAGACACTACATAGGGAAGTCAGTGAAAAGTCTGGCATGACCATTGTAGAGGGCAACACAGAGACATATTTATGGACCTTCGACTGAAAACAACTTCCTGCCCTGTTCCTTTGGCTTGTGTGTGTGTGTGTGTGTGATTGTGTGCATACAGGGCAAAAAGAGAGAATTTGTGACGTCCACCTGGTCCAAAGGCTTTCGGGACACCGAAGAGCAATTCCTAACGCTTGGATTAACCTGAAGCTTCCATGATTATTCCCCCATTCCCCCCCAGTCGCCATAATTTGGCTGGAAGGGCCCCAGCTGCTAATTCTTTATAAATAGCGTGTAGCACAGACCTCCTCCGGGGAGAATGGGGCTCAGAGGAATGGCTTGGGCACAAATCAGGCTGGAAAAAGCACACAACATACACATTTCAACAAACATATGGGACCATAGCTGAGAATGAACTTGAGGTACATGTGACTTTGACTCGCCTCACGTGGATTCGACAATCGGCCAATTAAGTGGCAAACGGGAAAGTGACGTAACGGGATGTCAAGCTGTGGTTGAGGATGAGAAAAAAACTAGTAGAAAGGTTTATTATTTATTTATTTTTTAATTCTTTATTAGTTAACTAGGGCTGTAACAGTACACGTATTAGTTTGGTTTGGTACGCATGTGTACTGAACAAATACAGAATAAATACATAACCACTACACTACTAGTGGAACTTCTTACGAGACTGCCACTTTTATATATTGTTACTTTTGATAAGAAACAAAGTCCCATTTTTCAAATGTCCATTTTTGTCAGGAATTTCAAACAGATCTCTATATATGCGGGTCATTTCAAAATGCAGCTTGGAGTGCAAGTGAGCGTGATCATCCTTTCCTATTTACTACTAGTTTTAATGCAAAATACACTAAACATGAAATAACATTTCATGCCTCATGTGATCGCTCCATCAGTGCCACTGTGTAAATTAATATACTGTGTTAACAGCAAATTTTATTATTTTATCAAACAGAACTTTTATCACTTAGAAGTTAATTTAAAAACTTTATATGTTTGCATACAATATTTGTAAGTTGAGTGCTGATTATTATATTTTAAAATAATTAGTAATTGAATTTAAGTTCAGGCTCTGTTGTTAATTGTAACCTTATAGTAATGTAAAAGGGCCCTCTATAGTTTAGAGCAAATGCTGAGGTAGATTTGTATTTTTATTAGGAAAATTTAATTAGCAATTTCTTTAGTAAACCACAGTTTAATTTAGAAAACAAATAATAATAATAATAATTCCCCTGCTTGATGAAAAAACCATGATGTCAAAACCACGGTACGTACCAAACCATCATGTTCGTGCACCATTACACCACCGCTAGACTTAACTTAAAGCTAAATGTAATTCTGGTTTGTAATAGGACCATCTATTTATTGACAAAGGCTAGAGATCCTGAAAATCTCTGAAGGTTGTCTGTGGGGTGGGGGTCTTTTCTCTCATCAAACAAAGGAAACTAGTATAAAAAGCACCCGGGGAGGCACTCTGACGTTCGAGTGAGGCTTTCTGTCAGGAGTACATGAGAGGCATGCAGTGAGGTCCATTCACTTGCACACAGAGGTCATGTTACAGAATGTAACATATGTAATTTTCATTATTTACTATTACACACAGCACAAAAATAGATGGGTATGGAAATATAGTAGTATTTAGGTCACCTCAGCAAGTCAAAAAATACACAAGGCCTCAAAACTCTCTGAAAAGAGCAATGAACTACTAGAAGACTCTGATTTCTGTGTCAAATTCAGATTCGTGTTTGAATTTGCGTTTTCTCCGAATTTATTATGGATTTCCTGGCACTTGATTTAATGCATGAACTGATCAACACAAAAGCAGGGGTTATGTTGCTGTGATCTCTCAACATGGAGAGCTTCAAAATGATAAATAATAGGTCAAGGGGCTGTTTCTGTGGAGAAACCCTGAGAACAGCGGACCCCCCCTCATCCCATGCCTTTTTCTTCCATTCACAACGCCACGGGGGGAGCAGGTCGGGTTCAAGCGCAACAAATTACCTAAATATGGGCTGAAAAGGCTTTGAGGGACTTCAATTCAACCGTTAAAAATAATATTAATAAAAGAAGATTTAGGAAGCCAGGTGGGTGGAACACAATGCTAAACTGCGGTCCATAATTTCAGCAAGCGAGGAGAAAAAGTGGCTCTTTCTTGGTCAGTATTTGTGTTTAGCCTGGGTAGAATAGGGGTACCTCCACATATAAAAGGAGAGAGGAAGAAACAGAAAAACGAAATTTTCAGCCTGAGTGGTTACTTCAAATGAAATCTAAAGGCTGAGGCTCAATGGGCCCTTTTAGCGAAGGGGAGTGTTTTTTAAAGGAATCGCAGCAGTGGACGTGTTTGGCATTTGGTGGCCCTTGTCCTCCAATTGTGCATACTCCACGGTGGCTGCCTTCTCTGTGGGTTCGGTACACTCCACAGACAGTACAGTCTGGGCCTCAAAACAGACAGAAATCATGTTTGACTTCCCCTTTGCTCAAAAACATCTGTTCCCATGCCCCTGAAGGCACTACGGTTGCACAGCTACAAAGATGTGTATGCTGTAGTTAATGTGAGTGAGTGACAGCTCAATATGTTCCTTACATAAGTGCTGCTGACCTAGGCATGGCCTTAAACTTGATCACCTGTAAATGAGACTTTGGATTATTAACGAAATAATAATATTTTAACCTAAACACATTTCATTACAAATTATGCAACAACTCTTAATGAGACTGACTTAAAAATAGGCTCTGCACTAAACGCTAGTAAGTTTGTAATAGACATTTTAGATAAAGTGCACCCTATTATGGATTTTTGAAAATGAGCTTTCATGCAGTGTGAAACTCAGCTCTAAGTGAATGAAAACATCTGAAAGTTTTAAATCTGAAAGTGAAAGTCATTGTCTCTCTCAAAAAAAAAAAAAAAAAAAAAAATCGACTTTGAATCATTGAAACAATTCGTTTTTAAAATGAGTCCCAGGCCTTTGCATATTGATGTCAACATGAAACATTAGCATATTGCCAGCCCACTTGTTGGTCTTTTCATGTTGGTATGAATGAAAATGCTAATTCATTCTTTGCCACTAGGTGCCACTTTTGGAGCGTTAAAAGCTCACAAACACTGCTTCAAACTAAATCGACCAATCACTGGATGGTTTTGGAAAAATTAATCGAACTAATCGTTTGGGAGTTGTGGAACAAATGAGGTAAAACATAAATGCATAATATAAGACAATTAAAGTGTTTTGATGTTGCATGCATGTCAACCTGTTGTTTAGGACTCTCAAAACCAAAACAACCTATTTCATAACCTGTAATGGTGGCATTTTAAAGGGATAGTTCACTAAAAAAAAAAAAATAATTTCACTTCCATAGGCTGTTTTTTAAACTCATTTTAAACTTTTTATCACTCTGTCTCTACTATAAAAAACTGAAGAAATTTTGAGCAATGTCTAGTACCTTTTGTGCATGCAATGGAGGTCAGTGGGACCCAATGTTGTTGGGTTCCAAGTGTCCTTTAAAAGGGTCATATGATGTTGCTAAAAAGAAAATTATTTTTTGTATTTGGTGTAATGAGTTTATGTGGTTTAAGGGTCAAAAACACATTGTTTTCAGCATACTGTACATTATTGTTGCTCCTCTAATCCCTGCCTTTCTGAAACAGATACATTTTTGCAAAGCTCATCATCCTAAAAAAGCGAGGTGATCTATGATTGGCCAGCTATCCAGTGCCTTGCGATTGGCCGAATACCTCTAGTGTGTAGAAATGTTAAGCCCCTAATCATAACGTGATGCCGTGTCCTGGCGCAAGGATTGAAAAACAATAAAAGCCATTTCAAACGAGGCATTTGTTGCATCCATAATTACTGACTATAATCAGTTATACAGTCTTTTTATTTGTTGCATCGCGCCGCGCTGTGCCTAACATAACATCATGTTAAACATCTGAAAAACAACTTTCAAAGAAAAAAATAATAAATTAAGATTATTATTTAAAGAGACACCCAAAAAAAATTAAATAATGTTCAATGAAAAAATATGAGAATTTTACCATACATTTGATAGAAACATCAAATCAGATATATTCCATCTGTGAGGTGGTCATTTACAAAAATAAATAAACATGTTTAGATCTACAAAATGTACAGGACACAGTGCAAGGCTAAAAGTACAGTTATAAGAACACAGAGATATACAGCACCCATAACATTACAACTTCTGTAACCAATCACATGAGGGGAGGACAAGGGTGGGGATGGACCACTAAGGTTTATTTACTATTGGACCCCAGCAAGATTTTTCTTAGCTTTACAACCTGTTCACAACATTCCTCATATGTACTTCCATATCCAGTTGACATCCATGTTCCCGAAAGTCATTTGGGACATAATTTAAGAGGGCTAACAGTTAATAGTCCTTCTGTAATTATAATTAAATCTAAAATTGTACCATTCTGTCATAATCCTCATTTTATGTAATCAGGTGACACAGCTTTCAAAAATTAAAAATAAGACTGGTTTAAATGGAGAAACAGTTTAAGCAGGGAAATATGATTTTGTACAGTTACAGCCCAGAAGCCAGAAACACGTTACCTAGTTAAAGTCACACAAGAGACTACACACTCACCCCGAACAAAAGTCCAGCAACCAGACACTTCAGACAAACATATCACTCTTCAGAAAATTAGCAACTAAAAACACTAAAAATACCAATAATGTAATAATAACCAATAATAACCAAATGTAGCTAATAATCAAATTAAAAATAATTGCTGTATTATTTATAGAAATTAAAGCTATTTCAAATTAAAAGTTCTTTTGAAAAACTTGAAGCATTATGCCACATCAATTTAGAATACGTCACACATCTCTGACCATCACTCTTGCATTATGGTATTGCAACACTTTTTATTACACAACTGTCCCATCAGTTCACACTGCCAAATGTGTGTACCCTCAGCACAGCAATGGTTAATAAAGCAATCAGGGTTTGGAAACAATGTTTAACCACCTCACTGTTAGCCATATAATGTAAGACATATAAAGTTTTAAACAAAGCATCATTATAGTGCTTTCTTCTTCCCTAAATTATACCATTTTAATATTCACCTAATCATTGGTTACAGATATCTGTAAGCGGTATTTCTACTACTACTGAAAGTCTTTATCATAAAAGCTGTAAGTAAGAAAAGCCCTGTAATTTTAACCCTGTAACCCTGTTAAGGTCTGATAATAAGCTCTTTTAGAACAATTCATTATTTTCTCTACACTTTACAAAGTAAAAGTACATTGAATCATAAACAAGTTTGTTTTTTAAGAACCGTGGCCTGATCCAAAATGCTTTGACCTGCTTGAGAAGTAACTTTTATTCAAACAAATAAAAAAAAATTGGCAGGCCATGTCACTAAAAAATGTTACTTTTTACATTTTTTAAACTTTAAAAAATATCTAATCTAAAAATATACTCCAGCTGTGAAAATCTGGGCAGTGGAGGGAAGAAAGCAAATATTTCTATAAAAGTTACAAGATGCAAGAGTGACTTACCAATATGCCAGAAAATCGTTTTTCCTCCATGCTTTTGAAGCTCTCTTCGGCGTGGGTCCCCTTTCCGGAAGGATGCCCGTCCTGGCCTGTCTCTGTGCTCTCTGGAACTCGTCTTGAGCGGCTGGGTTATGCGTCTTAGTCTCTGCTGCACACTGCTTCTCCCTCAAATGTTTTCTCTCTCTGCTAGTTGCAATGTTGGGCTGAGGTGGCGTCTCTGCTTTGTGCTAATTCTGCGTTAATCCAGGAACTTTTCTATGCTGTGAAAGGAACATGTGACAGCGAGAAGGAGGGAGGAAGAGGGGGAAAAGCAACTATTAGCCCCCAAACTTGTTGTTCTCTCTCTAAAACAATCATTTCATAACTGCTGACAACATTATACATGTGCTGGCTAGGAGTGTGGCTGAATGTTACAAGACTATAAAAGTATGATATTACGATTATTCTAAGAAATGATGTAGAGGATACTTATACTGTAAACCAGGATGAAAAGATTTTGTATTTTCAGCAAATAGCTAAAACAAAGGGCTCCAGTACAGATAGGTACAAAAAAATAAGCTTTTAGCTGCTAGGAAACGACAATGATTTAGCAAATTAACCTATAGCCTACAAACTGTCTACATTCTGAATTGATTAGACACTATAACAAAATCCCACATACAATTCTTTTTACTACAACGATGTAGCATTAACATATTTAATTTTAGTACTGAGTAATATTAATTAACGACATGTACTTACTATATGGGTAGGGTTTCAGTTTTAGGGTTTTGTTTTGTTTTTAGGGTTACTTGCATGTAATTTTGCATAACTTATTGCTATTATAATAAGTACATAACAAGTAATAACAAGTATCATCTTAATTTAGATTCTACACTAGTACTTGTCCCAAAGTTTCTTACACTTTTCTCTATACCTGATACTGTATACTGTCAGTTTAAGGTAAGACCAAGACTCAAGTAGCAATTCACCAACTGGAGCCTCTTAAATCATTCTAATGTTGTTGTGAAGCACTCATCCTGACACCAGGGAACGCAGTGCATCACTCCTCCTGAACTGAAGTAAACGCTTCTCTAGACCAACCATATGAAATGAATACCTCAGCCTGTACGGGTGAACATTCACTCATACTTATGGCAAGTGAACATGCACTAATATTTCAGTGGAAAATTACTGCTATAGTTTGTTAATGAGAACATAAAACAAGAAAGAATGTGTACATGAAATAGAATAATAATTTAACAAAATATTTAAATAAAAAAAATAACACCACACTGGACACAGGGAAAAGATAAAGCATGGGCAAAAGTAGGTTAAGAGACAAATACACTATCCCTCAGCCACTCGACCTTCACAAAAAGATGTTTTTATTTACAAAAAGCAACAAGATAAGACATGAGATAAGCAGAGCAAACTCTCTGAACCAACAGCTTTCTTATCAGTATTGAGTTGTCTATTGCATCACACAAAACATGTGTTCTTTACTGAATGAGTTGGGAGCTATATGGAAAAATAAAACTGTAACCAATTAGCACTTAAGAAATGAAAGTCTCCAGGAAGGGCAGGCAGCAAAAACATTTTTATTCTAAATAGTTCGTTTTTGAAACAATTACCTAAAATAACAAAAAATATTTATAAAAGCCAAATTGGAAAAAGTGTATTACTGTAAAATAACTATGACTTCAGGTTTACCAAAGTATATTTTTCTGCCACCCACTAATAAAAATAGACAAATAACCAAACAATCACTTCCATATCGATTCATCAATGAACCCAAAAAACTAGATGTTATCTGCTATCGAAATGCACTGGTCGCATTAATGCATTTTATTTAAGCAGAATGAAACAGATCTGTCATGTATGTGGTGTAAAGTCTAGCGGAAACAGGAAGTTGCCATTAAACCCAGTTCAACACGTGGGAGCTGCCACTCAACCTATACAGAAGAGATAATTTTTATGTTCCCTATGGGTGCAAAAATGCACTCCAGAGAGGGCGCTATGAAGCTGAGTCCTTTTAGCCTTATTAGATCTCAAGATGCTTGTCATCCTAAGTAAGGATTTTTGTCTTTTTTAACATAACGTGTTGATTTTAATCAATAAAAATTGACAAGACTGATCACTGTGGAGCATGACTTTTTTTATTTCTCAATAATGTCCCTCTTATGTCTTAATAAATTATATTTATATTTTCATCAATAATTCTTTCTCAAATATAAAGCATTTCAGGCTTGACTCCTGGAAAGTATCTTGAGCCTGCAATTGTTGCAAAGTTAATGAGTGTTTGGTCCTTTGGAATGCACCTAATATGAATGGCATCAGAAGACAATGCAGTGTTCCAGAAACCCAGTTGGATGTGGTAGGTGGAAGTTGGGAAGTCACCTTGTAGACACTGCTTGAAGTGGCCAATTAAGTATATTCCAAAGCTGTGGCAGGTCATAGGGTGGCTCTCATCAGCTGTCTGTGATGGTTGGAAAAGACAGTTTCCACCCACCACAGAGGCTTAAACTGGCACACTGAACTCCCTTCTCTTCAGTTTCATTGACATTAACCCCTGGCTAATCAGGTTCAAGTACAGTCCAATTATTGTATCAGACCAAAATTCTTTAAACTAATTTCACGGCAAACACAATTTAATAAATAAAACTAGTTTTTACCGACACACCAAACACTAAAGAAACAAAACACCCTTCACAAGAAGCTATTTAAAGGTTTAGACTTGTGTTTCTCCTTTTGGTCTGGAACAGCTTGATTACTAAGCATCTGTAGGAGAGTGCCCCACCTCCTCAACTCCACCCAACAGAGATAAAACAAAGCAGCTCCAAAACACTGCAGTGCCTCCCATGATGTTTACACTTACCTCATACATATTAGTAAAAATGAAAAGTATATGAAATGTAGTCTCATAAAACAAATAAATTAATCTCTAATAAGCCATTGCATGGTTTTGCTCTGTTAAAGCATTCCATAGTTCATCCAGTAGAAGACAGTAGCATTTGGTCATATCTTATCATTAAGTACCATTGCTGAAACTTGCTACAAAACATTAATAGCAAAACAGTAAATGATTAACAGTGAGGGGGAAATTTGTCTATAGGATATGAACAGTTCCTAAAACCAACAAAGAGAAAAGTCACTTCTGTCTTTGTTATTCAATTGTTCTTTATAGGGGTTTTCTGTGTTTCTGTTGCCCATAAAACAGATTCTATTTGCAAGTGTTATCTTCAGAGAATTTAAAGCACACAAGTTACTCTCTATCTATATTCATTAAGATAACAAATTTTGCAAAATTTTCTGGCAAATGTTCAACTCTGAGCCATCAATCAAACATACTCAGTCCTGCAAATATTGTAAATAACAATATGGTATAACTGGACATAAGCAACAACATGGACAGATTAAAAAATTGATGGGTAAAATTACTACATTGGTACGTTTACTGACATGTGGGGCGTATCTGAGGAAAAAACTACCAAAACCTCTCATTTACTTTTTACAATCTCACCATTTGCTTGTAACCCTATATATCTGCATTTATTTAACAGTTTGAAAAATTGTGTTATTACTGCTGAAAATGGACATGAACTTATCAGGCTTTGTTTTTCCACAGTATTTGGGTTACATGGAAAACAATTTTTGGGTTACATGGAAAAATTCTTGAATCTTAACATTAGGACTTTAAGGTCAGCACACCAGAAAAAAAAAACAACGACATTCCCAATTTTCACTCAACCAGCATAGAAATATTGTTGGTACAACCACTTAATCCCATTTACTTCACACTGTGGACAAGTGGTGGACAGCCTGTCTGGCCAGGAAATTCACTGTTTTGATTTTCAGTCTAGTGAAGGTTGTCATGCATGGTTACACTAATTGTGAAAAATAAAACTACCTTTCCAGAGTACAAAAACATTTATATGAGTGTGCTAATTTTTAAATAGCTCAAGACAAGTAATCTGGAAAGAACTGATGCCAAACTGTTCCATCCTGGTATTTTAAGGGTCATGAAACCCCAAAACACATTTTTTGAGATGTTAAAAGATATACACATGTTGTACATTGCTTAAAACAGTAATAGCTGTCACGAAATATGTTACAAAGTGGAAACGCTTTTTGTGAATTTCGTGCATCCGGTTTTAAAAGTTACGTTTAAGGCCCGTGACGTAGACGCAGTTTTTTTTAGCGCTCAATGGCTGCGTGGCTTGCACAGTACCTATTTACGTCATCGGGTTGACGGCCCCTTTTAAGCATTATTAATGAGCAGTGTAACATTATACATGACAAAGAACTTGTCTAATCCAATCTCTGCGCCGTACCGGACAGTTTTTTTGAACTGGGGACTCTTGCAAACCGCGGTTTTACCTGCACACTGTTATAACACCTTTGTAAGTCTTCTGGCCAAAACATTTAATAGATCTTTGGGGTGCACTTTTATTGCTTTCTCACAGACTTTTAACCTCTAAACTGCACATTGGAGATGTAAATAACAACAATAAATACATTTTTAATTTTCGACATAGCGAAAGCTTAAACAAATGAAAAGCAAATAAACTAAAATCTCATTAAAGTACCACACTCTGGCACTTTTCCAGCCTGTGACATAGAATATCAACACAGGACACTTTTCTTTATGTACTTGGCCTAAACCACACCATGTACGGTACAGAGGTTTTGCTTTGACAGTGTGGTTACTTAACACATGATCTGACACGCCTTTATGGGCTCCTCTGCTTTATCATAAATGATCACGACATGTTTGCACACAGATTGGGCCCAGATGTGGTTGCGTGATTATTCTACATTTTTTCCTCTCTACAATGATAAAAACGATCTCAGCCCAACATTTGTTTAAACATGATGGATAGGCATGAGCAAAGTATGCTACAGCAATATGTTACATCACCGGTGAACCTCATTTCCACTGGGGCCTGTGCACAACTAAATGTTGGAGGAGGGTCTTTTATTTGTTTACACACAGCCTCTTCCTGAATGAGTTTTTTGGGAAATTGAAAAGAAGGCATAAATGTTTCATTTAGACCCTAAGAGCCCTGTCAATGCAAGGAGTTGATTCATGTATTTACAAAAGAACAATACATATTTTGTGAATAAAAGATTGATCAAATGGTCAAATTTTTCTGTAACTTAATATTATATATATAAAAAAATAAGAATATAGTTTCTTGTAATACACACCAGATCTTGAAGTATTGCATACGTGCTTGAAACAGCAAAACTTGCTAGAATATGAAAAAATTACAAAATTAACAATCCAAAGAAAACTGAACATGTTGAAGTAAAGTAACTAAACATCTGCATCATTCTGAAAAGCACTGGAAAGCATATTCAGGTTAAATAAGTGAGGTACTATGATTACTAAGTATTAAACTCAAACTAAGTCTAGTTAAATGACATCGAAACCATCTTGCTTATGGTTAAGGTACTAGTGTTTCTCATTCGTGAGTCACTTTGAATAAATGTAAATGTTATATGACACTTGGAAACTAAAAGTTGTGTAACAACTTCCTGTGACAATATATCAGGAAGGCATTGATTCTTGTGTTTGCACACACACACACACACACACACACACACACACACACACAAAACGTTATACTGAATGTATGATTTAAGTAGGTTACTGTCTGTTTTTTTTTTTAGATTCATCTAACGTTATCTAAAATGACAGATTATGTTCATCACTGAAACAATGCGTGTCTAAATCTGAAATAGTAAGAGTCGACAAGTGTTACACTGTAACTCATGATGTAACTCAACAATTTAAAGATGTGGCAAAACTGCCCACATTTTTATTCAAAACTGAAACTGAAAATAAGCAAGGAGTCCACTTTTAACCGCATTAGCGTCATGGAGAAATTCTACAGGTTCAACAGGTTCTCCATACGAATGAATCAAATGAAAAGCCCAATAAACATAACTATTGTAACTATTCTACGGTTTGCAGGGTGCACAAGCTTTTAATACTGTTCTGACCCCAAACGAAAAAGCGATAGTTTAACGAATTTATTACAGTTAAGTTTCAAACAACTGATTTTCTGTCTTTAAACCTACCAATATCTTAGTGGTGTGAAATAAAATACGGAAGAATCACTCGGCTGTAGGCTACCTCGTGTAGTAGTATTTTGGTCTTACCATCGCTTGCTCCTTGGTGTTATACAGAAGACAGCACTGTCCGTGGATCTGTTGCAAATGGTCTGACAGGAGTACCTGCGTCTGGACAGTTTTGAACACGGCCTCATTAAAGTGATGGACATTTCTTTGTTAAACTTCCAATATTCTAAGCACAAGCTGTTCAGATGTGGCCCCGCCCCTCGACCATAGACCCCCCCTCCACAAGAATGTGAATATAGTTTTAAGACAGTTCTAAGATAAGGCTTCATAAGTGACTTAATGATAATGTAATTACAAAGCAGTGCTCTAGCGTACCGATTCTTACCTGAAAACAAACCATAAACGCGCGAACATAAAAACAGGCTACCTCTTAAATAATTTGGATAAACGTATGACAAAAGGAATAAAAATAAATTCAATCACCAATTTCGGTTATGATGAAGACGCCTTAACAGATGATCCGACTGAGATCAAGATGTCGTAAACTAGCCAAACTAAAAATTTACCGGTAGTATTGAGCACGTGTGTTGCGCCGGTTGATGTTTCCGGTAGACAATAGATCTGCGATTGTCATTGAGGAACGGATGTACACTGCAAATAAAGCCCTGGGAGTTTTATTAAACTATTACTTTCTATATCGGCTATTTTGGGCTTCTGGATCCTTTCAAATATGACAAAATGTAAGAAATAAAAAATAGTGTGCAGCCAAAACCTTAAACATAATGCCTTGTCGCATAGCAACCCGTTTCGCAGCAAACACAATAACTTATGTGAGCGTGGAATAAATATCATGGGTGGAATGAGGACATACAGCGACAGACACGTATTATTTACCTTTCTATTCTCTAAATGATGCTGGAAGACGGTATAAGGAGGATACACACGCTTCTCCATTCACGCGCCGTTGCGCAGTGTAGCGGTGGGTTTAACAAATGCTAGGAATACAAAACACAAGATTATACTGAGTGATACAGCTATAACATAAGGTATGCCACTGGTCCCTCTAGTTTACCACTCTAATGAGGAAATGGCCTAAATGCACAACGATCTTCCATTGATTAACCTTTGTATTGGTGACTTCACTAATGGTAACAGCTCTGTCATAAAATCTCTCAATGAAACTGGAGCATGGTTATTAGGAAACCTTTGAAACGTGTGAAAAAAATGTGCTTTGTCAAAAAAAATCTGCATATTCTGTCTGCGTCATTATTTAGATAATTAGTAATTAAGTCTTTAGAGCTAAGTTCAGTAGTAACCTTAACGTTTTAATATTTATGACTTAACTGTTGGGGGCAATATGGATACTATAAAAAGAAAAAAAAACATTTAAATGAATTCTTGCTATAGCCCAAAGTTAGACGAATGTGATTTTAAAGTTTTATCTCGCTCACCAGTACCTCTGAACACTTGCAGCATCTGTTAGTGGAGCTTAGTGTGCTCAACTATGCATGGCATTGCGTCAGCAGGTGTATATTCAGAGATAAAGCATAGGAAAGACTGCCATCTCGTGGTAGAAATTGATACCTTCAGATAAACTAGTGACTATGACCACATGACTACTAAACATTCCCTGTCAAACCACCCAAACTTCAGAAACTTCCCCGGCTTAATTTTTTTTTGTTAATATTTTTAACAAACATAAAGAGTGCTGAAAACTAATGCTGTCATCTTTTTAAAGTCGTTTATACCCACCTTTAATTTGGTTCCAAATCAAAATCAACATTATTTTTAACGAAATATGCATCTATGACATTAACTTAATCTTTTACCGGGTTATATATATATATATATATATATATATATATATATATATTAGTGCTGTCAATCGATTAAAAAAACTAACTAATTAATCGCATATTTTTCTGAAATTAATCACGATTAATTCCAACTAACATTTTAAATATACTTTTATTTTGCAATAATTTCACATTCAAACATTAAATTAATGTACAAGCAACATAAAGACAGTACATTTTTTAATATTTGTATTATATAATCTTTTTTTGTGACTGAAGGCCAGCATTACTCTGATGTCTCTAGAATTTTTCCCCCCTATAGTAGCTATTTAATCATTGAATAGCCATTCAACATTACAAAGCTATCTCATAAAACCATTAAA
>JAUMHE010000043.1:12207160-12227368 GCA_032359235.1 Enteromius mattozi | reverse complement strand
TGCACGTAGCTTATTTCGCGCTTTGAAATGAAAGGATACAGCCTACAGCGTGCTCTGGTATCTTTGTGCATGTATTTAAAGATTAATGAGTTAAAATATTTTTAACGCATTAATCTGAAATATATATATATATATATACATAAACAATTCTTTGAGGGGTCTTTATGTGAGTTGACAAAACAATGACCCAATGATTGCAAACTCTTTAATTGCCTGAAATATCTTTTGACAAAGTATTTCAATATGCATTTGAATATGCAAAGTAATTGTTCTTATATTCGACATATGTAAATGAACAAAGCAAGGTGTTTTGATGTAGTGTGACTTCCTCCCAGCAGAGGGAGACTGCATTAAGCTTTTGTTATAAATTAGTTTTCTCTTTATTGAATCTACAATTTCACAATAGCCAGGTAGTATATAAAGACAGTTTTAAGAAAGGAGCTAAAAAAAAAGGAAGCTACAAAATTACAATTAAATAAATTCAATCAACAAATGCAGATATATATATATATATATATTTTTTTTATTAGCCCACATTAATGCATTTAACAGATCTCTTGGTTAGTTATGATTAGTTTTTAGGTCTATTGCTGAACTAGTTTGTTTTATTATAAACTGACACACGTGCCTCTTGTAAACGTGGTTTGGTTTGATTAAAAATTATTTGGAATGAAATTCAGGCCAGTCAAAATAATCTGATAATCTTCCATTGGTTTGACCACATGAGATTCTGTGACTAAACTGAATATTTTCAGACAGGAGAGGGCGATATAGGCTACTGTAGCTAGCATAAGGAAGGGAATAATAACAAAAGTTTTACAAAATCAGTGATTATTATAATTGTTGATAATGATGGTTTTACTTAAGTTAATTGCTTGATTTTAGATTGGTAACAGTATAAGTAGTGACCTACATTGTAGACTGTAGGCTGTTTTTAAATGACCAAATCGAAGTATATGAATATGAAAAAGACTGTAGACATTTTGATTTGATATTTTTAACATTTCTGCTATCAATTTACAATTAACTTATTTTGCCCAGCTTTTATTGAGTAAAATTGATTAGTGCTATATGTAGATCTATCTCGATTTTAATACCCTTCACGGTGGTAACTCACCATATTTAAAATAAGAAACATAAAGAAATGAGACATAAGGCTGAGTATACAAAAAAGACAATGCTTTTAATTCTTCTGAAGAAAAAAATACTCCCTGACTTAATACAAATGTATAAATGGAGAATAAAAAACATATATACAAAAGTTTGGGTCCTGCCCCGTTTTTATACATCTGGGAAAGTACTACATAATTTACCTTCTAAATGAACAAGAATCTCCTTCTATTAAATACTGTCATAATTTAAATCAAATGACATTATACTGCTATTCACATAACTGCTGTCCCAAAATAGGAATTGTCTTAACAATATAAAATCCTCTCGTCCTTTAAAATACATATAGTCTCTCTCTTTTTTTTACATGTGCCTTTTCATGTGCAGAGCCAGATGATCTGAGCGGGAGAAAGCTCTTTCGCACAGGTGGCACTGAAACGGCCTGTGTCCGGTGTGTTTCCTGTAGTGACGCGTCAACTCGTCTGACCTGGCGAATTTCCAGCCACAGCCTTCCCAGCTGCAGTGATAGGGCTTCTCACCTGTCAACAGAACGGGAGGAAACGTTTATTATTGTGTACAAACTATTCTTAAACGGTTTATGGTGGGAAATTAAGTTAAACAACATGTGGCCTATAAAACTCCCCAACATACCTGTGTGTGTCCGCATGTGCGCTTTCAAGTGGGAGCTTTTCGTGTACGTTTTCCCACATCCGGGGAACTCGCAGCTGTGAGTCGCTGTCCGCTTTCGTGCCCATGACCGACGCCCTCGTTTTGGCTTGCTGTCTTCTGGGTTTAAAAATCCCAGGAGGGGTGAGGATGGCGGAGTCAGCATCACACCTGGCATGGCCGGGTGATTTGCACGCAATGGTTCGCTAAACATGTTATAATGTCCGTGATACTGTTGATGCTGGGTGTACTGAGGTGGAAAAGACGCGCCATTCATGAACTGCTGTTGGTGTGCAACGTCAATATGATGCTGAGAGTTCATCTCTGTTAGGATGCAGTCTTTCCTGACTAAAATGTCCCGAGGCACATCTTGTTGCACGTGATGCCCATAAGCCTGGTGCTGCTGCTGCTGCTGTCCATAATAATGACCCACGTAGTCGTTTACCATCATGCAGGACTGCTCGTGGTTTTCACTTTTTATTTTGTATCCCACATTATTAGAACTGGACAAGTGTGCCTGGTTTCGGGAGTTCAGAGCCCTTAGTTCGGTGTACTCCAGCCTCTCTAAATGTCCTTTCAAACTAAATTCATGCGAGTCGCCGTGATAGTTCACGTCCGGAGTAAACAACTCGGCTACCAGACTGTGACCGGGACGCGCGTTAAAGGTGTTGCCACAATACGCGTTCGGCGTCGGGTGACATCCATCGCTGTCGTACACGGTACTGCAACTTTCTGGGGACTCCGGTAGAGAATAGGCGGGCTGCTGCCGCGCTGAGGTGTCGTTGTCAGACGTGACGGAGTTAGACAGAATGAACTCTAGATCCAAAAACTTGGAAAGATCATCCTCGTCTTTGGCCAAATGTGGGGATTCAACTATGCTGAATTCCACCTCGATGAGGGGTCTCACGTCTCCAACTGCCGGTCTAGGTTTAGTTGGGTCAACTTTCCAGTCCTGAAGAAAAAATAATAATTCAGGTAAGAATTTCTTTACATGATAAAGTCAGAGTCATTCAAATACACTAAACAGACATGCTGATTATTATAAATATACTTGCACCGTGCTTGAATTATAGGGGAGACAACTTAAAAAAAAACAAGTTTGGCGCAACTGGGATTCCGCAAAACATTACATTTCTTGCTATGTTTTTTGAATCGTAAATGTATAATTATTTGCTAAATACTGACGGTATTTATTTTTTCTGATGTACAGTACGATAACAATTCTAACGAAAGCACTATATGGATCTAGGCTACTGTTTCTTAGTTCTGTAACTATTTGTAAGCTCTATTTACCAATAACTCCCGTAATTAGTTAAAAACCTGTAAAACCTATAGCCTACCATAGCAACATAATTCAAATGCTGCAAAATACAATTGCATACAATTAAATGAAAAGCTGAACTCACCCGAACAATTGCAGACTGCTTTTCGTCTAACATCTGATTGCTCGCAAAAGTATTTATCGAAGGCAACATCGCATCTGCAAGAGCCATGTTGCAAATGTTAGGGAACTCAGTAGCTGTTCGCTCTCATTCAGTCCGAGATAGACAATGCGTCTCTAATTCGTTTGACTAGCTGCCTACCTGTCCCATTATAAGGAGGGTCTAAACGTCGTGGGGGCGTGCTGTCGTGACGTTGCTCATAGTTGTAGCCTATCAGGTGTTTACTCTGGCTACCCTTAACAACATGTAAATATTGTCAAAGCTAAGCTTGTCAATTGATAATTTGGCCTTTAATTAACCGTATCTCCTAAATTACGAAGATTGCTTAAATACTGTGAGTTCTTCAGGATAAATTATAGAGAGATTCAAACACCCTAAAATGTGCATGCTGAACCAGCTATTGTGTTTTCATTGTAAATATTTAATCACGCCATATTTAATGATAATTCAGCTCATAATAGTCATAGGCTACGATTTAATGACAAACACTTTCAAGTCCAAATAATTTAGATTTTTTAAAACGATGCCATAGCTTATCGGATTTGTATTTTATTGGACTTTACTTTTATTGGAGTGTTATCTGAGTTCTGAAGGGGGCGCCACAAACCCCCTGCTCGGTGAGACTTTGTAGTTTATTGGAGGGCCGTTTAAACATAATTTTGGTATATATATATATATATATAAAGTGTTGAAAATAATCCGTAAAAATTATTTTATTAAATGTGTGCGGCAAATAATCCAAAACGAGATGAAAAAAAAAAACACATGCCAATTTAAAAATAAAATAAATATAATTTCTATAGGCTCACATGGAACCAAAAGTTTCAATAAACCAGCTACATTGTTGTGAGTTTCACCGCTTCATTCGTATTTAAATGGACCTGATCTCATGTGTCTGATATAGGTATTAATTTCTCCAGAATTATCTCCTGCTTAATTAGCATTTGAACAACCAGCAGTAAAATCTCGGAGCCATCGAAACAACATGATAATCTCAGTGTTCAACAATGCAGGTACATGTTAGTTAATGATCTCTGAGTCAATAGACCTCCTCTTTCAGTTGATTAAAATGCTAATTAATGGCCTATATGCTCTCGGGCTCATGTTTAGAGACAAGGTGGGCAGCTTTAACAAAAAACTATATTCCACCTGATGCCAAGGACGAGACATTTTAACATCCCCTGACCCTGACACAAATAAAGCGCAGATAGAACGAAAAACAGTAGCTATTTTAAAAATAGTTTTAAACATTTCAAGCTAATATTTTCAAAGAAATATGGAAACGTTTTGCGCGTGCTGTTTCTCCTGTTCTGCGCGCGCAAACCAGCAGCATTTGTACAATCTGATTCTGTCGGTTTATATAGTCCAGTTATTTTTACCCTTACTACGTAATTCAAAGTCCGGTACAATCGCATTGTCTGGATAGATGTGGAAATGGAAATGGATAGAATTTCCTGAAATACAAAGGGTGTCCTTTTCCCCCGGCGCAAGCGAAGTGCAAGTGTATTTATTTTAATTGTTAAAATTTACAACTGAGACAGCTACCCAACTACCCAAGATACAGAACTGCTGTCTACACTTCAGCGCAGAATATATTATTTAATACAAAAATATCTAATGTTTTATCATAGCTTGTTACATATGTTTGCATTAAAACAGGTTGTTATTATTATTGTTGTTGTTAGGCATATCTAAAAAAATATAGCTATATCTTTTTGTTTTGTTAATTTGAGCGCTATATACTGGATGATACCATTACATCTGCCAATGTTTTTGGATGGATTTTCCTATATACATTTTATATTTTGCTTTGTCCTTGTGTATGAAAGGAACGGGAGTTTCCCCCCCTTTGTTGTTTTCTAAACACAATTAAGGAGATTGCAGACTGGCAGACAGGACACTGTCTTCTCGGAGACATTCTGCTGTATTTACATGATGCCTAATTTGGCCAGAGAAATTGTTTCAGTGTCCAGTTTAACTGATTCGCGAATGAAACTAGATTATGGATATAAATGCACTTTTTTTAAAAACAGAATAAGAGATAGGCCTATATATGCCAAATATTTTCTAAAAGAAAAAAAAAGTACTGATACACCACCTATAGGGGATATACAGTAAATAAATCTAATATTGATGGGGTTTTTTTATCTCATACAATCTGGCTTTCACCACTGACAAAGGTATTTGTGTATTTCCTGTATAGTTTTACAATATTGTAAAAGAAAATAATGCACGTGTTTCCTTCCTAAAATGCCCCTGGCTATATGAGTTGTGTTTACATGAACTTATTTAGAATTTCCTTCTTGGTTTTCATTGCATTTTGCTGATCACATAATACACAAGATGACACTGTATATATCAGTTTCAAATATACTGCTTTAATAGACTGCACCACGTTTTATTTTAATTGAACTTTGGTTTAAACAGTACCTGTGTAGGATAGAACAATCTTCAGCCACACACACAGAAAGAGAGAGATTGCTTTTGATGAAATATTTAACAAACATACTCATTTGTTATAATGAACTGAAGCTGTGTGAGCCACACTTTTATTTATTTTCTAAATATAAACTTTTCATAATATTGGTGTAAAACAAACCATGCTTTTTAAAAGATAGAGAAAAAGATTAGCGAGTATTTAGTCTGTGTAAGGCATGCAAGCTGTTTCTGTTGGATTTTTAGGGAGATCAGATAAAGAAAATGTTGATTTTATGAAGGAACACAATCCCAGAGTCTCCACCCTCACACACTTATGGCTTGTGAATGATACGTGATCTTTGTCAAGTATATATGTGCATGACAGCGAATGTTTACACTTTCCTGTTTACATCCATACATACCCACATACAGTATAATGGCATCTGCCTGTTTTTGTTTTGCATTGATGCTCATCTTCAGTTAATGTAACATGACTTTGCTTGCAATGATATGTGTAAATGAGACTGGAGTCATTTCTGCACTTTCTCATGGATGGACAATCAAACACTGACCCAACAGTTTCCAACCTGAATTCATGCATTCAGATCTATTTATCACTTCTGTATCTGTAAAGACAAACAGGCAAGTTGTAGCAGCGCTGCTTAAGACATGTTGAGAAGAAGTGCCCTTCAGGGTACACAGGTCCCTTCATCACATAAAAAAATCACTTGTTATACCTCTCCATTTCACTGTTAAATGTTCTGACTAACGGCTGAGTCAGTCACTGCACACCCACAATCAATTGTTTCCATAAAAAAGAAAGAAAAAAAATTCAAACTGCTCGTGCTATAACTTCCATGTTGAATCCACATACATAAACATTACATTAATGCACGATTTTATGGCATATTATTACATAAATATAATTTTTAGAAAACCCTTACAAATTAAAAATGATTTTAAATAGATCTGCTCCTTTCCCTTTCATTGTTCTGTGGTGTCTAAGTGCTGCTAATTACCTATCGCTCAGCGGCACAACCACCTAGACAAATTTGTGTGGACACAGGAGCAAATATTTGTGTCCACTGCACCGACCACCATCAGAGTCGTCCACTCGATCTTCCTGTGCTTGTCTAGCACACAACAACGACAAAAGAACAAGTCCTTTCACTTCCACTGGACCATGATAAAGACCCGAGACCCATTGCAAGGTCTCAGACAAGACAAGGTGCAGGTGAGGACAAAACCTCTGTCGACTCAAAGGTGGTCTGAATGCCCATGGGGCCAATGTAAACCCACAGATGAACTAACAAAAAAATGTTCAACTTACACTGAAGCTCGATCTGCTACACTGGTGTATAGAGGTCAATTCTGTAAAGTTGCACTGTGTTTACTGTGGCTGATGGCCTAAATTGCCTTTTCCTCCATTTGTCTCTCTGCACAGGCTTTTCACTCAGACACTTGGATTTTCAATTACAATCTAATCTAAAGCCTCCACAATAGTAATTACCCCCATCATCCGAGCAGGAGGAGAAACTCTATCTAACATAAATACTTTTCCACATACTGAAAAAGCAACACTGAAACCGTACCTTTGCTAATTTATCAAAGGAGAAACAGCACATGGTCTATTAAGGGTGTGGACCAGGGATATGGATAATCATGAGGGAAAAAAAGAAAAATACGTAGACTGTGTGAAATGTGAAGAAAGCAAGCTGATACAATTTAAAATAAATCTCAGACAATATATATATATTTTTGTACAAAGTGTATTGCAACGGATCACAAAAGAGACTTTTAATTTGACATTTCCAATTGTGATTTGGAATCAGTCAGTAAACTCATGTGATATAAAACTGTAGCCGAGCAGAAATGTACAGTATATTCACATCTATATTAACACATAGTCCACACAATTAACTTCCAGTAGCTGCTCAGTTTCTCCCATTCACTGCTCCATGTCTCTCATCTCCCCTGGAGGCCTCTTTGTCTCCAAGTGTAATTGCTTCTGCCTGGTTTGGAGCAACTCTTGACTGGGGACACAAAACTTGTCTCTGTGAATGACTGCATGTGTCTGGGGTCAAAAGTCCACAAGAGAAGCCGTTTCATACAGCCTTGTGCTCTCACATGCCAGCGTGCCAAAAGGGTTCTCCGTCCACTTTCCAAACAGAATTCCATGACACATTCGTACTTAGCCATCAGGACCTGTTTGTGCATGCCAGGGACAAATGTATTAGTAATTAAAATAATTGTATGAGCAATTTACACACAGTTTGGTGTTTGAGACAGCTTAACCATATTATTCAGGTGACTTAAAGAGATTGTTAGCGCAAAAAAAAAAAAAATGCTGTCATCATTTACTCACCTTCATGTCGTTGCAAATGTTATTTCTTTTGCCTGTAGCTCAAGCAGTAGCAGATCCAGCAAACAACAAAGTCATGGGTTTGGTTCCCAGGGAATGCATAAACTGATGAAGTAGGCTATACCTTGAATGCAATGTAAGCCGCTTTGAATAAAAGCAACACAAAGAACACAAAATAAGATATTTAAAATTTTTTTATAAGTTTTGGACCCCATTGACTTTCACTATATGGACAAAATTGCCATGATGGTGATTAAATGATGAATGAGTTTCATTTTTGTCTTTGACCTATTCTTTTAAGTGAAGCGTTTAGTTTTTGTTGTGTATATCTCACATAAGCTGTTTTGAAATGTTTTCCTGAGAAACCCAACAGCCAGGATACTATGAATCGAACATCACATCTGGAAATCGACCAGCAAAAACATTTTTATACAGAAAAAAATATCTATTGTCGTCACACATTCCATCGAACAATTAGCAAACGTTGTTGGTTTGCGAGTCTTTATGCATTTGAGTGGTTGTTTTGAAAAACCACAGTACTTGTGACATCTGAATAAGAGGGAAAACACTCACCGCAGCGTAAAGAAAAACACCTGTCCATGAAACGACAGCTTTTGTCCATCTGCACATGGTGGGCCATGTTTTCATTCATCAGGGGTGACTTCTACTGTAAAGAATGTGGGAAAATGCATTGGAGGGAAACCCATGCTATGAGCTCACCTGTCTGCGTAATGCCTTTCACTTCTGACAGACCTGCACTCCGCCATTGTCACTGCTCTCTCCTGGCCCATTCATCCATTGATGCAAAATAAACGGAAAAATGGGAATAAATGGAAGTGCCCGACATGATCTTTGAACGGTAAGGAGAGAACCTCTGATTACAGTGCAATGGGACACCCACAGTTTGTGCACAAAGTAAATAAATGCCATATTTCAGCAGCTACATCAGTGTCAGATATCGATCGGCAGTGTGATTACAGCCCTCGCACTTTCTCCAATTGTAACAGGCTCGACAAGCCGTAGCATTACACATAATATCCCTTGAAAAAGCAAAACAATGTTGCGTATTGTGTAACCAAAACATAGCGTCAATACCTGCAGGCTTTCAACCCAAAATGAGCACAACAGAAGACTCGCTGCATGTATGAAATAGACCTGCTATTGTGAGTGACGCTACTTCAGTTTCCCACACAATGTGTACGGCACAGTCTCCGTAAGGCGACCCAACTGGGGCAGTTGAAGTAGGTTTTATCTGTTAGCACCCTGGAGGTTCGACAAGAGAGAGGCAGAAAAAAAAAAACCATGTTTTCAACAATTATTCATCAGTTTAAAAAAGTCACCTGCTCTAAATCCTTTTACAATAAGTGACCTCTCTATAAGTAATAAAGGAACAGAATGTCCTTTGGCTAAACCTGAACTATATTGTATATAAAGAACTAAACATAAATGATGCGCGTGATATTATATTGCCATTTTACCATTTAAATGACCTTGTGCACACAAGATGGGTATAAATATCTTCACACCATTTAATAGCTCTCTCCTTAAACACCCAGCCACCAGCATGAGGCCGCATTCATTAATTCCTCCTTTGTTTACAATGGAGAGTTCCTTGCAAATGATTTTGTGGGATCAGACTGCGAATATCATCATTTGTGCCGATGAGCACTTAATGAGATTAAAAAGATACTAATCAGAATTACCAGGTTAATTAAGTAGAACTAATTAACCATATCAGGCTGATAAGAGTGCTGTCATTAATGTATTTCACAGCCAAATATTTGAGGCAAATAGTTGCTGTGGGATTTTAACACTTAGGTTTAGTCTAGTCCTGGGCTGGACTTACGTGACACCTAACAAATCACCGCTGAAAAGAAACCGCATGCTGTGAGCAGCATGTTCAGACTCACAGAACCTTAAAATACTCTACACACATCAATCAAAACAACGTACACAATTACAGATGACTCATTCTGCAGTAAAAACGACTAGATTACAAACTGCGAGGCTAAGTTAAACTTCCCTGGTTATTTCTCTAAGCTTTCGTTTTGAATATGCCCTTCTGTTTCGCTCCTTTTGTGTGAAAATGCATTTTTCTACTTCAGTATGCTTTCTCATGACAGGCAGACATTCAGGAAAAGCCCAATTCTGACGGTTAGCTTATTTCTAAGCAGTCTTGGGTGTTTTCAGGCTTTTTAAAACAGGTGGAACTAGTCCTGCATTGGCTGGTAGCAGTCAGGTCTTTGAGCTGCTAATAACTCTGAGAGACTCCAGGGAGCCTAACGGTCGCTTCACACTCACCGAAGGCCCGTTCACACCTGACCGGACAAGACCGGGGCTGCTCTGTCCCATCATTTACTCACCCTCACGTTGTTCCAAACCTGAATGACTTACTTCTGTGAAGCACAAAAGAATGCATTTTGAAAAATGTTTGACTGTTGTTGTCCATATAATAAGCCAATGGTGTCTAAAAGAAGTAAAAAGTAAAAAAAAAATCCACAGAAGAACATCAGTCATATAAGTTTGGAACAACATGAAGATGAGTAAATCAGTCAGTTCTGGAAGAACTACTGTTTCTTTTAAATTGTGCATTGCTCTAAGAAAAAAAAGTATTATCTGCTATAATCATAATTATCACCATTACCTTAAATAGCCATAGTAATGAAATATAATCTTCATTTTGCATTCATATGCAAGCAATTAGCGAAATATCTGTTTCTGAAGAAGCACCGAAACCAAAAGAACAACTGTCATTGTGCAAATTCCCCAACAAAATAATTTTGCATCTCAAATGGGAGTTTCTGCTTGGCACACAGTCGTCTTCTCTCTTCCCTGTGCTTATGTCAAGTATAGCCAAGCAGGATAAGCAGGATAAGACTACAGCGAGCAGAGAGAGAGAACTCCCTGAGAACAAAGCAGGACTATTATCTACAGGGGCAAAGGGTGGTCTTCCCGACACACACATCTCAGGAATTCCTGACATGGACTAGTGCCAGGTCAGCCAGAAGCCACACCAACAATAATCTACTTTCAATTTGTCTGCTGAGGAAAAAAGAAGAAGAGGGCCAAGCGTATGTTTCAGTGGGCGGCATGGAGCTTGGCGACGAGCCCTCTCACGTGGCAGACTCCTAAAATGAACCACCCTATATTGCCTAAAGAGATCTGCTGTCAGTGCGGTGAAGGACAAAGGCAGAATCGAAAAATGAAAGAACAAGAGCGGTATTAAAAAATGCTGCATGTGTTTAGAACATGTGACACGTGTGCGAAACAGGGAAGAGGAATTTTCACAGAGCTCATGTTAGTAATAAAAAAATGTCAGTAATGTAAACAATAAAAACAATAGTGTTATTTTTTAGCTTTTCTACAGCAACTTTTTCAGACTTAGTGATACACGTGTACTTTTGAAAAGACTTATCACTGGGTATCACACCATAATAAAAAACAAATAAATAAAATGTAAAAATAAATAACTGATTTATCACAATATTTTATTTTATTGTATTTTATATTATATTATAAGCAAATAAACATCCTGGAATCCATAAAACATTTTCCATTATTGCCAAAATCTCTTCACAAATAATACAAATAATAAAGTTCACATGTCTGTGACAAATGCATTACGAATGCTATTTTTGCAAACTATACAAGAAGGAAATGTGTCTGATTATGTAAGAAATAATTACACATATGGTACACAATTATGTTACATTTTAATTAGAATTAATTAAATTCTAACGATATTTTAGTTGTCAATTACAGAAGCTTGTTTACATCTGAGAGTAAAAACAAAACAAAAGACGACAAAACAAAAACATTAGGTTAGGGTTGATACAAACTATATTTGAAATTTTATTATTTTCTTTTTCTTTTTTTTTTTAAGATGCTGGAAAAATGTATCACAAAAAAATACAGCAGAATAACTTAATGTTTCTTGAGCACCAAATCAGCTTATTCAAAATGAAACATTTAAACTAAAACTAAAACAAACGATTTAAAAGACTTGCTGATTACAGTAGTTTATTTTACCCAGGATATGAGTCCATCAGAGATAAGAGTGTCAAACTGGCCCTTGTCTCAGCTGTTCTTCAACAGCCAGATAACAGCATTTCACAATCCTCAGGTCTTTCAGAAATAAGGAAGGGGTCATTTAGCCCTTGGTGGGATGAGCAGTGGAGTTGATCTGATGGCCACAAGACCACAAGATCTGGAAACTATAGCTATCTCACCAAAAAAAACCTCTAAGGTGCTAATTGATAAAACTGACTTCAACTGCCCTGGTTGGGTCATATTACCAAGACATTGTCCTGGAAAGTGAGCACAGTTCAAGTGATGTCCATCTGTATCATCTATCTAAGCCAGAGGGTCAGCACTGTAAGAACAGGAAACCACATGAAAAGTCCTCCGTGCTCAGACTTGCATGTATCTCAGCCCATTCTGAGAAAAGTGAGAGTGCACTTCACACGTCTAATAGAGCTGAGAGAGAGTGAGGTGTTATCTCTCCATCCCCTCTTGTGTTTCCGTTAGAGCCAGGACTCTATCACAGCCCACCTCTGGTCACTCTGTCCTGTAGTGAAGTGATTACTGCTGATTAAACCATAACGGAGCAATGCTGTAAAAACCTGACCTGACCTGGAATCCATAAAATGTACTGGTAAAAGTGCATATGTGGTGTTTATGGAAATATTAAAGCTATTAGACTGCAAACCTGATATGAAAGATGATGTGGAGAAAACTTATTACAAGAAACCTCTAGACAAGCTCAACTGCATATTCCACATTCAATTGACATTTATATTATAATTATTATATCTTGAATGAAGACTGTTCTCCATCTCATCCCAGGATTAATGCATTAAATTGATCAACATTTACAAATATCAATTTGTAAAATATATATTTTTCTGTTTGTAAAAGAATGCTGAAAAAAAAAACATATCTCAGTTTCCACAAATAAATTAAGTTGCAAAACAGTTTTTAGTATTGAGCAATGCAATATTTTCTTAACTAGTAATAATTAGTAATAATTTCACAATTTTACTGTGTGGATTTAATAAATGCAGCTTTGGTCAACATTACAATTTTCCCTTTAAAATAGCAAAACTCTTATGAAAAAAGGTAGCGTTCCTTGCATTAACAACTTTATTTCTCATAGATACAACTTTATATTTCATATTTATATTTTTCTCTTTGATCCTTTGCCAATACGGACACTAGAGTATTGGTTCCATCTACGTCCCTAGTGTCCTGCAAATGAGTTGTGACAGGCATATGACACAACCGAGAGCTCAAACAGCTCTTAAACAAACAGACCGGCAGCAACAGCGTGCCAGTTCCCATCACGGACCACACAACTTGACCGGACCCAGCTCACTGCACATCACCATTTTCCACAAGCCCTCGAAATGGCGCCTGTGATAAAGATCGAGCAGGACCACATGAAGAGAAAAACCAACAACTAATTACACTATTACTGCTGCAGGTTGTGATAAAGTTCCCGATCTCCAATGTTCACAGCCACTGGCAAAAAATGTTTTCATTTGGGCTTCCCCTCTTTTTTTTTCTCTAAATGTGGCACATGCTGGCATCCTGCCCAACGTAACAAACATCCTGTCAGGACCATGATAGCTCTAAATAAACATTACATGTAAAGTCTGTGTAAACTGTAATTGCCGTCATTGACATTTGTCACAGAAACATGGCTGGAAAATGTAAGCAGACTCTAAATATTTGGGAATCTTGTTTACACCCTTGGAATGTGTGGATAAGGAAGGAATATAATGTGCATTGTGATGTTCTGTGGCTTATTTTACTATTATATTTCATATGTCGCTTTAGTTTTATCTGACAGCTACAGATCAATGGAGGGTCAAAAAATTTCAAAATATTCCAACGTCATTAAAGTTGTCTGTTGACTGATTATTCATGTCTTTCTCAGAATTCTTGACTCATTCTGTATCAATGAGTCTGTGATCTTATCATCAGCTTTCAAGTGTTCAGACAAGTTTTATCAAAACACCATGTCATCAAGTCACGTTGCACACATTGTAACATGTTTATTATTATTACTTTTTATATTTATAAAAACAATGTTTAACATGGATTATTTCAATTTACAGGCATTGTAGACAAACATACTTTTCTCAGTCTAATAACACATTGATTGTAGGTCATAACTGTAGATAAAATAAATATTGCAAATGTATATCTGTAACATATACCAGTAAATTAGATTAATGTACTGATAACAGAAAGTATTTTTAAATTGCAACAGAATTTGAGCCGCAGTAAATTTATTGTGTAGATGTAGATTTATTTTATTTTATTAAATATAATAAATATTGTATACACAAATTTGCTTATACAAATTGTGCAAAGGTTTAAAAGTCAGTGAAATTTTTAGATTGTTATATTGTTTTATTAGTATCTAAGCATTAAATCTATCAAATATATTAAAGACATTTATAATGATAGAAAATATTTATATTTCAAATAAATGCTGTTATTTAGAATTTCTATTCATCAAAAAACTGGTTAAAAAAACGTATTTCTGTTTCCACAAAATATTACACAGCACAGCTGTATTTTACATTGATAATAAGAGCAAAAACTGCAAAAAAAAAACTAGCAGTTTTTTAATTGTTTTAAATATTTTTTAAATATATACATTTTTTTATTATAATAATATTTCACAATATTACTCTTTTTTTGACTATTTTACTGTAGTTTTTACTCTATTTTTGATTAAACAAATGCAGCCTTGGCTAATGCTAATGAAAAAATAAAATATGTATAAAACTATAGAATTAATTATAGCATTATAGAATAAAAATGACAGCATAAAATAATGTATAAAACTATAGCATTATAGAATAAAAAAATACAAGGAATATCCAAAGAAACTTGATTTGTGGTACTGAAATACTTATTTACATAATTTTTTTAAATAAAATGAGCTGTAAATAAAGCTGAACACACAATTTAGCAGGTGAAGCAACATGCTCGTTAAACACTTCCTTGTTATCCTTTTGGTTCACAAGGATCTGCATTGCGTGCAAAGGCAATCAGAGAAGCGCATTAGCATAACTGAAAAGGTGACCCTCTGCATATGTGATGACATTCACTGTAACATTTGGACTGATATTACATCCACAATCTAAAGTTACACTCTGCTCCCTGTTATACGGATATATCCCGCCTTAACCCTGCTGTAGGCAGTCAGTATCCAGTGGCGGGATGCAAAGGGCTGCTGGAAGCCTCTTCTCCATCCCTAGAGAACCTGATGTGGTACAGACTGTTTGTCCTAATGTACTGCATCCCTCGCCACTGCCTCGAGGCAAACACTGCCATAGTATTTTTCTATATGTAGGTCTCCCAGGTGCCTGAAACCATATAGTGCATCTTACAAAAGGTAATTAAAAAGAGCAAAAGCGTGCACACAGAAACTGTAACGCAAGTCCTCTCCTTTCAGATCACTGTTTTGTAACTGCTGTCGAAGGGGTAAACGGATCTGCAGTGGCCTGGCTGAGAGCGAGGAGGAGGGGGCGGGCTATTAAGGATGCCTCCGGGGCATGAAGCAGAATAACCATGCGAGGATGATTCATCTCACTGTGAGAAAATCCAAAGGCTATGGCATGGCGACACCCCACCCTCCCTGTCTAGGGAACACGGTTACCTGCTCACACAGTTCGGTCCAGAATACAGAATCGTCTTTGACTTTCTTACTCACTTTATTTGGCCACTGTCAGGACAACACCAGTGCTCATAATGTGACACATATTCATCAGCCATCACTCGCCATAATTAAATCACTCTAGCTTCAACTATATGAAGAAGCTAGATAACCAACCAAATCACTGTGGTTTTCTGTTTTGTTTGTCTTTTATTTCTCAATATATATTGTATTGTTATTTACCACACTCTTAAAAACACACTGTTTTTCTTTTTTGTTTTTTTCAAAAAAGACCCAATATGTAAAAGGGCATCAATATAAGCATAAGATATCTTTAATACTTTTTGAGTTACAGGTATCCAAACTTTAGAGAAACAACTTGATAAGTGTTGATTAAGTGTTCATGTTTAACCTTAATTGGCTTTGAATCTCAGGTGAAAATTGCCCTTTTGACCCCCCTTTACAAAATAGTGGATTACTTGGTAAATATTAATCCATGACATTTAATATTTGGGCTATCATCACTATACATGCTTATCTTTCTTCAGAAAAAAAAAATAGCAAAATCAAAAATTTGAGCTGAAAATTTTCAGAAAAAAATATTAAAATCATATAACTATATGTTTATATAATAAATGATGTAAAGATATGGAACTGGTCTACAGGGGAAACTTTTCTCAAACTGTTTTGTCATTTTAGGCTTAGGAAAACCCCATGCAAAAACTCTAACTTACTAATTACATATGCAAATAAACTGAGTAACTAACTAAATAAGTAAACAAAAAAATAGCTCAGCCAGGAAATTAAAGACCTGGGTCATTAGCCAAATACAGTCTAGAGGCCATAATATAATGTGTTATATGTGCTTTTAAAATAAAATGGATATCATTTGTATAAGTGGTATTATAACTCTGTTAAATCTTGTAAATGTTGGTACCGTTATACAATCCCTTAGAGAACTACACCTGCTGCTGAGGCCTAGGGGAAACACTGATAAGCAGGCATAAGCTTTGACCACCTCTCAAAACAAGAGAACAAAATGAAAAGGTGGTAATTTGTCTCATTGCCAGAGGGCAGTATCACCTTCTTAGGATCATACCTCCCTTCCTCCAGTTCTCCTCTCTCTCACCTGTGTCTTTCCCAGAGTGACACTTCTCTAAAAATACGGAAGGAATCACCCATCCCCCATCTCCATCTTTGTCATATTGTGTTCAATGTAACTGAAGCCTCTTCAAACTCTTTCTCTGTCTTTCTTTCGCTCTCCCCTTCTTTTTTTCTTGTGCCAATGTCATCGCCTCTCAAGCTGTGATCTCCAGAGACCTCCGAGATCAAACAAACCATTCTCAGTAGACGTTTCGCATGGAAGTAGTAAGATACGCAAAACGTTGGACTTTGAAGGCTTTGAGAAAATTCCAGAAGTCCATGATCTATCTTAGTCACTCTGATTCATGCAAGTCATCTCCGTCTATCTGATTCAAAGTTCTAAAATAGAAATGCATGCATGCACACTCATTACATCAGAAAATAAATTATGTTGTTTTTAAATCAAACAAACAGGAAATACATATTATAAAAACATGAACTGTGTGATTTAGAAACAAAAAAAACCTCAACAAATGTGGCTGAAATAAAAATGACCATATAACCAGAGTACAATAGTATTTTAAGAGCTCTATAAAGATATCCCAATTCAATGCATTTTCAAAATTACACTCATTTGTTTCTGTCATAGCTAAGCTAACAGCATGAAAATAAGCCACTTCACTGACCAATTGTGCCATTTTAAAATAGGAAAGTTCTAGAGTGAGGCACGGGAAGACAACAGCAGTGTTTTCAAACACTCATCCCATGTAGATGAGTGTGGGACTCAAGTACGTCTCATTTAGCCTGGAGGTTCACAGATATTTTGTGTTTTCTATATAAAAGCCTCTTGTTCACATTTCAAAACCATTTAGTAATTATCATTTCCCACAGACATGAGAGATGCCTCATTCAGCTGTCCGTATTACAATAAATCCATCCCAAAAAGGCATGATTACTTATAATAGCCAGCAGCTCCTCCACTGGGGCCGCTCATTGAGACAATACAGAAACAGAAAGTAGCCGTCTCTTCCACCAAAACATGATGGCTTATAACGCAACAACATTTTCATGAAACTCAATTTGATTTTAGGTATAAGTTTAACAGCCACCGCCTGTTTTAGTGACGCTGATGGTGAAACAACTGCACAAAATAGAGGGAACCATCTATTTGTGACATTTCCAAAGTATCAGGGGTATAAGCAAAGGTTGTGGAACCGTGTGTGTTGTATTGCGATATCTCTCTGAGCCAGCTTCATTCAGGGCACTTGGAAACAGGAAGACCCTGATAGTTTTTCTGTGAAGTCATGGAAAAGGTCAGGACACTTTTCCATCTGGTGAAAAACCTAGTGCATCCACAGACCTGCACCTGGTGCAGGTCACCTCTCCATCTCACCCGCATAGAAAACACTGAGATGACATAAACAGACATTATGGCTATTTTTAACTAGGCTAGTCATGAGATGTCATTAACATGACACCACAAATACAAACATAAAACATTCCATAATGCAAAATATCAGATCAGAATTAAAAGGATAGTTCACCTCAAAATGTTGTCATTAGTTGCTGTTTCTCATAACATTTTTTTCTTCTGTGGAACACAAAGGAATACATTTTTTAAAATGTTTCTGGACAATGGAAGTCAATGAAATGCTGGACTCAACTTACTTCATTTTATAGACAAAAAGGAAATACATACATTTTATAAATAACTGTATAATATTCAAAAAATGTATTTGTGTTCCGCTGAATAAAGAGAATCATACTATTTTGGACATGATGATAAGTAAATAATGACTTAATTTAAAAAGAAAAAAAAAAACTATCCCTTGAAATTGTGCCAAAATACTGGAAAATAGAACAGAGAATTTCTCCTCATTTTTTGTGATTTATGTTGAGTACACGGTCTCAAATGTACCTGCATAAAAGTTTCATGTATTTAAATGCTTCATATGCTTGGTTTATGCAATTGCCTAAAAATGGGGAGTGATTATTTGTCATTTACAGCCAAGTTGTATTTAAATGTTATTAAACATCTTGCGCAAGTCATTCATAAGCAAGTTAATCCTGCTCTCAAAATACATTGAGGATTTAAACACAATGTAATTCAATTACACACAATTGAAACAATAAATGTATACATATACACAGTATGTTGTAACAAAATTGGTTTCTGGGAAAAAGTTTATGATCCAAAAGACAACATGGCATAGCGGAAACTGTGGTGTTGCTGTAAACCTGAAGGAAAAGCAATGATGAAACTAATTTTGAAGACTGATTAGTATTCTTAAACATCAACTTAAACACCCTGCAGCACAAATCTTATTTCACGCTGCTCTCCTGTGGGAAGTTAAGTTCTCAAGGAATGAAGCAAATAACAGGCTGCCTCTGTAAATTTTTTGGCGTGGCTCTCATATACCTTCAGAGCTGAGTATAGTGTGCCCAGGCTAGCCCAGACCATAACCCCCTGTGGAGCTGAGAGGACCCAGCCCATGTCTAACCCTGTCTGAGAAGATTCTACAGAAGACAAACGCACCACCCGGTCCCGTGTCCAGATTGGTGTTCAGAAGGAATGTGGACCACCAACGTTTATGAGAAATTCAATCCAATCAAACATTCAAACCAAGGACCTTATGGAGAAACTTGAATTTTTTGTATTAAAAATGCTTTGTCAACAACCAGATCCGACATGGATCTCCTGTTTCCATTGAAACATGAGATAGAGCTCAAGAAACACCCCTTTGGTTACATATAATCCCCTATAATTACTAACGGTGAAGCTAATTGCGAGATAAAAATAATAATGCAAATTTCAGTCAAAACACATTCATCCCATCTTTCCAGTGTGCTTTTCAAAATTACTTTTACTAACCCATTACATAACATTTGAATACACCCATTTCGCATGAACAACTGAAGATGATTTGTTTAATTATGGAGAAAAAACATTTCCTTAAAAGACGTAACTGGTCTAGACACATGGATAAACAAAGTTAAATCTTTTAGTATGGGCTGTCCTAAAATCTAGTGATACATTTTCCAGTTTTGTTTCCTGAAGTTATCAAATATATATTTTTTGTCATGAATATTTTGGTAGATGTTCAATGTATCTCGTATAAAAAGTTTTTATTTAAATGACGTGTTTTGCACAGGTTTCTGTGTAGGTAATTATCAGTAACCTGACATTAAAACAAAAAAAGTCTATGATAAGCTCTCACTTAGCGAAACAAATGTGTGCACATACAGTACACACACATACAGTATATATTTAAAAAATATTTACATGCACATATCTTTATATATTTATATTCTTATATTTTATATGATACATAAATATATTTAATATATACATTTTTTTTTCTTGTATATATACATATTATACATACAGTGGGTATGGAAAGTATTCAGACCCCCTTAAATTTTTCACTCTTTGTTATATTGCAGCCATTTGCTAA
>JAUMHE010000043.1:12195919-12207060 GCA_032359235.1 Enteromius mattozi | reverse complement strand
ATTACAGGAGAAAACTCAGAGCTGTTATCTTGGGAAAAGGACATAGCAATAATTGGGTGCCAATAATTGTGGCTAACTATTTGAGAAAAAAAACATTTATTTCATCATGAGTTTTTCCTCCCCATTTTCAATTGTTTTAATTCAATGATAGGTTAGAATTGTGTGAATTTTTTGAATGAAAGATCAAAAGGATATGCATATAGATGTGGGACAGGTTAAATTAAAGGTTGGGTCTTGGCGTGGTTTAGACTCACCTGCCCCACAGGTCTGTGGATGAGGGAGTGGAGCAGGACCCTCCTGCAGAGCGGCCGGAGGCCTCAAGGCGGGCCTGGGAAAGGGGCTGCATGCTGAGGCCCATGAGGAGCTCTCCGCCTTTCACGGCAGGGCCTCTGTCAGTCAGCGCTGGCCCCCTGCAGCCCACAGACCTGCCAGGACACAGCACAGAGAACACACAGGTGAGTGTATGGGAGAGGAAGGATCTCTGTGTGGGGCCTTAGATATAATACTGTCTAATGTTCTCAAAGGAAGACAACTTGATTGATGATAGACAAATAGGCTATAACTGAGAATATTTGCTTATACTTTTTTATACTTCTCATTTTCAGGGATGCATTTGGGGAAAAAGCGATGTTAACTGACAAAACATTTGGGAAAGTGTAATTGTAGTGCTAGGTTTATCAGATTCTTTGTTGCTAGTGTAGTAAACATCAAGTGTCACGTGTGTCTGTTAAACTGGCATGCTAAATGAAATATCACACTTTGATAAAGTAATAATAATGCTGCTAAATGTGTACAGTAGCTTGTTTGAAGTGTATTTTCCATGCAGTCATGTGTAAAGTAGCAGTGCATGTAGCATTTAATCAGTTAGTGGTCCTTTAACCACTTGATGTTGTCTTGGAAATCAGCCTGAACTGTGAAAGTGTTTATTCATTTAAACTTCACAGCTGTGTCTAAAGCTAGTTTTTCACTGCAGGGCTTGTTATGTACATCTACAGCAAGCTGTTTTGCTTGTGACGAGAGTGTGATGCACTGCTTGCAAAAATTCCATAAATCCTGGCAGGGGGGTAGGAGTGTGTTTCCACGACTGTGATTCCTTTATTAGAAGTTATAAAAAATAACAGAATTTTCCAAGAGATCAAATATGGAAAAAAAAAAAACCCTTTTTGATAACCAACAACAGCACCTGTTGGCATTCAACGTGACTTAATGTGCCAAACTTTCATAAATAGGGTTTTTTTAAGCATGGTTTTGTTCAAGGATTGTCTAAAATAGTCTAAAGATACAGAAGCTCACAATTTAAGTGTATGTGTGTCTATATACACATTATGGGTGGATGTGTGTTGTGAGTAAGGCTAATCACAAGTCAAAGCAGAACCCACCTAGGCCTGGGGAAGTGTGCAGACAAACTGTTAGAACTCAGCTGGATGCCACTACCTGGACTATTAGTCATCACACAATAGGAGCCATTTATAAACACTGAAAGGAGAAAGAGAATGAACAAATTAGTTGTACTGAACTGGGTATCATTTTCCTAACAATAGGCAAATATGTTAGGAATGGTATGCTTAAATGTTACAGACAATTGCAGATCATCTTTACACTTAAATATATGCACTAAAAGTTTGGGGTCTGTGCTTTTTTTTTTAATGCTCAAGGCTGCATTTAGTTATTACTCTACACAATACTGTAAACTTATAATAACTTATAACAAAAAAAGGAAAGAATCAGAATTTTGGAAGACTCAAACAGCTTTTGCATCTTTTTCTCCCATTTCCTTCTTCAACCTGTTTAAAAAGTATACACTCACATTGCACAGACGAAATAAAGCCAAATTGATACAGGAGTAAATAATGACTAAATAGCAATTATTCCTTTAACAAAACACTTATTGTAAAACATCATCAAGTAGCTTGATCGACAAATTTTTTGTTTAACTAAAAGTTTCAGCATGGTGTGATGTCCAGTTGAGTGAGATCGGAGGCCTTGAGAGTGCAAACGTGGTGCAAAGTGGTGCCACTGGATTGTACAGGCCTCTTAATACGCATCTGTCACGCAAACCATTGCAAGCACGTTCAGGTTCAGTTGGAGCCGTATGAGTAGTGGCTGACTCCATATTCACACCATGCATGGGTGCGGTTACTCCAGTTCTATACTAGCTAGTTTAGGGCTTAGTCAGACTGTAACGCTGCCAATACATACACGTTGAGATACACGTTTTGGAAGCATGCTGGCACGTTGAACAACTGTAGCTTCATACCATGACATATGTAAATGTTAATAACATTGCTATAGTTATGTTAGCTGAGGGTGATTAATAAAGCAAATTAGCCTAATTTCAGGACTGGGCTGAAGAATAGCGAGACAGAAGAGGGGGTCAGTTAGTATCATGTCTCTTTTATGACTGGTACCTGGTGGGATTCTCCACGATTCCACCAGGCAGGGCGAGGTTGCCCACAGAGGAATGTTGTTGCTGTTTTAAGTGACTATTACTACCTGCTGGCTCTCTTTCACTCAGGCCTCTACTGCCTGGGGATTCGATTGGATTGGTGCTGTAAAGTCTTGTGTTCCATGGGGCTGGTCCCAGGGGTAAATTGATGGGAGGCAGGATCCTCATTCAGGCCTGGCGGGGGGCTACAATCGCAGGCCTGCCCTAGCCTTTGGGCTGCCCTGCTTCCGGCTGAAGAGGCCTCAGCAGGAAATGCTATCCCTGTTACACAGCCCAAGTGCCAAAGCAGACCCAAACAACTCTAGAGGTTTAGCTAAAGAGTCAATCATTGTTAAAAGAAATGCATAAAATTATGTGTGTATATTTTGATAGTTTTTAAAAAATAAATCATGTTATACAGCACTGGTGAAAAGTTGGGAATAATTCAGAATTTTTTTTTCTCAAAGAAGTCCTAATGTTTACCAAGGCTTAATTGTTTAAAGGTGACAGTGAAAACATCTATACTCTTACAAGAGATTTCAAATAAATGAACTTTCTATTCATCAATGAATCCTGAAAAACATGTATCATGGTTTTCACAAAAAATATTAAGCTATTTTTTAACTGTAAAAAATGTAACTATTTTTATCCAAAGTACTAGCCATTATTAACAATTGAGCATCAAATTTTTAAAGTATCAGTATTTGACACTGAAAACTAAAGTAATGGCTGCTGAGAATTCAACTTTGCCATCAAAGGAGTATATTACAGTACATTACATTAACTCAGAAACAGTTATTTTAAATGGCAATAATATTTCACAATATTACTGTTTCTACTATATTTTTGATGAAAATAAATACCACACTGATAAGCATAAAAGAAAAAAAAAATTAAATTTTTCCAAACTTTTGGCTGATAGTGTATATTTTATGTTTGATTGATGTGTTGACATACTGTGAACAGAAACATTTGCTTCATTCCCACAGGTGGAGCTGCACCAGATATACAGTTCTCCACCCAACAGTTCCAGTCCCATGCTTCTAGAGTGGCATGATAATCAGCTCTTCACATCCTCCGTGTCACCTAAAACACACAAACGCTGAAGGAAGAGGCAAGAAACAGCACTTCCCCAGCCTTAGAAACCTCAAAAAATAACAAAAATCAGCCAGTGTAGTCCCAACTGGACCAACATGAGAGGTACAGGCCACTCTGGGAGAGTTTAAAGAGGTGAAGGTGAACTCCTTCATCTCTAGTGTTCAGATGAGAGGATGTTGAATCCTCATTGTGTGTGTGTGTATCCTCCTTTTGCTTTAAACTTGAAGTTCAAGTTTGTTATAATTCACCTCTCACAGTGACCATTGTGGTCTTGACTTCACACTAATAAATGGAAAGAATTTTCATATAATCAACTCCTATAAAATATATTTTTAACAATATAAATAATCAAATCTACAAATGCAGGCCTTCCCTTCACACAGTATATAAACATATGTCTGAGGGCTTGATTTTTTACACACAAACACACACACGCACATATACATATATATATATATATATATTTTTTTTTTTTTTGATGCATGTTACATGAATGCCACATTAAAACTGCTGTTGACAATTGTATTTCAAAACAACTATTACATGTTGAACTGATGTAAATAAAGAATGAATTAAACAATCATTCCTTCTTTTATTTTGTCTATTTTGTATGTAAAATTATTTACACACTCACAAAACAATATTATGTTTAGTGTATTTTTTTTTTATATAAGCTATACATATATAAAACTATGTGGAATCATTCTATTGTGTATTTGGAGTATATACAATTATATATACTGCAATAAGCCACAGCAAGACAAGAGAATCAGTTATTTTTAACAATATTGTAAGAATGCTAAAATGTTATCCCTTAATTACTTTTATCTCATAATTCTGATATGGTGGAAATAAGACTGTAGAAATGGGCATGACGCTTCAGAAAATTACTCTTTGGGGTATGTTTAATGTTGGACACTGTAACACATTAGATAAACTACAACTGAAGGTCGGAACAGTTTTTTTTTTCTAACTGAAAGTGTCCAGAACTGACGTAACACCAAATATTCAAAACATATATTTATGTATTCAGTGTTTTCTTAAAAAGTAAAAAAAAAGGTTCATAATCAGATATATACTGTACACTCTGTGTACTTTTAAATGTTGAAAGATTACACGAGATGAACATGGAAAGGGAAACAGCTGAAGCGAGCAGGCGTGTTCCTGCAGCGTCTGACAGTCAATGTGACACTGTGGCTAAACTCTTCAGCACCTCTTTGCTCCTTCCTCTGTTTTCACAGGTGCCTGCTGCTGGTTGTTTTAGGCAGAAGTGAGAGCATTAGACTGAGCGATATGAGGAAAGAGGTGGACATCCCACGTCATCACCTGCCCAGGGTCAGGCCTGCACTCATGTCTCACAATGTACGACTGCTGATCTGACAAGAGGACAAAGTGTACTACCTCCACCCAATTTCTGCATCTTAGTCATAAGACTCATAAACCAGATTTGTTATCCACTCTCATGGGAAACATTAAGGAAACTGTGCCAACCCAGGAGAAAAAAATGTTCTGCGTGACGCTTAGAAGCACATGCACAGAATGCATTTCCTCTCAACACTTTAACACCACACATGCTTCCTCCGTGATGATTCACATTTCTCTAGAGTGAAATTCAGGAAACAATTATAAAACTGCTGCCGATCATTTGCTGTCCTGTTCTCTACGTAAATCAGTATCATTTGGAAGTTAACTTTTAGAGATAATATGAAACTTTACAAAAAAATCGATATTATATATTTTAAAATATAATGCATTTCTGTAATGGCAAAGCTGAATTTTTAGCAGCCATTACAGTCTTCAGTGTTACATGATCTTTCAGAAAGTATTTAAATAAGCTGATGTGGTTCTTAAGAAACATCTGGATAGTTCACAGGACTTTTAAACATTCACATCTTCACAAATAATAAAAACAAATGAATTAAATCAACTGTAACTTTATTGCTTTCTCTTTTCTGTTTGGTCTTATTGACCAAATAATCAAATTTGTCTATATTATCACAATTGTTACAAACAATAAAGCACATATTATAATCGTATACAATAATAATACAAAAACAAAAACAAAAAAAACATTAACTTAATTTCATTGACCCATCCAGGCAGTGAAATACATGATCTCACTAAACTGGGAAGAATTTGGGATTAAATGGGTTTCAGTTATATGACAGATCACGTCATAAAAACTCCTTGTTAACAGAAATAACTCCTAGCTCTTCAAACTGTCAGAACTAACACAGAATAGCTGCATATCTATGAGTATTTCTAAAAGAATAGTGGTCAGAGATGACAAAAGAAAGGTATCCCTTCAGGCACAAGTGCATTGGCCTAAGTAGACATGATAAAGATCTGGTCTGGCCTGGACATTGCCATTGCAGCTCCAGGGCAAGACAGTAGGATTAGTAAATATGTGCCATCAGATAAACCTGTCTCTCCTGTTCCTCCACATTACAGACCCCACTGCAGGAATCCGAAACACTGCATGCCAAAACAGCCCACCTGCTCACAAAGCACCGTCAACAACCAGTAAACACCAGTTCATTTAGAGAACTGCCCATGCTTTTATGTTTGAAAATGTAACAGAGAGCACAGTCACATTACGATCTAATGTGAGAGCAAAGACCCTGCACGAACTGTTTTACTGCCCACTCTATGATCGGGATGAAAGCTCGGACCCCTGCTGAGACAAAGAGATTCTGATCTTTAACTCACACACATCAGCACCCATCCGTCCCCACTTTAATTACAGAGAGCAGCCACACAAGAGCACAGTGACATCCTCTGATCAGGACCTCTGTCATGCTGGACACTCATATTTCTGTCTGACACCTAACCTTAGCTGTTCCTTCAATGCAATAGAATAAATATCCTCCCAGGTGAAGAATATTCTGCACGGCATCTACTGTCTAATCCACTGGTATTAGGACACTGTTGATTTAAATGTTAAGTACACAGTTGGAGCAATGTCAACACAAGCATATCAGATGATGTAGAAATGTTTTCAGTAGTCTTCATGTTGTCATTTAGCAGACAAGTTTATCCTTGGCGATTTACAATAGAGAGGCAATTGGCCCAGGAGCAACTTGAAGTTAAAAGCCTCGCTGAAGAACATAATAGCTTTGTGCTGGTGTCAATTTAATGTTGTATTATGCTATTGTAGTGTACTAATATTTTGAATTAGCTTTTATTTTTATTTTTTTTAATTAAGATTTTGTTTTAAATATTTCTATTTAGGCATCCATTTATTTTTATTTCAGTTTTAATTATTTTAGTACTTTAGCTTCACACTGTCATGTACATTTTATATCTAATACTTGTTTAATTTCAGCTTTATTTCAATTACTAAAAATATTTATAATATTTTTTTCTTAGCTCAGTGTAACACCATTACTTTGCGTGGGGTTCAAACAAACAACTTATTTGTTGCCAGCCTTTGAATTTGAAAATTTTACAGTTTATATTTGGTTTAAACATAGCTGTTCTTCTGTAGTATCCTGCTCACAAGCTGGAAATATGCTAGGCTAATAAGCTAAGTAAAATACAAAATGCTAAAATGATCGGAATGGTGTACTGATATGTAAAACCTTCCCGCTTTTCCACTGTTGGACCGAACGGAACTGTCAGGCACGGTTCCAGGTGTGTTTTCCCGTGAACCTGGTATGGCGCGGCACGATTACAAACCGCTTAAGCAATGTAAACACAAATTAGTAATACAATCTAAAGAAATTTCTTATCATCCTCCATAGCATATCATACGTAAACGACTGAAGCACTTAAATTGCACTCCAAAGAGATCCGTTCTCAGCCCCGCAGTGAAAAACGAAACCATAGAACCATACTGTCCGGCTTGGATCGGCGCGGAATGGAACGGTTCTGCAAAGAGAACCATTCGGGCCGATTTTGTAAAAGTGGCTCTTGTTAGACTGATTTTAAACTTCAGTCACTGGTTGTAACGACTGAGCGCTTGTTTGTGTTGAACCGGCCCCAACGCAAACAGCTGCCTTTGATGTCACTGTGTGGACTGCAGCTCTTTTGGCATGAGACTGACACTCTGTACTGATTATTAACTGCACATACGATGGGACAGGAAGTACAGGAAGTGAGGGCAAGTAAAGGAGAGGCTGAGGATTGTTGATGGTTTAATGAAGTCTAAAGGTCTTCCCCGAATCGGAAAAGGAGGGCTCTGCAAGCTTTCATGGCTGGACAATATATCAGCCTCTCCCTGTAGAGCAGTGAAGCTGTAAAGCCTGGGAAAGACAAATTGTCTTAAGCCTACAAGATAACTATGGAGATAAACCTCCTAAAAGTAAAAAAAAAAAAGTGTTTAATAAAAAATACATAGATAATTTTACACAAGACATTTTGCAACAGATTTTAATTCAATATGTTAAAAAATAACATTATCTTGCTATAGGTGGCTATAGGGATCGCATCCAAAAAAAATAAAATAAAATTGTTCTCATATTTGTGTGTACTGTGTATATGTATTATAAATTACACACAAATTCAGTATATATATTCTATTATATTAATATAATTTATATTACATATAAATATATAAAAACATAACATACATGCATGTGTGTGTGTTTATCTATACATAATAAATATAAAATCTACCCTCACATATGTAAACAAAAACTTATTTCGGATGCAAAATATAAATCACATTTTCTCATAGATAGAAAGTATGTTGCAATAAATTACATTTGTCTTTTTTATTATTTTATTGGCAGGGCCAGTGAAAATTTGCCAGGGCAAGTATAAATCTGAATTACTGGCCCAACCAGGCCAGCAGGAAAAATCCTAATTGTTTCAACAAGTCTATGTTCGGTTGATCAACTGTAAACCTATAAGAAGAGTTAATGAGGAGGATTACATAAATTCTTTCTCTTTTGAATTTGAGGCCAAGCCTTATTCCAAGCTGCTTCTTTACAAACCTAGGACACTATTCATTTTAAAATTAATTTTGAAGTATTCATTCATCTGGGTCCTTTCACATCATAGCGTCTGTAGAGATCCAGAGAAAACTTTGTTTATCTTTTTTTTTGTTTGTTTTTTTTTCACCAGGAAATTTGTGGCATTTAAGCAATTGGGCTGTCTACCTTCCTTCTTTTCCACCTTTCACACTCTGCCTATTCACATCAAACAGTATTGGATATGGGAAAGAGGGGAACAGGGTAAAGGGGAAAACCCCAGCGTCTCTGTCCCCCCTGAACGGAGCCACGAAAGCCCCAAAGAGGGACACGGTGGCTCAGGCCATGACCACTAACAGGCCCCCTGTTACAAGACTGCGTAGGTCTGAGTTAAGGATCTGGCGGTTAACTGATGGAGACGTGGCTCACGGAAGTAGACTGGTTCCCCTAGCGGATGCAGAGGAAGCACCTCATGCCCCAATGCCTATTAAAGTCAATTAGGGATACCCTGAATGTGGACCAGTCTGGCCCCGTTATACTGCTCAGTTTGGAAGAACCGTTTTTTAGAACGGGAAATTTGCCATTTATTTATAGTACTGTTTGGCTACTGTAAACAAACATTAACTTCCCATTGTGGCTTTAAAAAGTATTTAAATAAATGTAAAACAAAATACCAAACCAGTGGCATTTACAAACAAATGCTACACCTTTCGTATTTAATTTGAACAACACATCCATTTCAAACTAACAATACAGAATAGTGTGATTTTGCTACATAAATTTGGTAAATAAAGCAAATAATGGCAAAAAATATATGTGAAATGATCATCGTTGTCTAATCATAACCATGACAGATGAATATGAATGAAACTGTGGCAGCATAGTTGAGATATATGTTCTTTACTCATAATTGTCAGTGCATTCCCTCATCATAATTTATATGATTCACTCTGTGGGAACCTTGACAAAATAAAGATGGACAGAAAGATGGGTGGAATTCCAACAATGAGTCACCCACACAAACCATAGTTTGCCCTTCACTGACAGATGGGAAGAATTCTCATACAAATCACGACAGTGCACAAATATTGTCACAGAAAACTGAAAACGTATGGTGGGACTGATTAAGTACAAGTGATTAATTCAATTTCAGAACCAGTGACCAGTCCAGAAATCTTGTGAAGGATACTACATATGTGGCGTTCCAGCTGTGCAAACCTTATAAGATCTACCTGTGAGTCATCACTGTCCCAAACTGAACTCTGAATGTAAATATAAGATCCAGAAATTCAACACTTATTCATCGCATTAGCAGATACATCAATCACCTACCAGACATCGACCGCAACTGACTTGAGGAGATATGGGTCAGCAGTTTCATTTGACTTTCTGTTGCTATTACAGAACTTCAGATGAGTGTACAAAATGACTGGCTTATGACTAAAAAAACATTAAGTTTAAAAAAAACAACTGAACACTCTTTAAGATCTTTATATACTCACAAATGAGGGTTCAGTAGCAGTTTTATCTTTATGCTGGTCGAGCTTGACAAAATGTCTAATTTGAGCTAGCTCTAGTGTAAATAATATGTATTTATTTATTATTATTATTATTATTATGTATACAATCATGCAAATGAATAATAATTATATTAATGGTATATATTTGTTTTCTTTACCACAAATAATTATATTATATATAACATAGAAGCATATTTAATTTAGCAGAAGACGCAACAATGTTCGATACATCACAGAAAACCAAAATGTGTATGTCTGCAAGGCAAAAAACACATGCTCAGTAAAACCTGAGAATGAAGCAGTTTTGTAGTAACTGCAAAACTAATCGTTGAGTCTTACTTGAGTCACTGTAGTTCTGAAGCTAATCAAACTTTATAGGCAATTTAAAAATAATGTAAAAGTGTAATGTGCACACAAGTATGTGGTGCACATAAATCAGATTCCAAATGTTAACTAGCTTGTAAAATGCAAATAAATCTAAGAAAACACACGGGAGGTATGTATACTGGCAGGCAGCCATAAAACTTCCCATCCCCACCCCTGCTGCCCATAGCCTACATGTGGTTAATGTTCTGTCAGCGCAAACACACATTTACATGCACTATACACGTCAGTCTGCCCTGACAGTGTAATCTACAGGGATTGTAATGATGAGCTGTTAAGAGATTGAACAGATCAGGACACAATTTCAGAGAAGAAACACACGACGGTGAAAATGACAGGTGGAAAAAGGTCATTTAAAGAGTCGAGTGAGAGCTTTCACTGATCACAGAAACATGCATGGGGTTACACAGGCAAGACAAAACAAGTTCAAAGACAGACTCTTCCAAACAGCATTTCTGTGACTGATCACAAAATGAATGAATAGTGGCCCAAGCAACCGATAAAGATTAATTGGAAAGATCTATGCTTTCTGTGTTGCAGGAAAGCCAGGATATGACAACATATGTTTGTAAAGTAATATTAAATAAATTTAATAATAAAAAAATAATACTGTACAGTTTACACACCATTTAATGTACTACCTCTATATATTTAAATATTAATTTAAATATAAAGTCCCATTTTATATTAAGTGTCCCTAATACCTGTGTACTTACATAGTAATTAGGGCTGTGCAATATGGACAAAATAATCATATTGCGATTTTTTGAACGAATATTGCGATTGCGATTTTATTTGCGA
>JAUMHE010000043.1:12121932-12195819 GCA_032359235.1 Enteromius mattozi | reverse complement strand
ACTGCTCTAGCTCTTTTCTTAAAGCCACTTCACTAATTGGTGAAGGTCAATTATCTTTTGCTGCACATCATAAATATGTTATTTGTTTTTTCTCATTGTGTTGTGTTTTCCCTCCTATATACTTCTGCATATTTCTGTGAAACAAGAAAGAGGGCACTGCATATAATATTTTAATAAAAATGTGAAAAATAAAATCTCTCATTATGCTGTTCTTCTCATACTATTACACATGTTCTGTTTCATAATCAATCAGCTGCACTCACATAATGTCAACTTGGTGCAGTTCTAGATTAATGGCAACAATCAAAGATCTGCTGCCTGGCTGAGAACATGAAACTTGATTAAACATATTAATTGGAGCCGCCTGTAAATATGGCCTACTGTAAATATGTCCAGAAAAGAACCTTGGACCCCTCTTATGAGAGACACATAAAGCCCTGTGTCTCTAGGGGATCTCGGCCAATAAATATCATATCAGGTTCTGCCTCAAACACCACCCAAACCTCACTATAGTCGGACTGTTCCATTATACTAAGAGGAGCGTCGGTCTTTAATGCCATAAAGCTTTGCTGCCCACACTCCTCCACCCCCCCATTGAACTGATGTGAGGTTAAGCAGCAAGATGTGCTTCTTACGGCTGCACGTTCAGCTTTGCTCTCGGTCCTTGGCCGGGCTCGGGGCGAATGATGATCGAAACCGTGCCTGTATAAACGTCCTCGTAAAAATGACAGCTAGACATATGTATAGATCCCCATTAAAATTTTACTACTAATCACCCGGCTGGCAGGCCTGCTGCCTGGGCCGTGTGGGCTTTGGGCTCACAGGCAGAGCTGCGCCAGAGGGACCAGTTCTAAATGAAGACATCAGCTGCATCTCCCTGCCTTCGCCAACCATCATAAAAGACAGTCAACAACACCTAGCCGATAGGGCCCTGTAATGGGCTTTTTATTTCGGCTTGGTCATAGTGATGGGGGAAATTAAACCCCAATTTAGTGTTTTGGGGACATCAGGCTCAAGGTCATGGAAAAGTGAGCTAGATTCACTGAATGTTAACCTGAATTTTCATGATTTCAAAACTTGAATATTTCATCATGAAGGTCATGGAATGTTGTATATAGAGAGAGAGAGAGATATATAGATAGATATACAGTATATATATATATATATATATATATATATAAGAATGAGAGAGAATATTATACAATTGTATTTTTAAAAGTGTGTGCGTTTGCGTGCATTTATCATTGTGGGCAAAAAAATAAACAAGTATTTTATAAAGTAAACATAAAGAGGTTACTAGGTTTGGTAACTACTAAAGCTAACATGTTGGGAATGTAGATTAGAGATTAGACTTCATGAATGCAGTTTTTGTTTGTGGAAATTGTCCAGAGTAACAAGAGGGTAGCATGGCAATCCAAACATGCTGGATTTAGTTGCAAACAGTGACAGGTGTCGGATGGGAAAGCACACCTGCAGAAACGTACAACCATCTGGGGTTTCTCACACAATTAACCAGCTCTGAGAGCTGAATCTGTTATGACTTATGACTGAAACTTAAATCGGTTTGTTTGTAAAGTCCACCCTCTGATCTGAGGCAGCTTAATCTCACTCTGTGCTAATAAAGTGAACACACATAAGGATGCGTAGCCTCCGAACCTGTCCAATTACAAGTATTATGTTGCATAAAGTAAGGATTAATGGACTAGCGGAAGACAGAAACACTCCCAGATTTATAAGGACAAACAATCAGCGAGGACGTGCAACTTACAGTCTGCGCCCAACACAACTCCCTCTCACCTAGTAAAGACCTGTTAAATATCATCCGCGCAGTTCATCATCACGAAAGCAGAAGAGGCATGGTGAGAACAGACTGTAGTGGAGAACGAGAGAAGCGCGGTAGGTCAGATTGAGGAGATACCCTCTAAATGAACCCCTTTTATTAACCCCTCCCACTGCAGCCCCCATATTCAGAACACCTCTTCTGCCTCTATTACCTCCCTGCCCGTTTCATTATCCAGCCTGAACTCTGAATAACCCCCCTGTGGTCATTTTTTATGTCACTTCGGGTACAGGGTCTGTGATTTAAACACACAGTTGCCATAATTTGATTTCTTCACGGGGTGCGCTACCGGTGCAGAGACAGGAGAGCATCGGGGGGGCTGGGTCTCCGGGGTCGACTTGGTAAGCGATAGCAGAATGACTTGAAGAGGCTAATAAAGTAATCAAGCCCTTCGTTACATGGTGATAATATTGCCCCTAAAACACTGATAACTATTACTTGGCCCAATGATTACTGAACATTAATGGCTTCCCACTTTTTCGCACCCTCTGTCTCCCTTTCACCCGCTCAGCTGCCAATTAGCAGTTAGATGAGAGAAATAAAAGCCTGTCTTCGCATGGCTGCCAATGACAGCACAGTAGCCGCAGAGGACCAGTGAGTAAAGAGAGCAGATCCACAAAACAATGCCCACAGTTCAGAAATGGACTGTATATATTAGTCTTTAAAAAAATTATATTATGCACTTTCAAATAGAAGCTAGGTAGATTTTGCATGATATTACTCAAACCACTAGGATGCACCATATTCAACTGAGCTGCCCACAACCCTGTTTGTTCTATATGTTAAGAATCATGGCTCCATTTTCTGTGCATTTTGATTGATTCACTAAATAGAACTGATAGTCTTGTAATACTTTACAATTTGAGATAACATGCGTTACGAATTACAGATTGGACCTGGTCTCTACCTTCAGATCGTCTTATGCCCTGATCTCCAGCCTTTTTCACAGGAGAGGGCTATTGAGCAGCCCTGCTGCCAGAAAGGCCCGATCAGTCAAGTGCCATCAATATGACCCAGCTTGTTTACACCTGGAGAGGACAAGACTGTGTAGTGGAAATCAATGGGAATCACCTGAGTGGCACCTCGGCCACTGAACAGACAGAGAAACAGGAGAAAAGGGAGGGACCAGTCCAACAGACAGCCAATAAAACAAACAATCTCTCTCTGTCTTAGAGGTGAAGGGCAAGGAACCAAGAACACAGTGATGTTTCATAGTGGACAGTGTAGATACACCCTATATTTATAAGGGTAAGGATAAGGGTGTTGTTGCTCGCTGTATCATGTGCTTTTCTCACATCTGAGAGTGTTTGAGTATGACAGGTGCCTGTTTCTTACCCTGAGATGACTCCATCTGGAGAGCAGACTGTGGGAACTGCAGCCATTACATTATATATGAGTGCATTCAGATGGAAGGGTGTTTGTGTGTGTGGGTAATTGGGTGTCTGCATTCCAAAATGTTGCCTAATATTTCTGCAGCAACACTTAAAATAGTACTTGCTAAGCAGTAACTGGTAAATGTGTTCACCAAATTTGTGAAATGTCGGTAAAAAGATATGTATCGACTGTAAACACACACACACACACGCACACACATATACATACACATACATACTGTGCATACACACAAACACATACACACACACACACACATATATATATATATATATATATATCACTCACTCAAAAGTGTGGGATCGGTACAGTTTCTTAAAATGTAATTTTCCATTATTATTTCCAATATTACTTTTCAAAAGCATTAAAAACAACCCCAAACACACAAAGCATGCACACACACACACACTCACGTGATAAATTATGAAAAAAACAACTTACCTGAAATGTGGCAACCATAATGAGGTAACATGCAAAAACAAAAACAGAGAGAAAGAATACATTAAAAAACATCAATACAAATTTGCATAAAAACAAAAAAATATACAGAATATAGTCAGTACACTTATTTCAGAACAACTTCTAGCATCTGTTGCTTCTATATGTTTTTAAAGGACAGATGCTGCTTGAGAATGTAGCTGTGAACAGCGTTTTCATCACGGACACTTGAGACCGCCTGTAGTTTACGTCTCAAGCCCGTGTCCCCTCCCACGCCCTTGCGCTGTGGTGTAAACACACATTGTTAGGTTAGAGGTTAAAAGTGTTGTGCTTAGATTCTTTGACAGTAATCTAATTTCTCCTCTCTTGCGCATCTATATTTATTTGGTTTTGTCAACACTCAGGGCTCTTTTTTCTCCCTTTTGCCTTCAGTGTATTGATCTCTCTAATGGATTGGATCTGATTCCAGAGCGTCTAACATGCTTTTGTATCCCTTTATTTTCACCCAGGAAAATCGATCAGGCAGGCCTGAAAATCAGCCAGGATCAGGTTTTAAGAGATCCACTGTGGTGGGAACACTTGGTGAGAACTTTAAACATCCAATAGGACATTTTCAGATACATCCTGCTTCTTTCTACACATTATTTTGATTGCTGTTTTTAGTTTTTGCAGATTTTATTCGTTTTTACTTTTCCTACTGACAACAATCATACCATTTTATTGAAATGTCTTTAAACCATACATCATATAACAGAAGATTTTTAATTAATTAATTAATTTATTTATTTATTTTTCTGTGCACATTCATATGTAACGTAAAGAACTCAGCTGGCAGCAGATTGACAGATACTTCTACTTCTTGGGATGTGATTTTAATGGCCACAGACAATTTTATCATAAGTTTGTTTCCTCACAAAATTAACAAAAGGCCAAGTAAAGCATAAAACATTACAGCTGTAGCACGCAAACCCAAGTTCTCTTGGCCTTTCCCTCAAGGAGCAGAGTTGAATATGAGAAGAGAATAGATCAATAACCAGGCTGGATTTGGCATGTGGCAGAGAGAGAGGGCTGTGAAAGAGCCGCCACTTCTACCTCCAACTCTGAAACCTGAGCATAACGTGTGAAGATATCAATGAATACCTTTACTTCCTCACACGTTCGAACAAATTGAACTTGTAAGGAGCCGCACGAGGGTCAGGACCGAGAGGCAACCTGGCAATCCTGTCTTAAACCAAACTAGTTCAGCCAGAGAAGTTAACAGGTTCCCAGTGCGTCTGTAAATACACCACATGAGGAGTATGTGTTTCCTCATAGTTCTCTGACTTACACATACAGGCAGTGTTCGACAGGAAGGACATGCTTGTTAAATGAACCCTGATTCCTGTTCATGTGGGGTCTTTGCGAAAGTCCTTAACTGAGGAGGTGACTATTAAAGGCCACTGAGGTGGTTAGTATTGTTTGTTTACACAGGGTGTCATTATGTAAAACTCATGTAATGTGTATAATTTTTTATAAGGTTTATATGCCTTACAGACAGACTCAAAAGCGAGTAAGTTCTCTTAATTGTGCAACCCATTACACACTTCAGCCTCCAACCTTCAAAAGAATTTTAAGTGTTGGACTAATAGAATCATTGGCCATAAGATCAAATCAGGTTTTGTATTGTGTTCAGAAGCTTTTTCCTGTCCTCTCTCTCAAACCAGGTGCCGGCAGTATGAGAGGTGCTGCCCCATTTCCCCCGAGACAACTCTATTTGTGAGGCTGCCGAGGGTTTAACAGTGCAGAGAGCAGGAGGAGTAATGAGAGGCCGGTGACATCTCATAAACTGGTCCACCTCACACACACACACACACACCTCTGAGAGCCCCTCTGCCACAGGACAGAGTGACATCACTGATCTCTGACATTTGCACGGTGGCGGTCTGATGGAGCTGCCCGTCAAAGTGCTTATAACATGAGCTACAACCTAAGTAGGGTCCCTCGATGATCACACAAATGATAGAATCATATGTAGCAATCAGAAACAACGTCTGCTCTGTCTGTCATAAACACCTGTCCTTCAAATGCCCTGATGTTTCAGGTGATGGTGCGGAAACCGCTCGTACTCATGGTGCAGGTGCGGATCTGTCTGCTCCCCGGCCCCACATAACCAGTGGCGCTTTTTTCCTTTGAGGATGAAAAGATGAGTAAAGATGAAACACTCTCTTTTCCTCTTCCCATATCTCTTAAAAAGATCCTATCAGGCTTTCTGTGACATTTGACAGTAGCCATTTCCAAAAGCATGGTGGCTTATGAGAGGCCTGATACTATGTTTTGGTTTCCCTGGAGCAAGCAGCCCAGCTGTGGTAACGTTCACCAGATGTTCTGCTCTTAATCACAACGATGTCAGAAGGGGAAACAAAAACATCACTCAGGCTTGATAATAATACTTAACACTCAGGTTACACTTTTCTGCTGACACTTGTAGTCAACCCAGATCTGAATTAATTTCATTTTTATCTGGGTGATGATTTGGGGAATTTGTAACGACAATCTGCGTTTTGCGCGAGCCTATGAATTATTGAATATTTGATAGAGGGCAGAAACGCAGATGACTGAGGACGAAGAATGAACTCATACATGTTTTAATGTGATGTGCATTTAGGGTGATGGCTTTCCACACACAGATCTCTTCCAGTGTGAAATCAAATCCCCGAATCTTGGAACTGCCTACACACGCGCGCACACACACACGCATGCGAGTGCACAAGGAGTACTAACATTCGAACACGCACACACACGCAAAAAAGCCCCTTCTCACAGATTTATCACCCAAGCCCTGCTCCCGTCGGCATCACAGTGGCTGATTTTCTCATTTCATAGGCCACCGGGGTAGAACAGACATGTGCTTGTTCAAATCCACCCAGCAAGACGCACCGGTCTCAGCACACAACTTTCTCTTTAGCAGCTTAACAGATGCCAGGCAGGGGGGTAAAAGCTCAGAAGGGGGCGCACACGTAGAGGGGGGCACACCCGTCAAGGGCGAACCCTCTTCGCGCACATACACACACAAGGTAGAGACAAAAGCGGGAAAAATTAGGTTCCTGCAGCCCTGCGCTCTAGTGACCATGACCGTGAGGGGTTTTATTTATCATTCTGTGCCAGTGGTTTTAAATGATAGCACTTTTTCGGCCCCCTTTTTTTTCTAGGGTGAGCCAAGCAGAGCACAGCTCCTCTCCAAATATAGAGATCATGTTTGTATTGTTTGACACTGAGGCCTGATGGAGTGCTTATTCTGTTCCTGTCGACATGGGTAACCTCTTCCTGTGTGCGCAAGGCACAGCCCCCCTCCCCGGAGCGGCTTGGAGTAAGAAAACACAGCATCGGGGCTACAGACGAGGCGGGCTGTTTGGGAAAGCAGGGACCCACATGAAAGGCATCAGCCCATGCACAGGGTAGACCCAAAAGAGGTACATATATACATGTGTGTCCGCACATGCAGGCGAATTGCTGTTTATGTGTACCAGACTGCTAAAAACAGCATTTTTTTTTTGAGGGGGAGTCATGCTGGAGAGGATTTAATTGTGGCCTTTTGAGCAATGCCGGCTTATTGATGTAATGGTTTACTCATGGTGCGGTTGAGGAGGTACAGTTTAACAATAGGGGCTTGTTAGGAGTCACTGAGTCCTGTGCACAGCATCCACATTACTTAGTGGGAGCACGCAGGCTTGTAATGAGGAGCAGGAGCGCTCAAATGATCCGCTCTGTTTGGGCTGCAGCTCAGTGCAGGACAACGCACATGTAAATGCCTGTTAGCCACTAGAAAGCTTTGAGTCTATTCTCAGATCTAGCTTGGCTACTTGGCAACCTGCTAAGATGAAACAGAGTGATTAACACTCACAAGGACAATAAGCTATGACACATAGTATGCAACTGGGAAAATTAGTTTCTATAATCAGCCAAATGTAGCATTAAAAAGTGGTCTTTTGTAGCTTCAGGCAGACACATTCAAGCACAAATGATGAGAAAAGGCTGTTTAAATAAAAATGTGGTCTTTAAGATGTCATTAGAAGTGTATTAATGCTTGTTTTATATGGTTTTGAAATGTGATACAACTAATAAAAATGTAAACAAATTTCTACATACTGTACCTTAAATTTATTTGAATTTACACAATTGGGATTGCTTAAAAAATGTCTGAAAATATTTTTGTGGTGATTATTCATTTAGATATCAGTAAATAAGTAAAGAAATAATATCTTTCTGATGATTTACAATAATTAATAAATAAATAAAATACATTTGGTTCTCAGGTCTAGTTTGAAACCTGCAAAAAGCAGAATACTTAACACAAAGAAGGCATATGGCACGTACTATGTAACCAGGAATACTACAGAGTTTTCTAAGAGCTAAATAAAATAGCTCCAGGCAGATAGCTTGGGAAATGGGGTGATACAGACATTTACACATGCAGACACACATTTTGGAACAGTAAATGAAAGTTGGAGGACCAGAGGTAAACATGCTAGAGAGAGAAAAAAAAAACTTGGCCTTTTTTCTTGCAACCTTGGTGGTTTTCGGTAGAATAAAGGGAGGGGATATTTTTCCTTTGATGGTATGCCAGATGGAGTAGCTGTGGATAAACAGAAAGAAGCCAGGAAAATATACAAGGTCCGGGGTAAGGCCCGGGTCTCTCCTGAGGAGCCAAACCATAGGAAGAGCACTCGGTTAGGCATGAGTTCACCTGCCCTGGCTCTGCAGTGCCACACCAAGGACTGGCGGGACAGGCCACGTAGAAGCTGTTATTGTAACATGGTGAACACATGCGAGAGCTCCGTGGCCATTTATTTAATTCCAGCCGTCCAACTGAGCCTCATGTGGTACCAATATCCAAATGGAGTCAACAGGAGCTCCCCTTCCACATAGAATAGCTTTTTTTTATTTATAAAAAGCAAATTTCTATTTAAATCTTTAAAAATGTGGATGGATGTGGCATATCAGGATGCCATGTGGCATGAAAGAACGAGAGGTATGTTGCCCCTAAAAGACACTGTGCTGCATATACATGACAGATTGTTCAAATCTACCGGGCCTCTGTTGTTTTCAGTTGTAATGAGTGTTTGTGCTACCATTGCCACAGACAGACACACTCTGGGCGCCTGGCATCCCTGCCGCACATGCTGGCCTATTGTACTTGGCAACCTTGTTCCCACAAACAGATCACAATGCACTAGCTCCCTCTGGCCGGCCCCATGTTTGCACTGAGAGCAGCTGTCGGTGAAATGGCCCTGTAAGCTCTTCCTAATTACCTTACATGCTCTGTGTCTAAGCAGCCCGCCGTTTAGTCCCTTTTTCAGGGCTCCACTGCCAGGCCTGCACTGGGCAAACAAGTCCCACTTTCCAAGTGGGGGGTCAAAGAGAGTGAGAAGAGAGGGCAGAAAGGGGACGGGTGGGGGTGGTAACTGGGGGTACGCAGCCTATCGTGCCCCACCCACCTCCCTGGGTCAGCCTGATACTCTTCTAGATAATCTATCAGCCTGCCGTCCCCTTGGCAACCCAGCCAGACCCCACACACAACACTCCAGGGTAGCCACCCCCTTTTCTGCTCCCCAGTACTGCCACCTGGCCCCCTTCGCCCAGCCTCTCAAAGAGAGAGCCTCATCGCTCAGCTAGCAGTCCATTGTTCAGCTCATGAAGTGACTGCGGGCCAATTAGCAAGTTAACAAGTTAAGAGGTGGACTCTGTCAAATGCAGAGCTTTTTCACCCCAGGGTCATCAGCGGGGGGAATCGCTGTCCCCATTCTGGGAGGGACGCTTCATAAAATGGCCGCTGAAGAGTTGCTGAGCCCAGCATATCTCTGAGGCACCAATGCATCTCTAAGTTTTCAGTTATAAGTACACACGAGACATTGCTTAAAAGGATTATTATGTGTGGGATGTTACTTTTGTCTTCTGGACGAAGTGTACCAATGGCAAGTCCAATTTTTGTCCATGTTGGAGACTTTGCAAAAGAGAAAAGGGAATTGCATGATTTTAGTTGGGATAGTGTATTTGAATGACATTAAAAAAATACAAATTACCGCTGAAATTTGACATAACTGAAACTGAAATATGCAGTTCAGAGCCAGTTCAGTTCATCCTACAATTTAATTGGTGCCTACTGGTGCCTGAATTCAGATACTCTTTTACAGCCTCTCAGAATCCCGAAAATAATTACAGTGGTGAGATGTTCAGCTATTCTGGGTTGGTTTACAAGGTTTGCCGAGATTCATTTGTAACCAAATCCGCTTCCATAAAACCAGTCTGAGTTAGAATTTTTTTTTCCTGTGCATCAGCATTCCAGCTTACCTGTGGTCTGAACAACTCTACTAAGAAGCACGACTGACCTGTGGAAAATGTCTCTTTCAGACCTCCATCGATGAAGTCGAGTGTTTCAATCTGAAACAAAGCCTCAACATATTTTCCCTTTAAACTGTGCAATTCACAATGCATTCTACGGCTCCCACATCCTTTCAATGTCACAGGCCCCCCCACCCTCTCACGACACTTTCTCCTCCGTTCCCCCTACCTCCTCGAGACAAAGACAAAGGCCCCAATTTGTCACGTCATGTCCAGCTGTTGACTGGGAAGACCCCTCAGCCAGTGAAAGCAGCACAAGCTGGGGGAGCCAAATGGCTTTTTCCCCTTTCTGTGGGAATGTTTGTCCAAGGAAACAATGCCACCTCGACGGGGCGGGGTGGGGGGTACTCCCAGGGGGGTATGCGCCTAGCTCCTTGGGCTTTAACCCTTTTAGGGAGAGCTGTCCACCTTGAAAAGGCCATTGAACTACTGCTGGGTGGCAGAATAGCATCATTAAGCTTCACTAACCTCACTGTGAGTGCCAGGACACTGATAGTGGTGATGCCTCACATAGATTTACTGCCGGATAGTGGGTTTGTTCTCTTTCCCTGAAGGGACTAGATCAGGAGAGAGTCCCAGGCTGGATAAAAACAATAGTTTGCTGTGAGGGGAGCAAGAGGGCCAGGAACCACTTAATGAAGAACGTATAATAAACTCCCTCCCCAAAGCGTCTCCATGGGCTACCCAATGATATGACGGTCACTGCTAATTGAGTAAAAAATTGGTGGTTGCTTGACCCTTCCACACTAATGGCACCTGCAACCAATTTAGGAGATGATTAATTGATATTCATGTGACATATAGGTTGACCCCCTCAAACCTAGTCTTGGGAAACCTCCTAATCCAAATTCAGTGCATAGAGCAATAAATCTGACCCCCTATCAAGGTTTGTGGGGGGACGTCTTTGAGCGTACATAAAACTCATGACATGTAGCACTTCAAGCCAACAACTATAATCAGTGCATCAGGGAAAAAAAATCTCATATTGGACACAACAAGGCTTATTAAACGTGCCAGGCCTTCTGACGATTTCTCCCTTGACACACTGTCCTTTTAGGAAAAAAATAAGGTGGAGTAGGTGTTCCTCACTCTCCTTTTAATGTGCTCCACAATTATAGCTGTCACAGCACAAGCCTCTGCATAGTTCGTTTCATTACCACCCTCCCTTCCCCTTTCAGTGTGTGAAATATGGAGGCAGGGAACAAACCTTCTGTCATAAATACCCTCTCTATGAGAGCCATCAGAGAGCAGCTTCATCACAGGAGGGATACGGGGGAAGTTGCCAGTGGGGGGTGGATGTTTCTCATAAATTATTTGGGTGTGCAATAATATTTGCTTTGTGGAACGGGCCCCCAGTGGAGCACTTGGACTGCAGGAACATCTATACTATCATAAGGAGGCCGAGGAGAAGAAAGGAGAGCAAGAATGACCTCAAGGATCTTACCAAAGGTTGCCCTTGTGCAGACCAAACCCTAAACCAATTGACCATCCACTGGCTTGCACTGGAGTGCTTAATGTCTAGGCAGAGCCCACTGTGCCTCTCCTGTGCCTGATCTAAAACCATCAATATGCCAATAATCTCTCCAGCCAATATCTCAGGCTGCCTGTGCAAATGAACAAAGGGAATGGTGTTATAGATCCTGCATCTCTCTGTTCTCCCTAAGTCAGGTCACATGGAAAATCAGGCACAAGGGCAACGTTTAGCTAGGAACCCAATTCAGACTGACACTTTTGGGCTGCGGGGGTCAAAGGCCAGAATGTCCATTATGGACAACCAATTCTCCCTGCCAACTGTCTGCTTTCATCTGAGTTTATTGGTGGGGTGTGAAGCTCTCAGAATGCACAGACTAAAATTGACCAAGGAAGCACAAACAAATCTAACCAAAATTATTTCCTGTGTGATATATTCATGCCATGAATAACCACGTTTATTCATGGCACTCACAAGGAAGCTTTACTAGGATTACCGGCACAGACGCCTTCAGCTGGATGCACGAAAAACGGCTAACTCATAAACAGCAGGTCGTAATGCAATGCATATTCTGTCACGCTCATCCCCACGGCATTTTAATTCACAGGAAATGGCACATATTGGGCATACGCTGTGACTGATTGGCACAGACACCAATGAGAGGGCCGTATAAACAGGCAACACTCGGAAGCCACTGGAGCGTGGGGAGGCGAAGTGCTCCTCAGTACTCCGCTGTCTTCCCTGAGGACCCTGAGGAGTCATAATCAGACCCTTGTAATACACTAGTACTTGTGTGGTCCCCTGGGCTCATTTGCATACTAATTACTGATTGCAAATGAGAGGGGGTGCCGATTATGTTCTGCCTGAGTCGCCGTGGTGGCAGAATATTCCGGTGATGCCACTAAGGAGCTTATCCAACACAGCAAGCCGAGCAGAGCAGGGCCCTCCCCTGATATACAACCCCTCATTAGTATTACAATTAAGGACATGAAAGACACATAAAACATTATATACTGCCAAAGTGTTGTTTTCGTACCAATTAACACAGCTACTGATTTACTATCAGAGAGGACCCAGATCTGTGAGGAACCCAGGATCATTTCTCACACACGTACATGACACATGCACACATGTGTCAAAAACACACACTATGCTCAGTGTGGTGGCAGAACTGAAAGGTAACAATAGACTTAGGTTTTCTGATGGGAGGACCACATAACAGCCAGACTCAGATGGCAAATCATCGTGTTATTCTGCACTGTTAACCGGTGTAACAAGCCTCACACATTGACACACACACATACAGATATATAGGCTACCCGCAGTCATTCTTATACACCTGACACTATCTCTGCCATCCCCTTTTCTCCTTTATAACAGCTCTTTGTTTTTGTCACTCCTTAGACTTTCGTTGGTGAGAAAGAAGGATGAGGTGATTGTGTGTGTCATAGCTCAGCCAGATGGATAGTAGAGGTCAGGCAGTGAGAGTGTGTGTGCTCAGCCATGTTTTTTTTTTTACCACCTCTTTTTTGCCGGCCACCGGGGGCCTGTTTTATAGATCTCTTTCACAGCTCTACTGATTTGCCTGCAAAATGCTGCGGGGGGTCTTTACTCTTAACTTTATAATAAAAGATGTGATATCAGTGAAACAGAACACAAGCACATACACAAAATCTAAAAGATGTTACGTGAACACATATGCAACATATTTCTGCATCATTTTTGTATTATTTTTAGTTTAAGACAAAGACATTTAAATTCAAGATACAATCTATGAAATGCCCCAATGTCTTATGAAGCATAAAGATAAATATGAACAGGGACACACCAGCACATATGGGGACTGTAAGTTACCTTTTTCTAAGAATTCTAAAATCCATTTTAAAATTAAAGGATTTAAACTATATTTACTAGAAAACAAGTCAAAATAGGATCATAAAAAACTATTTAAGAAGTAATTTTGGTGGTGTATGACAAAAAGTAAGCTAACCTTTCTTTTTCACTATTGGATGGAGTTTGTTGCTATCTCTTCCTGGCTTTCTGTTTCTCCTAAACAGGGCAGAACACCTTGCTAGCACTGTCTTCTTTTTCCTCTCAGCGGTGCTAATGGATCCTGTCCTCAGGCCTTCTTTAACTGGGGAATCAATCACATTGGGGCAGCCATTTCCAACCATTCTCACTCTCACTCAGACTTAACCATTCCAAACAGCCCATTAACCTGCATTTAATCCCCACAATGTCTTCTGTGGCCAAACTCACACACGTAGCGTCCACCACAGCCAAACACATATATACACTCACTCACACACACACACCAACAAAGGCAGACACAATGACTAATTCTGACGTTTTCTAACAGCGGTTTTGTTCAGCATTGACAGAGATGTGACAGATTCTGTTTTTCTGAATTACAAGCGAAAATGATATTACACTCATGCCAACAGATCTTTGGGAAACATTTCTAGCAGAGCACACTGCTCATTGTTGCTTAGCTCCAAAATAAGGATTAAAAATAATTTAGAAATGAACATGGTTTTTAATAACACGCAGCTTGAGAAATATATATCTCATCACACAACCTCACGGAGGGCTGTGGAACGGCTAATAGACAGAAATGTGAGTGCAGGGATTTTAGTTTCAAGTCCTCAAACGTTCTCTGCGCACCACTGGTGACACACATCTCCCTCTCCGCACGAGTCCCGTTCATGAGTATTATATCAGGCCTAATTTTCCCCTCCATTCAGTCTGCTGCTACGCAGGGTTAACACGGATCTTTATCAGCAATCTCTCTCTTTTGCCGACACAGCTTCTCTCGCACACACACACACACAAACCACACAGTTTGCCCTCAATCTCTGTGAATGTGTCATATACACATCCTCTTGCTCTCCTTCACTCTCTCATACACAGAAAGAGACAAATAATCAGTCTTTGTTTAACTCCTGGGGTTAGTAAGAGCTCTAAAAACATCCTGACACTAACATACATTACCATCAGCCAATAATTCCACAAATCTGTACCCATTACTCCCTATCTGCAAAACGTCAAGTCAGGTAATATGATTAGCACGCTCAAATGAAATATTGAAGACCCCTGATGCAAGTAATGAATGGAGGTGTGGTGTGTGACGTGCATATGCATGTTTGCACAAACATATACATTGGGATCCAAAAGTATGAGATCACAAGTGAAAGTGCTTCTTAAATAAAATTTTAGCAGATCACTTACATTGTAATTTCATTGATTAAGTGTTTTAGTATGCACATTTTTAGTATACACTTTGTTTCAAATTTACATAGAAATCTCAAACCTTTTTGACAAACCTAACAAATTTTCTTTGTGGTCTCAGACTTTTGCAGTGATAAAGCAAATCGATCATGGCAGTGTTAAAGATCTCAGGCACATGAAAGAATTGTGAGGAAGGAGAGTGGTGAGAATGAATAGACGGATGCTGGTAAGCTAAGTACTGTTATCTGTTCTTATTGGAAGGGGTGAAGAGATTTGCACTTTACAAAGGAGTAAGCACAGCTGTGACCTCACTCGCTCCAGGGTAGTCCTGGAGACACTCCTGGTATGAGGATGTATTTGTTTGGAGATGCGGGAATTTTAAATGCAAGCTTAATGGTCTTTAAAAATAAACTAGCCCTTGAGCATTTTTTGTAGTCTAGTACTAATGATAATGTTCCAAAATTAATAAAGCTTCAAAAACTATGTAATCTGTCACATTTTAAAATAATTTTATATTAAAAGAAGCATTTTCAAAAGAAACTAAATATTCAGTGAGAACACATGTTGGGTGGAACTTGATTTGAGATCAAATGCAATTTGCTAAAATGGTAGCTAAACAATAACCTGCATGGAGATGTCTGTAAAACGTCATTTCAGCGGAAAGGAAAACTCCTATGTTTTTTGTTAAATTTTCATCCACCGATGAACCATTTACAATTAGACCTGGAATGTTCATTAAGTAAATGGTAAATTAATTTAATGACAACATTGAAAACACATGTTTCCTCCTAAACGTTTTTTTCTGATTTCCTATCGCTTGTGTCTTATTGTGTGAAATGGTGTAGATTTCCAGACGTGCTTCAGGGATGGGAGGGCTCATCTTAGCCCACCCACCTCCCCTGTCCTCTCGTCCGTCCTTCATAAAAGTGCTGGCTCTTCCGGAAAGTAATGAAGGTTTACAGCTCAGCACAGCCTGCTAATTACCCTGACTAACTACCAACCCCAGACACCTGTCTGTCTGCCTTTGCCTAAGCTACAACCCAGCCGAAACAACACCAGGCTCTATAAAACACTCAGCTATGTCTGCATCATCTTATCTATATGTACATCTAAATAGATGAAATAGAAAAAAAGAAACAAAGGTAATATATTCAAACATTATCATTTAAAAAGCTAAAATTAAATGGATAGACTGATATCTGTTCCAAAAAATTACATTTACAAATCACCACCTCCTTGAGAGAAACACCTTGTTCTTGACCTCATGCTAACCTTTTTTAAAGCAGCAAGATAAAGGTTTTGCTAGGATGGCTCTCGGACCACTGAGGTATATTCAAGCAGTCTCCTAGCTTACCCCAGTAGACCACTTGAACACTGAAGCCCACCACCACCTAACAGCCCTACACAGACCAATAAATCCCTCTTCATAAACAACGGCTGTGAGGGAGAGAGAGAGTGGGGGGCAAAGGATGATGAAAGAAGAAAAAAGTCTGACAAAGACAACGTCCAAAAGAGAGAAAGTCAGCCAGACACATAGAAAGAGAATGTTGAATTTATCTGTAGGTGTGCAAGGTTCTGTCCGCTCTTGCCTTGCCGCGTCTGCTGTCTGACTCAGGCTCGATGGGTCATTGGGGGCTGACCATTTACTACGGCATCACGACTCATTAGAGTGGGCAGCACAGAGGAAGGAAAGGCTAAAACGACTTTCCCAGATGGGACAGGTCAAACAGGAAGTGATCAAGGGGTCAAAAAAGACCAATCCAAATACAAACAAACATAGCCAAAACAGAAAACAAAACCTTAGCAACCTGAGTCAATAAGGAGACAATCAGGAGATAAGTTGTTCCAGTCATTTTTGGAAATATGGGAAACCTCTAAAGAATTGGAGTTTATTAACTGGAAAAATATTAAACGCAATCCCTGGTTTGCTTTCTGAGATGACCTAAGCCTTTGTGTCTTTGTGAGTCAGCCAGAAGTGTTGGTGGAAAGTTCACTGCATCCCTTCTCTCAAAAATACAGATCATAATGTTTGGAGAGGTGCTGTCATGTTGTGGTGATGGCGTCACCACGAAACTACAATTACATTGCGGCCACATCACAGGGACATAATGGAAACATGGCTGCAGTTCGGCCCGGGCATTCTCCTCAGCGAGCCTGCTATACTGCAGGAGGAAATTGAGGCTGAGAGTGTGCCATAAAACATTCCATTACAGTATCTTCCGCCAAACCAGGACATAAATTTCTACAAATGCAGCTATTTTTTCCTTTTGGCTAAACAAATCTTGCAGCATCCAGGGACAGATTGCTCAACTTAAGACTAAAAAAACAGAAAAGCGTATGGGAAAACATCTATTTACAACACAGGAGACTTCCAATGCCTTCATTCCATTATCTTCATTGTGACTGTACATCAAGCTCTTTAGCTTTTCAACACTAACCTCTAAGATTCCTCGAGCTGAACTTTAAGAGTTTCTTAGGCTTGTGGGAGCTAGCGGTCTTCAGTGAGGCCTGCCGGCTGAGCCTTTGAAAGCAGCTGGCTTCTTACCGGAGCACAGGAGCTGCGTAAGAACTCCTCGACTATTAGTTTTACTGGTAAGGCAATCAGCCCTGGAGGCTTTGTTCAGGCGGGTCTACAGAATGTTTCCAATACTATAAAGTATGGAACCCAAGGACAAGCCACCGGCACCCTGACTCACACACACATATGGAGACACCAAACGGACCTGAACGGGTATACAAGGAGCCAAACATCACGCGATGACATTAACCCATGCACGATCACGTTGACAGATGTGCACATGAAGGCCACTCTGTCATCTGCACACACTTGCCCTGGCTGTACATGTGGGTCCTGTGCTCAATAGCAGGGCATCCCTTTCCCCTTTCTTTAAGACCAGCTTTAGCACTGCATGTCCACTACTCAGTATTTGCTTGAATGATTTGTGGACTCCAGGGACTAGGGATGTGCCTTTTTGTAGTAAGCCAACAATCCAAACCCCCCCTCTTCCCTCCCTCTTCTGAATGCTTTGAGTCTCTTCCCTGCTGTCTTTGAACTGAGATCAGAAAGAAACATTTTGGCACACATGATGCTGGTCGATCAGGTGCAGGGATAGCCTCCTTTTGAGTGGTCTGTTGTTTTAATAATGTAACCCCCCCCCCCCCCACCTCCTTCTGAACCTTCGTCTTCCAGTGCTCTTCCTTGTACCCCTCCCGTGTCTCTCCTCTCCCTTTCAAAATCATTACGGCCCCCTTGGATTTCTTTCACCCCTTGCCATGCAATTACTTCTTGTACAAAGAGAACAAAGTAAGGGCAGTTTGGGAACATGGGTCCAGAGGCTTCGGCTAGGAGAAGGGGGAGCACTTAGGATCTCTGAGGGAGGGGGTCAGAGTCCACACTAACCCCAAAGCCTGGCCTGGGAACTCACGAGTGGAACCTCTTTTAGGGGATTAATCCCCGCCTGAGCTGAGATCTCTTTCCCCTCGCCGCCACTTGAAGGAGACTCTTACTTATCAGGAAGTGATGATATAAAAGTCGATGGCTTGAGAAGCGACCTCGTAAAAACTCGAAGGAACAGAACTGCGCTGTGGCAAATTCCATAGCTTCTCTAAAATAACAAGTGCACTGCGCCTTCAGGGTTCAGGAGGACAGATGGAATGAAGAGGAGGGTGGTTTTGTCTAGAGTGAAGGGAAAGGAGGTTGCAGAAGTGGTCTAATTGAATAGTGCCTGGGTTCTGATTCCTTGTCTTCAATTAAGGTGCCAAACTTCCACGCTGAGAAAAACAAAACTTTGACATTTTTACTCTTGACAAATGAAACCAAAATAATAATATGAAAAAGGAGGGGGGAAAAAAAGAAGAGAAAGTGGGGGGAGGATATCCTGTTTAACTACCCATTTTTTACACCTGTCAAGCCTTCCAAAGCCCCAGCTCTGCTCTGTTTATCTGGGATAAAAAAAGACAGCTTTGATTGAGTAAATCAGAGTGAGATGTCGGCAAGCGAACGGAGGGCAGTGAAACAGACGGTTTCAGCTCAGCGCTGCAATTTGGTGTAAATTTGACCTGAAAAACACAGGGTGTTTATTGTGTGCTATCATATAGGCCCTGTCAAAGCACCGGCAATTATTGCCATTAGGCTTCCATCATGTCAGTGGCTGTGCCTCTCGAGCAGCCCGCCCCCTTTCTCCAAGCCCTATAATCTGAACACACTTTTGCTCCATCAGGACGGCCCGAAGCAGGCAGATTGTTAAACTGGCGCCCATCACCCTCTCTCCCTCTCTTTCCAGCCGTCAGACAGGAGGGCGAGAGCTGGGTGCTAAGTCACCGTCGGCCGCTCTTTTCTTTTTCATTTGCCTCCATCCGTTCCTGGCACTTCAGCGACTCTGACAGGCGTTTGGGGACCTGACTGATGTTTGTATTGTGTGCACTGAATTGAAAAGGAAATGGCCATTAAAGTATGGGAGATAGTGGTATGCGAGCGGGTTAGTGGCGAGGTGTGTGCGCGTTACCGTCCGAGTATTCTCCAGACTGCATTTTAACATGCTTGGCTGGCACGACTCAGTTCACAGATACCGGATGAATTGTCCTGTGTATTAAATTCGTGAGTCCCCCATGGTCACCCAGAGAGATGAAAGAGCATAAAAACTTTCCTTCCGGATGATGTCATCCTCTGCCCTTTCCACAAACGCCCCTCAACCCGAAAGGCCTTGTTTCTTCAACCTCCGCCTAGCTCTCTCTCCCTCCTCCTCTCGGCTCGCATCAGTACCCCAATACACACCCCAAATCCACCCAGCCACCCTCACACACATGCACCGCTCCAGCTGGGCTTGATGCAAGGGGGGGAGGCAGGAGGACCACCACCTGTTACAGTTCTCTGAATCCTGAACACATGGCCTCGGAAAACCATGATTAAATCGGTTTAACCTCCAAATTATTATTTACTTGAGTGATCGTCTCTAAAATTCCATAGGTGTAGTGAGTGTTAACCCAAACTATTTATCGGAAGTACTCTGTGAGTTGTCCCTTGTTAGATATGATTGAAGGAAACGGTGTCTTTCCAGAACTCTTACTTTTGTGAGAGGCAAAGCTTGAGCCAGCTGGCTAAGACGAGGGTCTCCTGTGGGCCCGAGGCCGTTTGGCCAGTGATCAGGAAAGGAGAGCTTTGTGTATGAGTACACACACTCACACACACCAACGCAGTGACAGTGCAGTCAGTGTGAATGGCTGCAAAGCAGCAAGCATTCAGGTGCACAGTGTGGAGAGTCTCCTGTGTGGATCATTAGGGCTATCGGAGGCACTGGAGTGGGATTAAGTGACTTTGAAAGGTAGCAGGCTCAAGCCGCAGACTCTGCCTGGTGGCCACTTAAAAGCAATAAGGTCTCCGGCATTGTGATGTCTGCCCAGCCAAGCAGGCTGATACTGTCTCACTGCTGCTGGGCTACTACTTTTTTCTACATCTTTCTGTCTTCTTCTTTTCCTTCATTCTCTCTTTCTTTCCTTCATACTTTTTCTTATTACTTATTCATTTTTTCCTTTCCTTCCTTTTACATTTAATTTTTTCCTACCTTTATTTCATCATTTTTTTTCTTTTCCTTACATATGTACTTCCGAATTTTTTTCCTTTCATCCAGTTATCTTCTTCCTTCTTTTTTCTCTAAATTCTTTATTTCTTTTTATTATTTCCTCCTGTTCCTTCTCATTCATTCCATCATTTCTTTCATTTGTTCGTCCATATTCTTTTTTCCTTAATTTCACCCTTTTTCCTTTTGTACTTTTCACTTATTTTCTTTCTCTTTTCCTTCATTCTTCCAATTTCTTTTCTTCCTTTATTCTCTTATCCTTCCTTGCTTTCTTTCTTTCTACCTTTTTCTTCTTCCTTTCTTCCTACCTCCATTATTTTCATCCGTTCATATATATTTTATCTTGCATCTTTCTACCATTCTCTCCTTTTGTACTTATGATTCTAAAAGAAAAAGACAGCAACATTAATAAGTGACACAGTGTGGTAATATATATCAATATATATCCTGGCCTCCACCCACAGCTTTCCCTTGAGTACAAAGCAAAGTTATCAGAGTACTGCTGAGCTTGCTTTGTTACACACAAACACATGTGCATTCATGGGCAAAAAATGCACAAACACACACATTTGTGGGAGGCAAATGGATAGAGAAAAGGAGACTGAAGTGGGAGAAGGTTACATGACCATTTGTCCCCAAAGGACCAGGCTCTCTTTTCTTCCTTCTTTGTTTTCTTCTATATAATACATACAGACACAGAGCACAAAATCTATTTATTGAGCACACAGTATATTTTTGGTTGCTTGTGTGCTTGTATTTGATGTCAAATAATTTTTTTTTTTAATAGAAAACCCATTAATCTAATTCTTAACTACATTAATTATATTAGCAACATCTAAACATATCAAAAGATAAACAACATGCAACTAACTAAACTAAATTTATCGGGTGAGTTAAAACCAGCACAATGAAAAAGTATTTCAAGACACTGCCTTATTGGGAAAAAAAAAATTCTAACCACATAAAAACAAATGTACTACCAACGTACAAACCTGTTTGGCTGGTCCAATGAATACAAACTTAGTCACAGATGGTTTATAAGAATTGGACACAAATACTCTCTTGCCCACTCTCTCTCTCTCTCTCTCTCTCCCCCTTGAACAGACTTAAGAAAATGCTGCAGTCAATGGTGTGGATAGAGCCGTGGAACACAAAGGGTCGGCTTCATCGCAGCTCTTTTCAGGGCTGCAGAGGATAATGTCCGTCCTCTGTTTTGTGTGTGCGTTTTCAGGGTCACAGAGGAGGGCACATTAAGCCAGTATCGCCAAGCTGGTCATTTCACTGCTACTTCTGCTGGCAATTTCCACCTCCCTCTTTCCCTTTCTCTGTCTCTGTGCCCCCCTCCTTCACCCTTTCTTTCCTTTCTTATACAGCACCAGGGTCTAATAGGCATCTATTGCTGTGCGGCCATGGGGGCTTTATTGAGACACTGGAGTGTTTAAAAACAAGAGAGGAAAGTGGCAGAGGGGGTTGTTGGTTAGCTTTGACCTTTACCACACCAAAAAAAAAAAAAAAAAAAAAAAAAAAAAAACTTTTTTTTTCTTCTAGCCCATTTGGGAAGGAGAAGGGAAACGGTAGCTAGCGACTCTTTCCCTCACCCCCTCCTTCCCTGAACCCCCCCGCTAGGATGAAAGCTGCCTCCACTTTAAAGTGGATTAGAGGAGCAAAACACTGAAACAATGGGAGGTGAAAAATCAAATTAGGCTCTTAAACATCAAAAAGGGGCCTTGAACAGTTAAGCTTCCTCTCCTCTAATCTGTTTACTTTCAGTCAACTATATATTCACAATCACAAACGGTTTCTCCACAAGCTTGGCACTAAAATGCAAGTCTGTTCCTGTCACTGTAATGCTGTCCACACAAACAGAGGGCGAAAGGGCATGGCAAGTCTGTGTGGTTTAGTCTGAAGTGCTTTAAAATGATCACTTTTGAGAGGAAACTCTTGAGAGTCTGAATGCTGCAGTGGGTAAATAGTTTGTCTTATTTCTGTCTGTTTTTCTTTCTTTGCCTCCTTATTTACTCTGTTTTTATTTTCTCCCGTTCTCTAAATCTCTTTCTCACTCTCTCCTCTCTCTCTCTCTTCATCCAGCAGGGGTGATTTTCACTAAAGAACACCCCAGCAGTGTTCCATGTTGCATTGTTCACGCTCTGCCTCCAATTTGCTTTCCACATTCTGCAGCCCCGTCCGAGACGTTACGCCGGCTTAAGAGACAAATCGCACACACAAAAAAAGGGGAAAAAAATGGAGAGAGGAGAAAGGGCCAGCCCTTCACAGCAATGCAATTATCGCAGCATTTGATGCCGGCAGCCGCCACTGCTGGCTTTTGTAGTGTGGCTTCTGCTCTTCTCTGCTTGCCCTGTACTTCACCAGCGCACCTAATAGCCATGGAAGCAGCGATTTTTACGGTACAAGACATTAACATGGCTACACTCCCCAACAATGCCCACATTCAATAGGACTTAAAAAAGAGAGGTGGCTTCGCCTACTTAAGTAAGCCAGAACCTGCCACTAAAAGAGACAGTCCGTGAGTTTATTACACCTTCAAAGAGAGAGAGAGAAAGTCTTCGAACTACATCAAAAGCTTTAATATAAAACTGCAGGCTTCCAGAAAGTGGCATATTCACATCCACCTGCCTCTTTAGCTAAATTGTTTATTACTAAATAAATAACTAATATTTTTATAATGGTTTTTATATTTTTGTAATGGTCACAAAATTTCAATAAAAATACATGGATAATGATTTTTTTTTCAAGTCTATAAATAAACCATTCTTCTGTGTGTAATCTGATTTACATCCAATTTAAAATAATTATAAAATCATCTGTGGTCAATTTAACTTATTATTTTTACTCAATTTTATGAGTTTCAAAATTTTAATTAAGTACAATAAAAGAGCAATGAACTGCCGGTTTTAAATTTGGCATAATTTTGATTTTGCTTTTAAAAATGAATGCAGCAATTAAACATTTTAATTATATGAACATTAGACGTTTTATTAATGTTTTTGAAATGAATGTGTTTTTTACAGCCTCCATACACCGAAGACAGTCTGTGTCAATCTAAAATTTACTCAAATTAAACTAGTTTAGAAAAAAATCAACAACTAACACATTTATTAACTGGTATTCACCCATGTTCAGCAAAGTAAATCAGTTTATCATTTACTTAATTAAATCTAAAACAAGACACAGTATATTTGCACCTCAAATACAACGAGAACAAGTTGACACTTGGCCAGTCAGCTTCCTATTTGTGTTAGTGATACGCAGCTGATCTTCTGCTGTTTGCGGTTACAGATGCACCAGACAGCAGAGAGGGAGGCGAAGGAATAAAGGCGGGAGGAGGCGGAGGTGAAAAGAGGGGCAGATGAGCAGGAGGGGGCACTTTTACAAAGGCAATGGAAAGAGAAAGTTAGACACAAAGAAACAACGAGGAGCAAAATGCGGGACACAGAGAAAGGAGAACTGAGCCATTCAAAAGACCATCTGTGATTTGAAATGGATGAGTGTTTTGAGTGCTGTGTTTTTCCTTATCCAGCGCTGAATGGACAGAAACCAATCAGTAACTTAAAAAGGCTATAAACAAATAAATGTGAAAAAAAGAGCCCTTCGTGCTTCCTCACAGGACAAATTATACGGGGCGAGATGCCTCGACACAGCTTTTAAAATAACAAAAAACTATGAAATTGGGAATTAACCTTGGAAGAATGATGAATAAACGTATAAACAAAATGCCATTTAATTCACAAGACACTAGTAAAATGTGTGAAATAACAGTGATTACACAGGCTGTAATACAGATTGAATAAGCTGACAAGTGACTATAATCATTCATTTTAATTATCATTAGAGTTTTTTATATTCTTGTGGTTTATTCTTCCTAATATTATCAGCGGCAAAAATATTGTTATTATTGTTGATGATAATAAAATAAATCAAGCTCATTCTAATTTAAATTCATGTTACCATACAACCTTAAAGAAAATTAAAACGACCTGTGATACAAAATTACTCATGCTTAATTATCTCATGTTAATGACTGTTTATGAATGAAGAGAACACCTTAAGTGATCGACGTGAAATTGTATGTAAATTAAATCATGCGCTCAATCTAAAGTGCTAATACTTATTTTTATTCTAGAATAATTCAGATAAAGGTACATGGTGAGCAAGAGGCAAAGCTAAACACTATCAATATACTAAACCTGTCTCAGTTTAGTTAAAGTATTATCTAAAGAGTATTAAAACATATTAGAAATGATTTAAACAAGTGGAAAATTATTAATAATAATATTTGATATACTATTAGAAGAATAAGAAAAAAATGTAAGAATTGAAAAATAGGTTGTTATTATTATTACTGTCATTGAAAAAATTACTCCTGATTAAATCAGAACTGCTAAAGTTTATTTGGTCAATTAGTAAATTAAGCACATTTTAGCTTTGTATACATTACTAGACATTAAAGCAAATTAATAGACTTCTTTAAAAGCATCACTCATTAAACGTGTCTGCATAGAGCTAAACCGGGACAATGAATTACTTCTCTCTCCATAAAGTAAAATAATGTGAAATATCACATATTTTAATCAACTTCAAAAGTATTGCTATCCTCAAATTTTGGACGGGTGCCGAACACATTCATGGCAGTTTAATTAAATTAACTCATGGTACATCTTTGATTTGTACCCATTAAAAATACAATTTTATGACTCAATTCGAAAAAGCATCATAGAAGGTTAATGACTAAAAGTGGGGCATAAGAAGCTTAATTGCGGACAGACACTGCGGACAGTATTTTATTGTGTAAAGCTAAATTCAAGACACCAATTCTGCAGCTAAGAGGTTTGTGGACGGCATTAAATCACAAGGTAGCCTGAGACAACTGCTCTAGAGGACAAAAAATCATCCTTTAAAAATGTGAATGAACTTTTTATATGCCTCAACCGAGGGTTTAATTTAGGATTTGATTGCTGGCCGTTCACTTTTGTATAATTAAACAGAATAAACTTAGCGGCGATTTATTAATAGTCCCATAAAAACACATCTAAATTTATTATTAAAAGATTCAAATGACTAAAAACTAAAATAAAACTAATATAAATAATAAAGGCTAAACGTACATTGAACATACATTTCAAGCAATTTAACAAAACATTTAATTAGTTCCAGAATTACAGTGTCCAAACATGTATGAATGTCAGAATTAACATATTAAATATATTTTCTAATACTGAACCACATCTCATTTTACAGCTTAAAGGATTACAGTGCTTGGCACAATGAGAGTGTTGAGTTGAATCTAACCTATAGGTGAAGCAAGCTAATAAACTAAAGACAAATTTCTGGATGGTGATTAACCCGAGCTGATGTCAGTGGCGGATACTGAAGGGATGACATTAGCTGTAAATGTAATGATGCAGAGGTTCATCTCTCTCTTCTAGGATGAGCTGCATGATGAAGTCAGTTAGGCAAGAGCACAGGACTCTTATTGACCAGGGGGAGTTTGCCTAGCACTAAATTCTCAGCAATAACAATGTAGTGAATAGGTGAGAAAGGAAGGAGAGCAGAGATCAGCCTGCGGCGTGACCCAAGAAGGGGTGTCCTAGGTTTGGGGTGAAAGGGAGGAGGAGGAGAAGAGGGTTGACGGCTAGTCTCTTGACCTCCCAGAATCTCGGTTCCTCCTGGTGCACACCAGAAATGACAGGACCTCCCACCTTTATTCTCCCACTTATTCACCATTAAAACGCACTGACACACATGGGCTTTTACTTTAACTTTTACTTTTTTGCATTCAGGAGTATCGCAAAAAACAAAAACAGGGCAAAAGAGAGAAAAGCTGATGTGTCATACCTATTATAAATATTCAAAAGTGCTGGCCTTGACACATTAGTACATTGTGAGGGCGTAGGAAGAGAAAGTGTGAGAGAAAAATAAACAGCGGAGGAGAGTGGTAAACAAAACATCCCCTAATGGATGGGTGTGTGGGGGGTTTTAAAAGCGGTCTACAGTTGCCATTAACAGATTAAAGCACCCTTTTGGCCTGATCAGTAAAGCGTGTCGGCAAACTACTCCTAACTACTAGCAAACCGCTCCCAAACACTCCTGCCATATTCTCACAGCGGACACATCTTCAGTAGTCGAAAGAGAAAACGGACAAGACGGGGTAACGAAGGATCAGGTCTAACCCGCATGACTGCCCCCCTCCCAGCACACACACACACACACGGACAGGGGGTAGTTCCAGCCTGGTTGTTGGCAGGACTCTCTGATTTCACGGCAGGCTGGGTGGTGCCATTGAGCAGTCATCATGCTCTCTTTCAGCCTTTTAGACTACAAACCCCCCCACCCGCTACCTCACCCCACAACAACTACACACCCAGACATGCATGCAAACCTCACACACACGCTCCAACATTCTCACCCAAGCACTACCATGACCTTGCCCTGCCGTACAGCGCCATCATAACACGGATTCTCACACTCTGTCCAAAGATTTCAATGTTCATGTTCACTCTTTCTGCACTGGTTTTTGGGAAATAAACTATTTGTAGAATAATCTGTGGAGTTTATATATACTGATGTTATATATACTGATACTATATATATATATGCACATATACATACACAAGTATAAAAACACACTGTAATTATTTAACTTTTAATACTTACATTTCTAAAACAGATAGATAGATAAATAGACAGACAGACAGACAGACAGATAGATAAATAGATAGATAGATAGATAGATAGATAGATAGATAGATAGATAGATAGGTGATTAATTGTTTCTCAGCACTAAAAGTTACTTGAAAAATATTATTACACTGCGGTTTTTGGAAGCTGAAGGCATAATCAAAATTCTCCAAAATATTCAATAAACACAGAGGAGTGGAGAACATTGTGAATCTTCTGAGCTCTCTGTGGAGCTCCATGTGGGCCTACTAACAACTTAAGCACCATCCATAATGTCTCCTAATGTGTCATCTGTCACACATTACAGAGACGTGACATAATTTAGATGGCATGTGAGGTGAGAGAACCGTGTGCACAGGGTGACAGTGTTTTACAAGGCGCAGTGAGGTAACCAGTTCTCTCCCCTATTCTCTCCCTCTCCTCTGAAAGCGGACCAGAGAAAAGCAGTGTTTTGTTTGCGAGTAAAGTTTTCTCCTCCTCTTTGAGTGGGCTCGAGAAAGTCTCCCTTCTCTCCTTTAACAAACTCCCCTCTCTTCTGTCAGACTTCCAGCGGGCTAATTAACATGCAGCAGGGTGACTTTTCGCCTCTTGTGTTTCTCTCTCTCTCTAAAGGGTACTTAATAAAATGTGAGTCTGCGGAATGCAACAAAGGCACAGCGCCTCAGAGCAGCTTCATTTCCATTAGAGAGGCCTCCCGGCACTCACACTAACGTCTGGACCTGCAGTTCATTCTTGCAGAGCGGCCCAACAACAGGTTGGTACTGCCCCAGTTACAAGACACAATTTTTTACTCATTCTCTTTAAAAGTGTGGAATGAAGAAAGCACTTCCAGGACTAGATGAATGTGCTAAAACAGATACAGTGACAGCCACTCTAGTGTTACCCAGAAATCAATTAATCGATTAATGGTGCAATGAACATTATAATATACAAATCAGCCTACTTAATATAGTGTTTTTATAAAATAAATAAATATAAACACTTTTAATGAGGAAATTAGTAAATACACCTTGAGAAATTTTCTTTATCTATAAGTTTTGGTTCTTTTTTTTTTTTTTTTTTTTATTAATTTCATGATTTCCTTTAATCTTTAGTCATGCCTGTGAATTTGAATCTGACTGAAGTTACCTTTATGTTGGGTCAGTATGAGGGAAAGTCAACCTGCCAAAGCCTGGCTGGGACTAAAAGACAAATAGTGTTTACTTAAAATATCCCATCATCGCCCGATTAAAAATTCCATTTGTTAAAATTGCGCAAATATGTGTTTCATTACACATGACTAATGGCTTTTGCATTAATGAAACACTTGCAGAGCTAAGGAATTAATCAAAGAAGAGACAACTGAAATAAGGTATTAAAAGTTATTCAGGTACAGTAATTGCAGCTGAAAATTGTTTGACTTAGATGAATCCTGTGGATTGTTAGAGTTAAGGCGAGAGATGATGCCCCGCCCAAAAATACAAATGCTTGGATAAGAGCTTTTGCTATAAAATCTCCAGTTATGAGATCATTGTGGTATAATTTCCAATGGGAGGAAAAATTACCCCACAAAATAAAACTGGTTTTCTCCTCAACTTAAACTCTCTTCCTCCTTATGTTCTTATTGCTCTCTCTCACTTCCCCAATCTCGTGTCCCTGGTGCCTGGCTCTCCCTCACATCCTTTCTAAATTATTCACAAGCAGTCCTGCAGTATGCTTGATTAAGTTTTAATTTCAGCAAATTACCAATCGGCAGGAGGCCACCCTAGTGAATCATATGGATGGCGAGTTATTTATCAGAGCTGAGAAGGTGCAGATACTTCAGCACTCCCTGTTCTCTATCTACTGGACACTGACCTGGACTTCATTGTGCAAATAGTCAATAGGCCACAGCTAGTCATTTACTCACTCAAGCAGAACTACACCTGACTTTGAGTTTGAAGTGTTCACACTGCTCATCTGTGCGAGAACAGCTGTTAGACGTGTTACAAGTCAACTAGAAAGCAAAATGCATTTATTTCCATTCTTAAAGAGATAGATAACCAATTATTTTAACACTCATGTCCAAATATTTATGTTTGTGTGTACGTATATATATATAATTATATATTCAATTTAATTTAATTTAATTTAAAAATCTAAATTAATTTTAATCTATACAATAAAAGTCAGTGGGGTCCAGTGTTGTTTTGAACCCCTTGACTTTTCAAAACATCATCCTTTATGTTCCTCAGAAGAAAGAAAGTCAGACAGGTTTGGAGCGACATAAGGGTGAGTTTTATTTTTGGGTAAACTAATCAGGTTGATTTAGTGACGCTAAATGATATATCTGACTTGAATAAAAGTAGCTAATGTGTACATTACCACAAAAAAATAAAATAAAAATTGGTTCCCTAACAATACCTTTTCTCCAATATATAAATGTATTAAGTTACCGCAGTCCGCAAACAGCATGATATTCCCCTCCTAATCTCCTGACATCATATGTGGGGTGCAGATTAGCGCTCAACACACTGTAAATTACATTGTGGTCTCATTAAGACCTAATAGCATCTTATTACTCTAATTTACCGATATAGGCATTTGAAGGGCTAGCAGTGGCACTCCATACCGCCGCTAACTCCGCGCTTATAGATTAGTGCTCTCCTTCACAATAATCAAGCACTAACTGCAGGTAGTAATTTAGCACTCAGGATAATTACCACTAATGATCACGTCGGTGTCGGAGCGAGGCAGCGTACGCATGTGATTATGTGCATTCACGCGCCATGTTTGCGTTAACATGGAACCGCTGTTGATTTGTGCGTGTGAAACACTAGCACTAGCGCAGTAGCTCATAACCCATTAGCCTGAGTGTGGGGAGGTAGCCAGGGCCCTGCGTCGGATTTATCACGCTCTCCCTGGGTGATTGTCCAACATGGCTTTCCTGTAGCTCTGACAATAGGGTTGGGATTAACGCGGCCTGTCAGTTTCCCCCACACTACAGATCTTTTTGTCCTCGTTAAAAGCTCCTCTAATTAGCGCAGAGGGGCTTCGCTGCTATCTGCTATCGCTCAGATACACCACAGGGTTATAGCTGGAAAAAAAGCAGCACATTTTTCCTCTCGTTTTCTATGGGCAGCACACCCACACACACACAAAAGCCCCCTTACGGCCTAGGAGATATCAGCCTTCCCCTTTCTGTGGCTTTTAGCACACCGATCATAGATCTTATTCATGGGCCGTATTGCCTTATTGCGGTCTCGGCTTTAATGAGACATAATAAGGGGGACATTTCGTAGCAACACGCCGCTCTTTTTTTATTTGCTGAACCGTATCTCTCTTTCTTGCTCGCTCCCTCCCACTCTCGCCAGCTCCCACTTGGCAGATGAATCATATCTTTCGCGCTACATATGCTAAAGCCATGTAATTACAGGCCACCTTAAATACAACAAGTCTTAAAGCTGTCGCCAGAATTACCCCGAAACAAGGCAGGCGGCTCTGTAACCAAGCTGTCACTGTTAAAATTAATTTATCACGGGACGGGGAGAGAAAGAGAGAGATAATTTGGCAGAGGAAGACTAGTAACAAAGTGAATTGAAAGCTAGACCGATTGACAGGAATAAAAAAAGAACTAAGTAGAATGTCGACACCACACGTTCCGCACTGTATGACTCATCTTTATTCGCTCTACTTGTTTCTTTTTCGATTTCTAAGCCCTCACAGCTCACTTTATATATATGCTGTTCTATGATTGGCTAAAAAATGACTCACAAAGGGGTTTTTGGAGGTACATAAGCAGTGTGTGTGCAGTTCAGCCAAGTTTCAGCTTCGTCCCTCCCGGCTGCTAAAGGCTTTAATTCATCAGCGGGCTGCCTGATTGATCTGGTTCTCATGGGCCGCTCTGCCGCTGCTGATGCTGCAGAGCGCGTGGAGACGGCTGGCAGAATAAAGAGTAGCAGTTGTGTGGCTGGCTGCGAGAGTGGAGGGGACATTTTTTAAAACGTATTAATCGCCCTGCCTGATCAGGGCCTGAGTGCTGCAGACAGGCCCTGTCAGGGCGAGCATGAGAGAGATGGTCTATAGGACCACGCAAGTCTCAAAAGGGCTCCTACTCACGCCTACAAACACGGCTGAATCCTTCTATTCTGTGAATAATGCACGCGCACACACATACGAAATCAAACACACGCAGCATGCATGAAAGAGCACACAGCTCTCTGATGATCGTAATCGGGCCTCGATATCAGCAATTCCCTGAACGTTAAACAAGCTCCATGAAGGAAAACCAATTTGTCATAGTTATGTTTTTTCTTCCTTTGTGATGTTATTTGTATTGCCCTCAAAGCTACATGATTAATACATTGTAATGGCACCGTTATTTCACTTTTCTCGGCTGCTCATCTTTTTTAGTTTTTTTTGTGCACATACAATTTAGTTGTTAATTGCGGAGGGATGCAGGGAGGAATAGCAATGAGAGACCCGCAAGGCGAACCATAAGGCACTTTGTTTTCAGTCCCATTTAAACAGAAGGGTTTTGCTATTGTGGTTATGCTACATCGGAGCTGGGCTCTCTGGGTAAGTGACGTCTCTGTTTAAGACGTTTGTGGTTACGCGCCATGCAACTGGTGGTGGATTAACCAAAGCAACTCCCTGACCTACCACTGAGAAGCGATATTAACTTCATTCCCTGAGTTTAGAGGTGGGTTTTTTTGAAAGTCAGTAATTTTTGAATGGATATTTTTAAATGGCTAAATAAATAAATGAAGAGGATGTCAAAGTAAATACATTTATAATATCACAAAATATTAATATTTTAAATGCTGGGTTTTTAACTTTCTATTCACTAAACAAAAAATGTGGTTTCAAAAATTGCTAATAAGAAATGTTTATCGAGCTCCAAATCAGCATATTAGAATGATTTTTGAATAAACATGTGACGCTGATGAATGGAATAATGGCTGTTGAAAATTCAGCTTTGCCATCACAGGAATACATTACATGTTAAAATATATGACAACAGGTTATTAGTTTGAACTGGAGTAATTTCTCACAATATTACAGTTTTACTGCATTTTTGATTAAATAAATGCAGACTTAGTGAATTTAAGATTAAAAAAAAAAACTCAATGAGTTTTGAATGGTAGCATTATACAAATATATAACAATAAAAAATGGTGGTTGCTGAATTATTAGTCAATTAGTCAACTATATGAATTGTTAGTAGCTAAAACCACATATTTTTATAATATGTAAATAAGGAAATAGAGCTCAGGGCTCTAATACTGTGTCTCAGTGTTGAGTCAAGGCCTCAGTACAGAGTGCATGAATCTTAAAGGAAGAAGACTGTTTAAAAGGACATGCTATTAATTGCTGGGCTACAAATGCTACCCACAAATGGAGCACACTAAAGGAAGCCATTTCTGATTGAATGACCATTGACTGGGACAGGGGAAGGAGGAGGAGCCAGGGATGAGAAAAGAGAGAGACAGAGAGAGAGGGTGTGTGTGGTCCGGGCCTCGCTGGCTCCCGGGGTGTTCCGCTACACTGAGGACAGCACAGGGGAAGTGAGAGGAGGGAGCCAAGGTGGCGAATGAGAAGGGAAGGTGACAAGACATCAGGGAGAGTGCAATGAATTATTTATGAGGCCACTGATGGACAGGCTGAATAAGAGACACAGAGAAAGGGGGGAGACATAAGGATCAGTGGAGGGGAGGGGTGGACAGTAGAAACCAGGGACTCTTTCATGCTTAGCACACACATATACACTCGCACAGACAGACAGATGCACATACACACAACAAGCTGTTGTGTGAGCGCGGCCAGAGAGGTATAGGGTGATGGGACTCTTTGATTGTAACAAACCCCCAACATAAGTGTGCGAGCTTCAGAGAACAGGAAGGAGATGCCGTGTGAAGCATATGTACATGTCTCGCCTGTCCGCTTGCTGGTAAGAATGTAGCAGGCTTTAAAAAATAATATAAATAAGAGGACTGTCACCATTTTTCACAGCTCCTGGCCAAGAGGACAGTATGTTTAACCTCAGTTCCCTGCTGGTGCTCTGGGCCTTGTTCAGGGCACATGTGAGTGATGTAGTGCTGAGGGCTCTGTGCTCGTGTGACCGCTCCGTAGGTGCACAGTGAGGGGGGCTAGGACTGGTTAAAGCTGGGATGATGAATATTTAACCCTTGTAGACGGGCGGTGGTTAATTTGTCAGGTCCGCTGGTTAAATGCCACCATTAGCATTGGGCCCCGATATTGACGGGTAGAGGCTGGAAGCGGGGATGATGGATGTAGAACAGCCCAAACCAGACAGCCGGCTCATCACACCGCCGTATCGACAGAATATTATTAACACAGCAGCAGAGCATGCAACAACAGGTATAAGGGCTAGAAAAGACCCTCGAGGGTGGATGCAGTAACACACACAGTCCAATAAACACATTCAATAAAGGCCTTAAATTTACACAAAGTATACAATATTATTTATATATATTATATATATATATATATATTATTGTTATTTTATATATATATATATATGTATATAAAACAGATAATTCTCAGAAATTGTGTTTTTCATTGTGCATTCCAATTAATCTCAATCAATCAGCAGTTGGGTTATTTTGACAAGGTTAAAAAAAATAACTGCAAAAACAGCTAACTAACACAATAAAACAATAAAACCATGGTAAAACATAATTTTTGAAAATTATATATATATATATCTACACACACACACATATACAATTTTTTTTTGCAGGACAACAGGAAATGATGGAAGACTGGCAATCGTTGCAAGCCACATTCAAATTCACATTACTCACATGAGCACCCTAAATAACTAAGCCATGACTCCAACCTGACATTAATTTTACTCTTAATGCAATAAAGTTGAAACCTCAAAAACAGTTACATGTAGGGTAAATAGTTTTATTAACCATTTTTCTTTCATGATTTTTACTTTTTGTGTAACCCCTTTCAACACCTTTCAGCAGCATGTGGCTTGGGGTGAGGGTCATGTCAGTGCTGTTCTCACAACCACAGGTAAACCTCTCCCTGTGCTCCATGCCCTGCCATTACAGCGCACAGCAAACCCAAAAACCCCTACCAAAACATTTCCCACCATGCAATCTGCCTAAGGAACGCAGACATCCTGGCCCACCAGGGCGTCTGCCCCGACCCCGTCAATTGCCCTGTTACCACGGATATAACACCGGGTTTCTGCGTGAGGCCGTTTCTCCCCAGACACCTGCTACTGGAGCGGGCTCATAACATCTCTCCAGTTGTTACTGTGACATTGCCGCAAAGACAGGCAGTTTTAAAACCTCCACTTTACAGGGCCTTCTGCTATTCACACGGTATATGCCACCGTCTACATCCGCTGCTGACGCAAACAGCCTCGCACTGTCATTATGAGAATTCAGCTGGAGTCGTAACAGTTTGGAACAGATTGCCTGAAAATCTACCAAGGGGAAAAAAAACAAGAAGAAAAATAAAACTGGCTTTCTGGTGAGGCAAAAAACAAATCTTGTATTTCTTTGTGCATCATTCCATGAAATACAAACACATCTGAGAAAACGAAGTGAAACATTCCTCTGTGTTCACCCCAGCTCGGCAAGCCATTGGTGGCAGGTTTGTTGAAGCCTGACTGAACAAACAGTCTTGTCTCAAAAACAAGGCTCTCTTCTCGGGTGCTGCAAGTAAACCGTTCACTCTCTTTCTCTTATTCTTTCTATCTATGTGTCTATCTGCTTTTGGCTGTGTTCACATGGTCATTTTTAAGCAGATGTGATTCTCAGATTGACATACTTTTTCATCAACTTTCAGAAGTAGCTTTAATACGGTCTGTAGAAATGATTAAACAAAGTCCTTTTCTTAGAAAACATCTGTAACAATACAAGTAAAACAACTAACATATTAAATACATATCAAATGCCAAATCAAAGATATAATAGGTATATAACACTATCAAAACATTTGTTCATTAATAAAAGAGAATAATCTACCATTTTCATAGAGCACAATTAAATTTAATTCATAATATATTTTAAAGTAAAAGTCTTTTAAAAGATAAAAGTATTAAGTTTAAAGTCAATTTTGTACATTTTAAATATATTGTTGAGCCGTGAAGTCCTAAATGTGGCATATTCAGTTAAAAAAGACTGTTGCTTCTGTTTATAAACAAACAGTGTGTTAACAAACATAAATAGGACTCTAAACTGGAGTGACATCGGTATTCTACTGCCTTGTGAACACAGCCATCTTCTCTTTCCCCCCATCTCTTTTTCTCTCTCTCAAGGCTTAGGCTGATGTACTGAAGGATAGACACGCTCTGAGATGCGTAGGCCGTTCTCCCCCGACACTGTTTGTTTGTACATGCTCGCTTTGTTTCCCTCCTCTCTGCTCCACAGATCTTTGCATCTCGCCAGGCTCTGTGTGTGTATCATAGGAGACCAGTAAACAAAAAGTTAAAGGAGTCATGCATGGAGGGCCTGCATGAGCCCTCCTAAGCCCCACAAAGCAAACTGGACACACACGCAGGCCCAAAAAAGGAGCAAAGTTAAAGCAAAAGGCCCCACACGAGGAGCAAACATGCTGTCATATGTGCGCAGAAAAATGGAGTCTCATATGGAGAGATCTGTAAAGGGGGAGCAGAAGGAGAGCCGGTGCCTTTTGATTATTTGCACTTGTTTGATGTCCCCGCAGAAAAAGGACAGAAAGGAGACGTGTTTAACTTCTAGAAGAGAGCATCATGCTGTGTCCGAGCCATACGACCACTATCACTAAACCCCACTCAGCCTGCCGCTTGTTAGACAGAGCACTGGAAAATCAATATATCTTTGAATGGAGGTCACAGGGGTGACTGCTTTGGGAAAAGTGACAGATTTGCTCTCTTTTGCTCTCTAAGCTCACCCCCTCCTCCTCCGGACCCCATTCGTAGGCTCGACTGCGCCCCCCCCTCCACCCCTGCTTCCCCAGAGGCGGATGCCGTGCATTCTGCCGTGGGGATGTGGTATTAGACAGCCCGTATCCAAATGGCACCCGCAGAGCCGCGCGAGCACAGGAGCTAGGGGCCAACATGACTACAGGATTACACAGCAGCAGGTGTGAATCGCAGCTTAACTCACAAAAGCACACATATACACAGAAGGGGGGAGGGGGGTGCTCGATATAGAGGGAGTTCAGATTAGCCACTTTTAGGTTCCATTTTCAATGGCGACAATTTTCGGCTCTGCAGTGCTGAAATTGTTAGGGTCTCGGGCCTGCAAGCGCACAGCCGTGGCCTGAAAATGGCTGACCGAAGGGGGGGCAGTTATGGGCTTTGATAGGGGTGAAGTGGAGGGGGTTTCTGCTTAAGAAGATTTTTGACCCCCCGGGAGGAGACGCGGTCAAAGAGCGTCTGTGTTCTTTGATGTGTCACAAAAATAAACTCGCTCTCGACTCGCAGAAAACACAGACAGGAAGAGCACTCGGTGCATGAGATCACTCGTAACCGTTGTGGCTTCTCTGTCCGATACTGTATCGCTCACACTGAGTGGACACAAAATGGAACAAAGAACAGTAATGAAAAGTGAATGAATCAATATCCCTTCAAACAAATAAGATGAAATTGAGGCTTGCTTTAGACTTGTTAATTGCAATATCTTATATTTTAACCCCCAACCTCTGTTGAGATTTACTTTTTGTTTGAGACTTAATTGATAAAAAAATAACCTCTTATTTTCTCTTTAATTTGTTTTAACTTCTTCCTCTAACCTGGTCAAGTAACAGAAATTATTGAAGCTTTTTTATTTTTAAAAAGAATTAAGTTATAATATGTGTCAACCTGCATGCACTGCATTAATTCATATTATGTCTTTGAAATATGTGAAATATTTATAAAGCATTTTATTTTTATGTGTTTAATTTATTTAAAAGAAAAAAAAAAAAAACAAGTATCAACCTTGAATAGGTACTTGCTTATATTTCATATTTTAAGCCATAAGGACTTAGTGGTCTCAAACAACACGTGGGTCTATAAATTCAGTTAAATGTTGTTGTTGTTGTTTTCATTTAAAACAGCTTTTTATATTTGGGTGTTTCCAATTCTTTTTAATAAAATAATTTTTAAAATACAAGTGTGCTAAAATGCTAACAACTCTGGTTTAATGATAGCCTGGGATGCATATGGTTCAATTACAGCACCACACTGGGTGACAGGATAATATGACCATGGATCCATGATCACAAAATGAAAGGAAGAGTAAAAAGGAAGAGGGAAAGAGATACAGAGAAAGAGGGAGGGAGTGGAGAAGAAGAGGAGAGGCCCATTTGTAATGTATACTACAGGAGGCATTGATGATTGCAATTATCAAATAGCTGTTTTAAAAGGCCATTGATTGGTGTCATTAACTCAGCGAGTGTTTACTGATTGCTGCATTTGCACGATCACTCATGCTGGGCACTCGCGCATCTGTTCTGATTAGCCCTGAAGAGGAGTGGGCTATCAAAGGAAGGATATAAGCTCACACACGTCCAGCTGGCAGTGAGCGTGTGGACACACACAAGCAGAATTAGCACACACACAAATTAATAAAACACACACATACAGTTTCTGCATGTGCGCACATAGCCAGAATTCTCAGACGCATAGTGTCTGGCACACGAAACGCTTATCTACTCAGGGCAACTGTATTCAATTATGTCAAAAGCCTTGTTAGAACACGACTGAGAATGGTGGCGTAACCCATCGTGATAGGAGAGGGGGCAGGGAGTCCTTAAGTGCCTATTTTAACTGTTTTCTCCCAGGCTGCCTGGCTACCAGCCCACCCCCAAAACGGCCCTCTTTATTGGCATGTAAAAGCCAAGCTTCATGGGCCTGGCCAGACAGACCAGCCTGACAACTGCAGGAGGGTTTCAGCTTCCTGACCGCCCCGCACTCTGGCCCTTTCACTAACCGCACATCGCCACGGCTACCAGCTGCCATGGTGCTCTTATCAGTGGGCCGCCTCTCTGTCACCACAACAAACAAGCCCCTACTGCCACCACACAACCACCCACAGAGAAAGAGAGGGGGAAAGAAAGTGAAAGTGCTAGAGAGGAAGAGAACAGGTAAGACAAACGCTGTCCGAAAGATGAAAAACGCAACCTTTGCAAGCAGTAAACAGAGGCGGGAGGACAACAAGGCAACTTCACTGTCTGTGACATCCTACAATCCTATTCCTGCAATTTGGTGGTTGGCAGAACAAATAAAAATGCTATCTTGATGAGTTGCGTAAATTTACTTGAGAGAGCTGATAGTTTCTGAGAAATGTTAAATGTTCAGTAATCTATTGCAGATACACAGACAGACAGACAGATAGACAGATAGATATAGACTGTGCAGTGAGGTAGCAGCTGTTTTAGGTTAGAGACACCAAAGAAAAAAGAGGAAATAGGAATAAAACTAAGGGGAACTAAATGGACAGTGTGACCACAGCAATCGAAAAAAGACATATTTGTTTTATGATTTCTTCTCACCGTCCTCCTACATCTCTTTCACTTCCGACCACGTCTTTCCAAATAAAAAACCCTTTCCACATGACACTTCAAAAACAACAATGCGGTCACACCTGAGAGGGGGCGAAAGATACACTCTCACTTTCTCCAGCACAGCTGTAGCTTAACACAGCCTCTGAAACGCAACCGCAGCGACAGACGCGAAAGTCGACGGCGCACAGACAGTCAGGCGCAGTGACAGGCATTGAATTTAAATATGAGCTAGCTGCTGCGAGAGGATGCACAATTAGAATGCAGGATTGGATCAATAGGCGTGCTGACAGATGGATTACTAAGGTAAATAGATGATACATGCTGCTAAATAATTAATCAGGCCCCTACGAGTGCCTGGACAGAGAGTGACGGGAAGAAGGTACAAAATGGCAACACTTTCTAATGTGTGTGGGCTATTGGCATTCTAGAGGAGCGTGCGTGTCTCCATGCAGATTTTCCTGAGCCGCCTTTCCGCCTCAGGTCTCACCGACCAGTAATGAGCAATGATCACACACACGCGGCCCTCTCAGAAGCAATAAAGCAGAGCTGGAAGCTTCGTTAGCACCCGAAAACAAGCTACAACTGCTACAGGTGTAAGGGCTTACAGCGCGCATCTAGCTAATGCTAATGTTCAGAAGAAAGCCCAGCTTACATTAAAGACATTTCTCATGCAAGATGTCGCTCTGGATGCTGTTGTTTTAATCCGCGACAGTCATCTGAAACTCCCGGAAAGCCCCCAAAAGCATCCCGCTCGGTAATCACTTGTGTTCAATAATTCACATTTAAGGGATGCAATAAATATATAGAATACGTGTGTCCTTTAGCCAAGCCGGCTTTTTGGAAACAAGTCTGTCACAGAAGACTGCACCCGCACATGAAGAGGAGATTAGATTACTGGGGGAAACAGCGAGGAGGGGTGAAGGAAGAGAGGGAGAAGGATAAAGAGGTGGTGGCTGCGAACGGGTCTGCTGTGCCCTGGGTGGTGAACCTGTTAGCGAGAGTGAAGTTTCATCCCCTACCTCTTTAAGGGACTCAGGGGGATGGGGCTTTTCAGCACATCTGCATTAGTCCAGGATCTAAGGGCTGTTCCTGGTTGCCGGTGGCCCGGAACTAAACTCAGGGTTGACGGACGGCCCGCTGTGGTACCATGACCGGCTCCCTGACCCCGGGTGCATGAGCAGAACGGATACTAATGCCAGCTGTGCGGTTCTACAGGACTCAGCGGACCGCTTTCGACTTGCTTTTATAGCAAAGAGTGACATCACCACAAGGCCCACGTCCAGGCCATGGGAACAAGCCTGACCTAAATCCTGGGTGCATGTGTGTGCTTGAAAGATCCCCCATACAGCTGCATGTACACATCTGCCAAAAGCTTGAATCCATGAATGGAAATCATTTAGGTAAACCACAAATAAATCACAAGTAATATGCAATTTCATAACGAACAAGTGTGTTTGTAAGCTTCTGTATATTCATGAGGATTGTGCTGCAGTGTAAGACCTTCATGTTCTACGTCAATTCACTCTGATCCCAGCTGTTTGTCTGCAGAGGATGCATGCTCTCATCTCATTTCCCCTGTTCATTTCCCTAACAGTGGCTCCAGCGGTCCGCACACACCAGCCTGTGTCCAATTCAAGTGGGCCTGCCAACAAAGCTCAGGCAGGAAGCGCTAATCCTTGATCTGCATCATGCCGCAACAATGGCTCGGCCCAGCACTCCCTCACACCGCACAGAGCGGTGGAGCCATGGCCTGCTGCACTGACACCTGCTGTCTTTTGCCAAGAGTAACCAGAGGAGAGAGCAAGACAGATCACACACTTTGCTCTTCTGATCTGCAATAAAGTAATTCTCATCACTCTCAAATGCCTCAGAGAGGCAGAGTTTCAAATAGAGATGAAACCTAAATCCCCTAAGGTTGGTTGCAAGCAAATGTTTGTTATAAAACCACCCAGTTTTATTGCTCTGTTAAGCAATTGTGAAGATACAGAGAGACAGAATGATAGATAGAATGATAGATAGACAGAACGATAGATAGAATGATAAAACAATAGAACCATCGTTCGACAGATAGATAGATAGATAGATCTCCAAGGTGGCGGCAAGAGCAAGACCAACTGAGGATAGAGAAAGAGAGAGGGAGAAGCTGGAAGGGAGGGATGGATGAAGGGTGGAGGGGGCACCAACAGGGAGGCAACATGAGAGGACAAGCCTTTTAACATCTGGGTAAGCACAGACGAGCGGCCGCTCTGCAGCCTAATTATTAGAACACTCTTACTTAACTTAACCTCGCCACTAGACCGTGACAGAGAGAGGGAGGGAGCAGGAACCAGAGCAGGAGGACAGATGAGGGAGGGAGGGAGAGACAGAAGGAGGGGGGATTTTTGCTGGGATGACAATGTTGATCTCCTAAACTCTTCACCTGCTGGAGACGAGCGACAGTAGTGCCGGTTTGAGAAAAAAAGAAGCCTAAAAACGTTTTTCTCCAACTCCAACCAGATTTCTTTGTTCGGTAATAACAGAATTCCATTATTATGATGTATCCTGGTGCATTTGCCACTTCTGCTGCAACTGTTTCCCAAAGTTTTCAATACATCCGAAAGAAAAACACACACAAAAACATGCCACTGACATCTGCTCTGACAAAAAAAAAGAGGTAAAAAAAACAACAACTGTGTGTTTTAACAGCTGTCAGTGCACACTGCTCTTCAGAGCTTTTGAAAGGGAAAAGACGGCGGAATAACTATACACTCTGACAGATCTGTGCGGCCCAATCGAAAAACATGAAAACAAGAATCAATCACACAGACAGAGTAGGGAGTGAGGAGAAAGAGAGAGCAGGAGAATGAAAAAGAGACAGAGAAAGAGCACCGGCAAATAATTAAAGGCTCAAACCCAGTGGCTGACTGGCAACTACAAAGCCAGAGAGCGACAGGGAGACGCAATGCAAAAATAACTATGCTTGCTAACACAATGCATCTCGGCGCTGCTGCTCAGGAGCCGTGTAAATTAGAGGACGAGTCCCCGCCAGGTTTGCCACTGTAACAATATATCCTCGTGACTGACGCTCTGACGCGTTCGGGAGGACACGGGAGAATCTTTTAACATGTGTTGATGTGTGCTATAATCTGTGCTATATATCGACCCAAGCTGAAATCATTTGAAGTTCAGAACAAGTGTGTGGAAGCTCCACGGGGAAGGACGGGCGGCCAGCGGCTCGTTGCTGTTGGGGGGGGAGGGGGTTTAGCACGGAGCTGCCAGCCGCCCGGTTCCCCGTAAATCAGCGGGGATTTATGGAGACAGGCCCACATGGCTCACGGGCTGGTCACGTCAGGAAGGAAGCCCGTGTGGCTGCGCTCTGTTGTCTTAAGGATTTTTTCCCTTTTATTTCAGCTGCTCAGGAAGGCAGCTGCAGTCTGCGTTTCAGCTCACGGCGCTGCTGATTGCTCATCCCCTGCCTTTTATTATTTTTTATCTTTCTTTCATCTCGCTCTCCTTCATTCCTTGCCTTCTCTCCTTCTAAGACTACGACTTATGTCTTATTTTTTCTGTGGCTCACACTGAGTTTGGAAACAGGTTGTACTGTATCGGTCTCTCTGTTTATCACACACACATACACACACATATTTTTCCTCTGGATGTGAAGCTGGGATAGCTGTCCTGGGTCAGGTTCACTGCTCGGCTCTGCTGTGCTGATGTGTGCAGGGAGAAGACAAACAAACATGCTCCAGATGTAACACATTCACACTGAGAAATGAACACACACACACACATCAAATGCTAGAGACAAAATTCCATAGTGACTAATTTCTGACAAAATAACACAGTCATTCATAATAATGAATTATAATAAAAACAATCTCATTAATATTAGACCGTAAGACCCATTGGACTATAATCATATTTTTTTCATATTTAATTTCTTAATTTTTTCAGATATTATATTTTATATAATTGTAAAATTTAAGGAAAATTAAGAAAACAATTGAAAAATTATGTGGCACACATTCAATATATACGCAGAGGGAAAAATTTTTGCATGCATAATTATAGCTGCTTTGCATTAGTATTTTTTTTTAAATCATGCAAATACAATATAGTTACTTCAAACGTAACTGAAATAAATTATAATATACACTTTTATGTAATAGAAATTAATAAATAAATTGTCATTTTTATTATTCAGATTTTTTTATTTAACATTATATATTAGAAATTATATAAATATAAAATAACATTTTTTTTTTTTATTAACAAAATAATATTAAATATTCTACATACAGTATACACAAAACAAGGTAACCAGATTTTATTTGTGTGTATATAGAGGCACTGGCAACAACTAAAAAAAAAATCACAGCGATACTTTACAATACTTTCAATTGAATACTTTTAATTTGGTGAAAAATATAGTTAAAAATAGTTTTTGTAAGGGACACGTTCTATCAAGGCGTTGTTCTCCTTTCATTCAAATAATGGAAATGTCATGCTGTAAAGCTCTAGATGTTGTAACTCTTGAGGATCTCTATCTGCAGGGATCGTCATGATAGGACTGTATCTTGCCGAGGTTTCCTGCTCACTAGCATAGAGGCTGAGAATCACACCGGCTGCAGTACAGTGCAGATTTGGGGCTTAATGCCCAGAGAGAGGACAGGGCTCCTGAAGTGACAGCCAGTAGCACGGTAGCCAGTCAAGGGGAACCCAATTTAAGTCTCTTCTACAACACTGCTGGAAATTCAATTGCATTAGAGCCCTTGGTGGGCCTAAGGTTTAATCTAATTAGATTCAGCTTCAAAAGAGAGGAGGAGAAGGAGAGAGGCAGAGAGTGAAAAGGCAAAACTGTCTCCCACTCTCCAAATCATTGTATTTTAAAACTCTCTCTCTGTTTTTTCTCCACAGAGAGAAGGCTGAGGCTTTCCTATCCCTTCCGCCACCCTAATCCCCTCTCATTTCAGCAAGAGAAGCCGCTGCTCTTATCTGATAGTATGAATGTCAGATTACAGTCCATCGAGGGACTTGGATTATACCTGGATTGGCCCTCGAGAGCCGCTATCTGCGCTTAATCTGAGCCGAGGGTGAAGGTGTTATAATCCCTCAAGGCGAACGGACCGGCACTGTATCACTGCTTCCTGTGCTGCTGCCGGTTCAAAAGCGCTACGGTGGACGTCTTAAAAAGCGCTCTCAAACGAGACCCCCTCAGAGGTGAAATTCTAGACGACATACTGGACACAGTTTCCTCTAGTCTGTCTCTCTTCCTCCCTCACACTCCTGCTTTCCTCTCTCGTTTCTTGTTGGGTGTCATTCACGCTCCTCCCAGCCTGCGTGCTGCTGTTTTTATCGGATCAGTCTCAGCTCGCCGCCCTTGTCTCTCATCTGTTCGATCAAGGGTGCTTCCATCTCTTCCTCTCTTTCTGTATCCCTCGCTCGCTCTTTACCCTGCTGTTGGGCCTCCCTGTTGCACTATTATAGCTCTCCCAAAAAAAGTGAATGAGTGGAAAAGTATTTAACATTTGTAAAAAATAAATAAATAAAAACTAAAAATAAATGTTAAGATTTCAGAGAGTGCACACACAAAAAAGTGAGGACAAATGCTATAACAGACAGTGCTTCTGAGAGAGAGGAATTAAAAAAGAAAGATCTGCACAGAGAGGCATAACTAATAAACAGACAAGAAAGCCAAATAAAATGAACAAGAAAAAAGGTTCCATTTAATATAAAACATAAGTTAATGTTAGTTAATAAAAATACAATAAGTTTATAATGCATGCTTTTGGCTTAAAAAAAAATATCACATCAAGTAAATCTAATAAAATGTTGTTGAAGAATTGAAACCTTAGTAAAAAGTGTTACCAGAAAACAAGAGAAATACAAAAAAAATATTACAAATGAAAAAAACAAAAATAAATTAAATAGTTCGCATTTAGCAAGACATGCAATTGTATTCACAATCTCAGAATTTTAGAAAAGAGGAACATTTATTTTTTTGTTTAGTAATTATTGTTAAATAATTTTAAGCATAATTTTAAAATTAATTCCATTAATTTGTGTGCCATAATAATAATAATATAATATTCTTCTCAAATCTGATTTATATAGAAAAACAATTGCGTCTTTTCACAATTAATATCTTAGGAATGAAAGAGGTTAAGAAAGAGTTCGTAGAACTCTGTGTGTGTGCTTCTGTGTGTGTGCCTATGTTTTCACTGGGACTTCTAATGTATTTGAGTAAGAGTGGTCAGGTTAGATTACTACAGTAATACCACTGGGCTTCCACTCTGCAGAGGTCTTATAAATCTGTGCACACATTTCACATTTCCTCACCTCCCAAACACACACACACACTCATTCACATACACTCTCACCCAAGAGAAACCTCCATTTCATTTATGAGTTTTATCTGTGGAATTTATCTGCTCTGTAAGACCGGTAGGGCACACTCTCTAAACATTCCCCAGCAGTTTGACTTGTGAAGTGGGACACACTTTCAACATTACAGGGATAACATATCACGGCATGAAATTTATAAGTTAAGCACTGTTACATATATATGTATATGGTTGTGTGTGTGTGTGTATAAATTCGTTGCTCTTTGGATTAATTTAAATAGTTATCTTTATTTTTGTTATCTTCAACAGTTTTTAATCAGTTCAGTATTTTAAATGTTTTTCTAAAATCACTTTAGATTATTTTAGTTTATATTATATATTAGATGTTTCAAACCCATCTGAGAGTAGCTAGCTTACATAAAAAGAGAGAGCAAAATAGTGTAATAATATGTAAAACAAAACAAAAGTTATCAAACAAATGTGTGTTAGTAAGGACCATATCACTACACAATCAAGAAAATCAGTTTTGTGATCTAAAAGTAGAACTATACTCTTAAGTATTTTAGTTATTTGTGCAGATGTACCACAATTAGTGAACAGTAAAAGAGCACTTAAAAATAAAGAGTGTACTCACAGCGCTCAATGCGATCCTCTGGACTGGATGAGGTTTCTCGATCTGACAACAGGCCTGACACTGCGAAGATCTTCTTCCCTGCATCTTCCACAGCTTTGAGAGCACTAGGCGAGCTGGAGGGGATCTGAGCACCGCCAAAGTCATACTCTTTCCCTTCTGCATCCGAGTAGCGCAGGTGCGGAGAAGCCTCTGCCTCCAGGCAGCCCTTTAGCCTTTTGGCTGGAGTGAAGGCGGACTGGTATCCACCTCCCGCTCCATCACGGTCCTCTGGAGGAGAAGCGAAGGGCCGGAAGGCCCCAACGCCGCTGTGGTTGAGCATGCTTATAGGGGAGCAGTCCAGATTTGGTGGGGCAAACTGATGATGGAGGTGTAGAAGAGAAGGAGGGAAGTCCCTGTTTGGGAAGCCTGGTGGTACAGCGCCCTGTCGGTGGTACATGGAGGCGAACGTATAGGAACCGTTGTTGAAGGGAAGGTGAACGTCCTTCTCCACAGAAACTGGCACGCCGAATGGACGAGGCTGCTGGCAGGGGATGGAGGCATCGCGGCTGGCCTCCGCCGTTGATGCTAGCACCATTAGCGCCGGGGATGCTAATGGGTTGGGCAGGTAGGAGGAGCTCTCCATTTTGAAAGCAGCCCGGTGCAAGTCCATTTTGGAGACTGGGCTGGGGTTGGGCGGAGGGGGGGTTAGGGGCGAGAGCAGAGGGGTGTGGGGGAGGGGTGGAGAGAAGAGAGACGGGGTAAACGGTATGGGCAGAATGGTGCAAACTTTTGGGTTGTCGACTCTGGCAGAATCAGGGGTCGCTCTCACTGGCGGCTCATCCTCGACGGTCCTCCACCTGAAGAAAGTTGAACAGAGGAGGAGTTAAACCACTTAAAAACACTCTGAAACTCTTGCCTACTTTTCCCTTTTCCAAAATAGAAAGTTTCCCCCGCAGATCTGAGGTTCAGATCACATATAAGCCTCTTACTCCATCTCCCTGTCTGCGGAGCAGAACGGCGTCTGAGGCAGATAAGAGCCGTGCGCTGATCAGATAAGAGCGCGGCCCTGCTCGTGTGAACACCCTGGTCCTCTGCCTCCGATGGGATTCTCATACTGATATCATATCAGCCTGCCATCTGCACAGGAAATTTGACTGAATGAATAAATTAGCTGCACTTCACCCCTTGACCCCTGCTGCAGCCAAACAGCCTGAGAAGAAGCCCTGGAGGATAACATTCACTGATTGGCAAAAGTGTGAGTGGGTTTAATGAGAAGCGTTTTAGCAAATCTGTGTCTATTTGTGCACGTGTGCTTCTGTCCATCATCGCTAATCCCTTAAGGGTGACCCAAAAGCGATCTGTTACAAGTTAAATGGACATTTAACATACATGAAATTCAGAAATTATTGTACAAGTAAAACCGCTCACTTAAATATAAATCAAAATCACTCTGTTTAACGCCATTAAATTCTTTATTTTTATTTTTTTTAAGTGAACTAAACTACTGTTTAAAAGTTTAAGGTCAGTATTTTTTTTTACAAATTAATAGTTTTGTTCAGCAAGTATGCACTAATCTAATTAAAACTGACAAAAAAAGTCATTTATAATGATGCAAAAAATTTCTATTTCAAATAAATGTTGTTCCTTCGAACTTTCATCAAAAAATCAGGGAAAATGTATCATGGTTTACACAAAAATATGAAGTTATATTTTCAACATTAATAACAATAAGAAATATTTGTTGAGAAGCAAATCAGCGTATTAAAATAATTTTAAGTGACAATAAAAACTGTAATGGCTGATGAAAATTCAGCTTTGCCATAGGAATAAATTAGATGTTAAAATACAGCAAAATAAAAAACAGTTTAAAATGTAAACAATTTTTCACAATATTCATTTTTTTTGTATTTTTGATTTAATAAATGCAACCTTGGTGAACATAACAATGTTCTTTTATAAACATTTACTTTTAAACATAACTTTTAAATGGTAATGCACTTTGCGAGATGTGGTGTGTGTATAGAAAACAGAATTTAATCTGTGCATCTGGAAAGCAGGTCCTCTTATTCAGAGTAATTCAAATAGATGGGCCTTTAGACTTGTGTCACGGCGAGGCCATTTCAAATGCCACACAGAATATCAAACTGCATCAAAGAAACTCCTGGGGAATTTATCAGGGCATTTTTACAGATATCAGCTGTCCAGAACACTCATTCGAATCAATTTTAAAACTCGATCTGCACACACACACTCTGCGGCCCAGTAAAAAGAGCTTTACATTATCACATACATGGCAGGGGAATGTGTGCCGTTTCCTGTCTGTAGAAAATGGGTTACACTACACCGCTTGATGCTGGCGAGAAGCCCAAGAATCGCATTACGTTCCGTCTTCTCACTCGGCCTAGCTGGGAAAATAGCACCTTGAAAATGTACCAATATCGAAAACCCCCTCTTTTTTTTTCGATTCTCACACTCATCAGAGCCTCGTCTCTGTATCGAATCTCTCCCCTCGGATAACCTCTAAAAAATGAGTGCGGGTGGGTGTTGATAGCAAGGTAATACAGTGATAAGTACCTGGATATTTCAATTTTATTATCATTACCATCAGCGCAGTCAGGCAGTGTGAAACTGACAATCCAATAAAAGGACACAGGATATCCCCCCAATGGCGCACCAGAGAGAGAGAAAGAGGGGGCATAACTAGGCTGAGTGTTGTACAGATGTGCTAATCATTTCTGTGGCTGCGGCCGGTCTGCCTGGTGCCCCAGCTACACACACGCACAAAAGCATGCACAAACTGAGAGCCCAGTGTCCCAGAGCAACCAAAGAGAGCAGTGAGTCAGCCTGACACACACTGACACGCCAAAGAGTGTGTGTGTGTGTGTGTGTGTGAGTGAGAAACAGAGACAGCGAGAGAGAGAGAGAGAGGTCGAAAGGGGGGTACAGGACCGCAATGTCCACCCCAACTCTTGTCATGCTTCTTTTCCTCTGTCTATCAATCTTTAGGCAAAAAATCCAAGAATCAAGACACCATCTTAAATGAGGCAAAATAAAATCCATTTCAAAGTGCTCAACTTTGTAATTCATCTCTGTATTGCAAGGGTTATTAAAAAACAGACTTGAATGACAAAGCACAAAAGCTGGTGTTGACATAAAATAACTACAGAGACTAAATTAAACAAGTTATTATTTATTAGTTTTACATTTAATTTAATAGTAACAATAATTAATTCCCCTAGGAACTTACATTTAAGTTTCATTATGCTGCATTTGTCACAAGGTAAAAAATTGAGATTGATTATCCCGGGAAAAAATAAATAAATAAAATAAATCTGTCATTGTTAAAGTGATCCAGCATAAATCTATCATTGCATTTCCTTTTCAAATTACATTGTTATGATATTGCAGTGTCAGTTGCCGTGATGAGCAACGTGTCTCTCTCAGAAAGTTAGTGATGTAAGAAAACAGAAACGGTACAACAAAGACAAATAAGAAGTTGTCAGTGACACATATTCTTGGCACAGCTCTGGGGAGCAGAGCAAATGAATCCAATTTCATCGAAAACAAACGACTGTCAAATTTGACTGCTGAGAGAAAATGCAAAAGTTTGGTGGAGGGTGTCACTCAAACCGCAGCTCCTGCTCCTCTGCCTGTCTGTCAGTATATTTAGAGATTGTTGACAACCGTGAAAGTGCCACTCTTACATTTTATTACAGGACAGGGCAGACACTGTCATTCAATACCCTCAGAAAACACACACATTCAAACCCACACATCTCCAACTGTCTGAGCTAGACACCATGTGAGAAGACAAAAATGGCAACAGTTACAAGAATGCGGATGGCGAAGGGATTTCATGCTAATTGCTGCTCCAAATTAAGCCATGCCAATGATTTCTCACGCTTTTTTAACTTTCACTGAGCAGCTTCCAGGGGTGTCAAAAAATATGATGTGGTGTGAAGGCTGTTATACATGCAGCTGCTAAAATGGAGAGCCCTCAAACGATGTCGCAGGAAATGACACTGGCGCAGTACGAAGCACATTTTAACTACTTAGCTCTTGAAAACTTCCCAAACGCCTTTGTCTGAAGAGTTTCAGCAGCACTCCAGCACTCGTTACGTTTTTTAATCACCCTGAAGAGTAAACTTATGTTTAGCTACAACAGACTTCTTAAGCGTCCACTCGAAATGGCTGCCGTCACCGACACAAACACGCCACTCCAGCTTCCCCACAGCTTGTCAATCAGGGAAGCGGCGTTGAATATTTGCGGTGAGGAGGGTAAAAGGTGCCGCACTTGCTCGGCAGAAGACGGCTCACTTAGTATTCCTCAAGGAAGTGCTTTTGGACCGGAGGACAGTCGATATTATTGAAAATACAGTCATTCATCGTCGGCTGGCCTGCAACTTAGGACCATGCAGATAATATATCCTGCTGAATTAGAATCAAAGCCCTCGTGATATGAAATCTTCCACGGAACAATTCAATAACGTGCAGCAGCTGCAGTATGAGACATAAAAATATGAACGCCCGCATCCAGAAGACGTGAAAGTGAGATTTAATGACAGACTGAGAACGCAGTGAAGGATAATGACACTTGGACATACAGCTAACTAAATCAATAATGATAGTACAAGCTGTGCCTCAACACTCCAGTTCACTATCAACAAATAAATTCCCCACAGTGTATGACACACAATAAAACCCAGCAATAAATAGTGGTAATCAATCACTGCTTTATTGGATCTTATCGCCTGCATAAGTATACCGAGGGCCTGCCTCTAAACTTTCGCAACTTTTTTTTTTTCTTCCCCAGACAAAATTTGCTCAATTTACTCTCGGTGTAGAAAACGTGCCACACGGCATGAGCTGTCAGAATAAGTGAGGATTTGCTTTTCAAATAAAGCTTTGCGGCGGGCACCGGGGGAACATTGATTCATTGTGAACAAAATGATTTTCAAAGTTTCCTGTCCTGCCTGCCCTATTCATTTCAGGGACTGATGGACTGTTTGTCTCATCCCACACACCTGAGCCAACTAATTCCTCACTAAGCCCAGATTATTTGCAAGGTGTCTGGATCCTCTGCACTCAGAGCCTGGACTGGACTGCAAAGAAGCCACGGCGACACCAACCCACCCACTCACTCACCCACCTCACCGCCCTTACGGCTGTCCACTGCTGCCCACCACTGTGTACCGAAACAGAGCAAGACAGAGACAGAAAGAGACTTTACACTGTTTTGATTTCGCCTGGTTTGAGCACACTGTTTGCCAACCAGGGGCTCGTCAATAATAGATAACGAAGCACAATGCATGAGCAGTCTGCCACTAAACCGCCTGAACTTGTTGGCTGGCCTGTCTTATAAAACACAAGATTAATTTAACTAGCACGGCTGGCCTCTTATTCCAAGTTCAGTTCCACAACATGTTCCACAGAGTAAGAAAACAGAATGAATTTCATGCTCATCCTTCCACAAACGTGTGCATTAAAAATAAATGCATTTCCCCGCTGTAAGAAAAAAAAACAATAACTAATGTAAAAGGCATTTCTAAACTGGTGGGAAGAGCTGTGGCTCAGACTAATGTTCAGTGGGTAGATACCAAGCAACATTCAGACAAGCAGAGATATAGGACTCTTATTGATCCCAAGCAAATGCACTGGTAATGCCTTGTGAGAGAGGGTGTAAAATTTACTTATTCTACAGCTCTAAAACTCACATCTAAATAATGGACAGCTAGGTAAATCAAAAAAGATCAAACTACAAAATCTAGCACAGCCAATGAATCTTCGGTCAGCTCAGCTCTAACACAAATCTCTAAGACTTCCAAATGCAGTTTTGTTTGTTTGCCATAAGTTTTATTTTTGTTCAAACACGACTAATTTGTTGCACTATATGTAAAATATAGTATATGTAAAAAATATATATATTTTTTTGCACTTTAAAATAAAGAGTGCACGCACAGCCAACGCCCTGTTGAGTGTTACTGCAATGACAGACAAAATAAATCCAGTTTACTTAAATACAAATCATAAGGCCAATGCGCGCTAATTTATTCTAATTAAATTAGCGTTGATATACTAGTTATTAATTTAATTTAGCAACTGAAATGATACAGCCTAATTTAAAAAGACATGGTAAAACATCAGCAATGAGCAAAATTATAAGCATTAAAAGCAATTAAATATAAACAAAAACCACAACAATATTGTAACTCCTAATATGAAAGGAACTATAAATAGTTACAGCATGCAAGTTAGTAAAAAAAAAAAGATGAAAGTGATAACCAGCGTTTAAAAAAGACTTGGAACAGCAGCAGATTTTATTCAAAGGCTTTGCTGCGGTTGGGGCGCTTTACCTAACAAACAAAGTATCTCACTCACCATAAAATTTCAAATGTTCCGCCTCGGCACTAAATAAAAAGGTACATGAATAGGCGTGTCTGCACGCTTCAAAACATAATGGAAGGGGACATGGTGAAGTTAGGCAATCCAAGGACTACACCTGATTATTTTCATCTTTATACAACCGTCCAAACGCTTGTCACGCACGCGCATCTTAAATATTTCTCGACAAACTCAAAAAAATCCTTTAAGGACCACGACCTTTCCCTGTGCTCAAACTGTGGTATTATTTGTAGATTATTTTAATTACCATACCACGCCACCATCTGCATGACAAATGAGCTTTCGGTGAAGTGTTTATTAGCACGTGAAAACATAAACATGCACGAGGGCGGGTGGGTACGAGTTAACGGGGTTAATTCTAGTTTAATTCGTTGGGAAACAGCACGCTTGTCGATAACACGGAATAGACAAAAGGCCAATCAAGCCGCTGCGTTTGAGAAATGCGCGCTTCATTTACTTTCAGTGCGCGGTTTCGGCTGGAATTTTCTTATGCATCCAGACCAGAAAGACTTTCCCAGTCACATATCATTGTAAGTTTGAGCCGCAGAGCTTCTTGCTGTCTCCATCCTCGCTGTCTGTGGGGAAGGATGCTCTCCTCTCCTCCTAATTGTTAACAAGAATGAAAACGTTTGATTGCGCTTGCTCTTTTTTAATGCTACAAATCCAGATTAAAATAACTCAGGCCATTGATCCGGCCACTGGAATCGACATTAATTTTAGTTCACTTCTCACTTTGCACAGGAATCAATGAGAAGCAATAACAACTGACATCGGCGCTGAAAAGGACAGAACAGAAAACGCAGGGCTGAAAATCGAAACGCTGACGAACAAATCATCTGCTACTTTTCTTCCATCCTCTTTCATCTTTGCATCTACTTTTCTTCCATCCTGCTGTCTCATTTGGGCTCGAACCAAACTATTTTGTTAAATAATTCGGGACAAATAAATAAATAAACTCGTACGTTTATGATAAAAACTATAAATAAGCCTGAATGAACAGAAATGCGACGTTGAAGTTTTGGATGCAGGAGCGCAACAGGGTGCAGCGATTTCATTAGGTTACTTTGCTTTTATTCATAATTTTGATAAAAACGGCTTAAAACACAAAAGAATAAAATGTAGACTATTTAAGAAATCTACATGTTTTAACAGCTGTTTTGCATAATCCTCCATGTATAATTAAAACGAAAATTAATTTTAAAATAATTAAAATGAACACTGAAATCAATATTGTGGATTGCACAAGGCTCCGTATCTCCTACTTATATTTTTAATATAATCTAATTCAACATTCTCAAGTGATTTTGGCCCTGTTTGCTCCAGTACAAATATCAATTAACACTCTTATCTTAAAAGACACTGTAATATTTGAGGACCATAATTTTATTATGTAATGCTATTTCCGAGATTCAAAAACATAAGCATGATGCTATTATTTAAATAGGCCTATCTATGTAACCATCAAACACGGTCAAATGAAATATTAAGTTTAATAATAAGGATTTATGACTAAAAATCTACAATTAAATATAGAGCAAATTAAGCCTGTAATGGTGAAAAATGACTCGGCCAGTCTAAATGGAAGCGCGTAAATTAAGCGCGTTCTTGTCCTGTATAACCTTTTAAAAATAAACAACGAATAAAACCATTTAATATAGATTTGGGAGTAGCCTACCGGATATTGTTTTTGTTGTTTTTGTAAATGTAAAATATAAAGTTATAAATAATAATCTGAATCTTCCACATTTACTGCACAAGGCCGTTAAATAATACTAGAATAAAATAATGATCTAATAAACTCCCTCCTACAAATGAAAATTCATAATGAAATATGTTAAATTAATGAGGCTATTTACTTAACAACGAATATATCCTGTCATCCTAAATATAAATAATTGATGTGACTGTGAAGAAAAAAAAGACTACAGAGAATTACAGGCTGTTTAGACATGTGGCTCTGTCCTAACGCAGAAAACATTAAATAGATTAAATAAACCTATGAATGTAAACAAACTATTAAGCAAAAATGTTCCTTTAAGTTGTAGAACTGAAGAAATTGTTTTATTGTGTTTGCTTATTTTTCTTTTTGTAATATTTCTTTTTGTTGCTAAAAACAGATTTAAAACAATGCTGCTCTTAAAAACGGACTATAGGCTACATAATGCGTTAGCAGAATTATTCAAATTATTGCAAAATGCAAATAATCCAAAAAAGTAATGACCTGTAAGCAACGCGAGAATGTTTTTGTAAGACTGAAGAATATACATTAAAAGAATAAGTCGTGGATAACAAGTCTTAATCTGAGTTTTTCTTTGGAAAACATTCTATTAACAGTTCATGAACACAGCGGAAACACTCCCGTATGTGTTGCGTAAATTGTAGTGACCCATAGTAAACAGGTGTTTCCTTGCACCTTGTTTCCTTACTGCACGGATTCGATCTCGTAATAAGTGTTATCCAACTAACTGCTCCGAGTGGGCCTATAGTTTTCTTATTTAACAAACGTTGTTGACAGATTAATTTAAAACTAAACATTTCTTTTTCAATTACCACACATGCGCACTTACAGAGAAGAAAAATAAAGAGTGAAACGCAGGCCAACAGTCTATTGTGGCTTGAGAACAAAATATAAATTATCCGCAACATTGGTCTCGAGCGCATTAATTCCCGCTCTGATTACAGACTATAAATGGAATAGTAAAATCTTCACTCACAGGAGCAGTTCTCACGTCCACTATACCAGTCACAAATTAGTTGGGAGCGTAACTGATCTGATGGTCTGCACTGATAACGTTTAGTTATAAAAGGTTACCCACTAAACATCACACGCAAGCATGCTGCACTCGTGGGTGGCCGCAGACACGCGCACATCATCACGGGTATCATTATAACAAGTTCCCGTTTAGTTCCATCAACCAAAAACACTAGTATTTCAATGACCTGCCTAATTTCCCACGACACTAGAAAGCGCTTGTGCAAGAGAGCAACTATTAAATGAGAGTTTATGAGAACCGGCATTTTTGAAACGTTATGACGTGATAAACAAGATTGTTTAGGGTCATGATGATTTATTTGTCATTAAAATGTAGATATATTTTAAGCGTAATAAGTGTTTCGCGCATTCTCAGATGTATGGCATTCCAGAGGTCGATTTCAGCAAACTTTAACACCAGGAACTGACGTTAAAGCCAAAACAAAGTTAGCTGCTGAAATGTTTTAGGAGTTCGGTAACACTTCCACAATAAAAGCGAAGGTGCTCCATAAAGAGTCACTAGAATTATTGCCGCAATCAAGCCATTACGCGCGAGCGAAACGTGGTATCTGATAGGAGATCTATTGATATGAAATAATAAAGTTGCGCATCATCACCTTAACTCAATTTCCACACAACAAAAAAAGCAAACAACAACAATAACAATTGCCGTGCTATCCCGGAGCAAGACACAGCCACGTTAGGGTGCGTTAAATCAGGCTCGAGGTCACTCATTAAACAGTCAGATAAAACTAGATTTCTTCACACAAACATTAGACGCGTTCCCACGGGATCATAAAAACAATCTCTGTCAAGACATTCAGAGCACTTACGTTGTTTAAAAAAATCCCTTGGAAGGTTTAGCTGTCCTTTTATCCCCACAACTGAAACTTTTCGAAACAGCAGAGCTAAGATCACCGCGAAGCATGAGAAGCAAAGTAGAGTCGCACCTCGAGGAAAGAACGCGAGACGGTCGCCGCGCGTCAGACAGAGTTTCCCGGGTCGTGTCGTGCGTTGAGAGTTGTATCAGTTGCATGTACCGATGAGAACGAGTCTGCGTTCAGTAGCAAAGTAGAGACGATAGGCAGAGATTTGCTCAGAGGTGGAAACAGTGTTGGAGGTGCAGTGCTGCCGCTCAGCGCCAGGTTCGCTCATTGACTGACATTCATTCTCTCCTCCTCGCGCGCTGAGGATCCTGACCCCCCTTCTCCACGCTCCCGTGGGGGATCTCAGAGGCTGTTTTGTGAGCACGGAATGAATTATCGTCTCACCATTTAGAAGACCTGGAAAATGAAGTCCACGGCAAAACAAAAGATGTTTCAACAATGCGCCAGGTCTTTACAGAAATAGGTGAGTGTGCAGCGTCCCATCGCGCGCGCACCGGGTTGCTCGCGAGTTTATCTTCAGCTATTTTTAGTCCATATAAGTGTTTTTACATGATGTAAAAAGTAATTCGTATCTACGTGTTGCTTAATTTTACACCTACCTGCTACTGAAGTTGAATAAGTACGACGAATTCTTCTTGAGAACATTTGTCTGCAAAAAAAACTAAAACGTGCGTTCTACTCGTTTATTTTTTTTAAATTAACAAAAACAAAGCGAACATATTTAATCCGCTGCGATGTTATTTCTGCACCTTTACTTAAACTAAACGACAATATATTAGTAAACATGTTCGAACAGTAACAGACTCCTATGATTCGACACCACGCAGAAATCCACCTGCTGGACGGAGCTGGAATTACACTGTTTTCAGCTTCGGGTAGAGAACTAATATAAAGTGCAAGTTTACAAATGTCTCGCTTTGTAAGTCATGCGGTATTTTATTTTATTTTTTTATAAGAAGTCAGTAAAGCAAGTTTGTTGTGTGGGTTCCTAGACCAGAGTAATAGGAGGGACTGCAATGTTGGGGTGATGGGAGGGCAGTAGCCATACATATGTGCATTACTGCATTACATTAGCACTCTCTTGTATTGCTAATGACCTCCGTTAAAGCATCAGTGAAACAGAGGAGGAAAAAGCCCATCCATGTCCAAGGTCCCTTTCCATTCAAAATCAAATTTCAGGCCTCAGTCTCTTAACATGTCTCTAAATGGACTGGTGTGGATTGGTGAAGTGCTTTGATGACAGCTCTTTTTACCAGGCTTAAGCACAAATCCTCTCCTCCATTTCCAGAGCCCCTTGATTCGATTGAAATTATTTTACATTCTCTCTGGACTGTATCGAATAACAAAACATATTACTATGACTTGATTGAATCCATTAAAAGCAAAGCTGGGACATTTATAAATCTACACTTCAGTCGATATAAAAGTTGAGGTAGCCAGAGAGCTTCATCCGAGTGTAAATAATCCGCTTTCTCTTTGTGATAGAGAGGCATCCTACTTTTAGTGACAATGCAAAAAATGTTTGAGCTTAGATAAAAGATATAAACAGCTTAATCGAGTATTTTTGTTTTAAAATGTACTTCATGTTGTTAATCTGGCCTGATAACTGTTGTTTTAATTGCTTTCAGGTCTTGTTTGTCATTTTTGCCACGTCTATGTGAATGCAGAAGAGGAGTAAAAATCATCACCATTCGAAAGGGAAGTTAAACGTCACACGTTCGTTTAATGTTGAGTGATTTTGACTTCTCAGATGTCCTTTTAATGCAGAGCACAGTGATAATTGAGGGACCCGTGTTGAGGCAGGATGGTCGCAGTAATAACAGAGACATCTCTTCAACACACCAGTCAGGTCTTAATTATTACCTTTACTACTGTGGTCGCAGTGAAACGGGTACCAGAGGACCTATAGTGAGATGTCCCGCACAATGGAGCCTCGGCACAGATTCCTCATTAGCATATGTCAGCCATGTGCTTCAGATGGCTATTCATTTCTGTCACTTAGCACTTGGAAGTGCTCATGCTAAGAGCTGGTAAATTAAATGCTGTATTCCTGCACTGTAACCTAAGATTACGCCGTTGTCACTGAGCCTGTCTCCTCGAGTAGATTACTTTTAAAAATAATTTTAAAAAAGGACAAAAAAGAAATGTAACGGACAAGCGAAATGGGGCTGCTGTAGAAGTGACTGACAGTTACAATATGAATGAAAACCAATCAGAACTAAAGATCACTTTTCTTTTCACCTGACAAAAACAAACATGTTACACCCAGTCTGATATGAAAATGAAAGGGATAGTTCACTCAAAAATGAAAATTCTGTCATCATTTACTCACCCTCATGTCATTCCAAACCTATATGAGTGACTGATTTCTGTGAAAGATAAAATACGATATTTTAAAGAACACTGGGCACTGGGATCCAGTTTTTTTCTTTCATTATATGAGCAAAAACATTTTTTAAATCTTTTTTTTTTTTCATTTTTTGGGTGAACTATTGCTTTAAACACTTTGAAGAAGAAACAAGTATAAATAGGACTCAGAAATGAGATGTTTTAACCAGCCTGATATGAAATTTAAAGAGACAGTTCACCCAAAAATGAAAATTCTGTCATCATTTACTCACCTTTATCTAGTTCCAAACTTGTGTGGCTTTCTTCTGTCAAAGATAAAAGAAACTATTTTAATATCTTTTAATATATATATTTTTTCTTTCATTGTATGAACAAAAGCATTAAGATATTTCTCAAAACATTTTCATTTTGTTGAAAATAAACTAGCCCTTTAAACATATTTAAGGAGAAACGAGTATGAATTAGAAGCAAAGATAGAAATGGCAGATGAATATGTCACACTGAGATTCCTGCAAAAAAAACAGTCATTAAATTTCTCTTTTACTCAACCATTTCCTGTACTCTAGGTGTCAAGAAGAAGATTCACCCCACTATGAAAGCTGATGTGGGCTGCTTGGCTTCTTTTTTTTTCACCAAAATTACACAAGGCTTCTCTTCTTATCTAAATTTGAACCCGAGGACACCCATCACTCTCAATGGATCTATTGCAACGACTCTATACACACATGCACAAACACACACAAAAGAACAGAGAGAGTGAAAGACAGAGGGGGAGAGCGAGCGCGTAAGCATTCATACTGTAGACAGTGCTACATGATCAAAGGTGACGGGGAGAGAAGGGGAAACGAGAGCTCTAAAAATGGTTCTGCAGCTGATTCTGTGAGTCCTGGCAGTCACTCTCTCCAAATACACACACACACACACGCACGCTCTGCACTTTCATATTTAACTAAAGGCAGGGCCCGGCGTGTGTCACACTCCAACAGGGGGACACGCAGCTTTGGCTCGTTTGAGGAGCGGAGGCTTTGTTTCTCTTGGTGGTGTGGCACAGAGTACCTGGGGGATGAGAGATTGTTTCTCTTCTCTCTTAACAGGAAACAGCATCAGGAATGAAGGGAAAGTGAGACGACACAAGCAGGGAAACCCGATTGCTCTGAAGTTTCTCAGAGACTCCGCTTCAGAATATGGTGCTATAACTCCCCTACATAAAATCAATGATTTGTTTAATTTAGACAGAGCTCGTAAATGTGCTAATTTCAGAGACAGCCTACAAATCTAGAGGGCCTTGTTATCCCATTTGCTGCTCCATTAGTTGGGAAATGATACAGCCCAGCGTTGTTAAGAAACTGAACGTTCGGTCTGGCCGTTCAACGAAGGAAATAAGCGACGTTGCTCTGATTGTCAATGAAAAAACAGAATGCGCACCAACTGATGTCATAAACACGGATTTACATTAGATGGCAGTTTATTAAGAAAGATAGCAAGTTCATATGTTTTCATATGGGCCTGGATGTGATATCTATAACACTACAATGAAAATAATTTGATTTACTTAACCATTTTCACTTAGAAATTGCGGTACTTAAAGTCTTTATGAATTATAAATTAGCTTTAATGCATTAATTATGCCTTGCAATGTACCTTATAATGCATTGTACAATCTCTTGAGTAATTGTAACTACAAGGTAATGCATTATAACACTTATAAGTTCATTGTTATGCATTTTAGCTTTTAATAATGCATTATGTATACATTTTACTTTGAGTCAAGCGTTACCAAAATTTCTAGTAAATTTGTACCAATTATTACAAAAAATGGCAAGTAGCACATTAAATTGATTGTGAAATTTTGAAGTAGAAAGATGGAAATAGTTTTATCTTTTATATATATATAAACTCCAGTAGTCTTTATTAATAACATTTATAAAAATGTGTCTATTTGCTTGATTTCTGGGAAGTTTTTTTCTGTGTACTATCAACAGAACTGAAAATGTAAAAGCTATTTGACTAATATAGGTTTTTAAGCCATTATAAAATTCTAAATTATTTTAATGATCATCAAATTATATATATTTCTTTGCATTTTATATTACATAACTTTGATATTATATTATAAAGGGTCTGAAGGGATCCAGTGAGTAAATTCATATATTAAGTTATAGTATATAGCACTTTATGTTCTTGTACTGCTAACAATATTTAATCAGGGGTGTTATCATCTCTCTCACACATACACACACCAACTCTATTCTCAGTGCCAGGCTTCAACACTCATCTGTCTGACTTGGACTCAGCAATTAGGGGCCACACAAGCAAATGCCACTCATGACCTGAAGCACAAAGTCGCTGACAAACAAGCAGAGACAAATCAAGGGGTGATTTAAAAGCATAGCACTAAAATCTCAATATTTGGCCATTCAGATTTAGCAGCCTGCCCAGACAGGGCCATAAATTCACCCTTCCATAAATAATTAATATGACAGTGCAATGTAAATCTGAGTCAACCCTGTTGGATAAGGAATGAAGTTTGCTGTCATTATTATCATTCTGTGGTGGACTAAAATCTAAATACATTTTATTTGATGTGATAATCCAAAGATAAACATAAATGATTACAAACGCACATACTCCAACATCGAACGTCATCGCAGGCTCAGAGTTAAAAGAGCAAAAACAGATGCTTTATCTGACAAGAAGCTTCTTTGGTTTGCCGTCACTTTGAATTTAGATTATCAACTGCCACTTTAGATGGTCGTTTGTGGTGCCGCCCCAGCGCCAACAACCCCCATATGCCGCACTGCACCTTTTGACAGTACTCTGGGATACACTCCCAGCATCCATAGATAGACATTTAAATCAACTCTGGCATGGGACATGCTGTCTGGATCTTAGCTCTTCTGCAGACTGTGCACAGTAAATCAAGTGAGGCTAATATGAATCAAATCAAGACAATATATTACACTAATTGCCTTATCAGATGGCTGTCTCGAATGCTTTAAGGTCCCTTGAAAGGGTGTTGAAGCTGTATTCATACACAAGGCCGTCCTTGAATAACTCGGCGAAACTCTATTTGAATAACAGTCTACAATAATAAGTGAAAAAAAAGTGGCCGGGTGCGACTTCGAAGAGTGAATTTCCAGCCCTCTTATATGTCTCTTAACCACATCCAAGAGTGAAATAAGGGGCTTTGTGTTTGTGTGCGTCCAGCATATATGTCACATCAGCTCCTGTAGGATTATAAGTGCGCTTTGAGCGAGTGAGATTGGTCAATGGCACGCCGAGCCACCACCTCTGACTGTGAGCATGATTCAATGTGATGTCCACTTTGTGTCCCTTTATTTGCTTCCGAAAGGAAAAGCTTGTCTTTTATGTCTGCCAAGTGGCCCTTTCCAACCCCTGCACAGCTAATCATACATCCTGTCAACATGGCTGTGTTTTACACTAAACCCTGTTGTTCTGTTTAGAAAGCCCGGATCTGTTTATGGTGCAAAAATGATGCAGCCTTATGGTAAAATCAATAAAGTTGCACGGGTTATAAATATATGAATCTAAACGACAGCAGAGGCTAAGTAATTATACAAATAAAACATCATGTTCTCGGCGGGAAACATGCTAGGACATAATTGATTATCATTTTGAAGGTGATAACGAGACATTTTGCGATTTGCTGTGTTTTGTAGCCCGCGTTTGCTTGTGTGGATTTTAACTGTCTTGACATGTCCTTGTGGAGTGATCTCAACCGTGATGGTAATAACAATAATTATCTTCTAAGTGTGGAAAGTCAAAGACATGAATATTCTCATACAGCGTTAAGTTCAGCAGACAAGTGCTTTCACATGATTTCGTCAGGACAAATTAACAGTAATTGCACACTGAATTGTTCCAGAAATATCAGATGCTGTTGCTTTCTTAGTTTGACGTTCAAAGCAATGGGTTTTGATGATTCGGGTGGCGGCGTATAATTTGTTGATCGTGGCCATGAGGAAATCGCATTGAAAGAAAAACGTGTCTAGAAATATTAGAGGATCAAAAAACAAGCCCATGTGAACATAAGCTAACACTCAAAGCAACCAAGACTTTATAGTTGCATTTGGGGGGAAAAAAAAGACAGGATCTGCCATCACTTTTGATTAGTTTTTTAGTTACTCTTTCACAGGCTTTAGATATTTGAAAAATTGTTATTAATAAGGACATGATTTCTGGAAATTAACCCCTCGTTCCTTTATCCCTGATCCAGAGACCTTTGGAAAATTGATCCTGTTAGATTGATGGATGTCCTGTTTAAGGGTTTGTCCTTGTGCTAGTGTTTTTGCTGTAATCCTGAGGGCTCGTTTGTTTAATGATGCAATTGTATCTCATTTTGTCACTTCTGTGTAATGTCACATTGAACAAACCTCAACTTATGTAAATTTGGGCTTAATTAGTCCTAAAGAAAACCTTCGAACGGAATAAATATTTGAAGTTACTTTGAATATTTAAACTGATATATTGTCAGTTGTTTTATATTTTTGTAACTGCATATAGGCATAAAATATAACAGCCGATACCTGTACAATTAAGAAACATGTAAATGATTTGGTGAACAGTAAGCTTTAAAATTGGTATGCCATCTAGATGCATTCAGTTTTTTAATGTAGATAATAGCTGTGTTTCCATTAAAAATGGAATATAAATTAAATCTGTAACCATTAGTTTGGGTGAACAAAAGTGTCCAAAATTTTTGTGAAATGGTAATGTCAGTCATTATATAAATGTTTTCTGTTAATTGAGGTTAAGATCATAAACAAAATGATCGGATGAATTATGTTTGCTAGCAATTGCATTGTATCTGGGAGCAACGCAATGTCTGACAATTTAATGAAATAGTCTGAATTTTTTGGTGCTTCCATCCAAAAGTGGCATTAAAATATGTGGACAACCTCCCAGCTAATGAATGATGATTGCGGCGGTCATGTTGACCACTGTGTAAACAAAACCCAGACTGATGTCTTTCAAAGTAATAAAGCCATTTAGCACAGGATGAGTGGCCAAAATGGGCTTCATCATGGAGGTGCATCATGGGGGCCCGTTATCAGGCACTGCACCATGCGTACAACTCCCTGAGATAGGGAGGCTTTGTCCCAAATTTCTATTTCCTCTCCCACTGTTTAACTGGCCTCATCAAACAAGGGCAGATGGAGCTGGACACCATGAATGAAGGAGCATCTGAGGGATAAAGACAGGGAAGAAAAGGGATGTTTATTGTCCATGTATTTTTAAAGAGGGCATCTGCAGCACTAGATGTGTAAACATAGCTTGACCCTAGAAAGTAGGAAGCAGTGGTACTAAAGAGGATCTCTGGGTAAGAAATGGCCAAATAGGCGGTCAATGCAGGTCATTGAGCTTCATTAACACTGACACACATCTTTCTTCCGTGTTATTAATGTCCCTTATTAAAGAATAAAATTGCATATTAACTATTGATCACCTATTACCATTCTTCAATAATCAATTCTAACTGCTTCAACCGCATTCTAGTCCATCTTTGTTTTAATCCAGTTTAAACAGCTCTTTTGTGTAACGTTTCCACTCAAGCGAAAGCAAATTCGGTATTTATCGTTCCATTACATTTAAATAAAGGAGATGATCAGCACATGTCAAAGACAGGCGATGCTAAAACAATTATTTTTATAAAGTGGTAACCTTTTGACCCGTGACCTGCAGAAACGGGCGGTACAATTGAACAGAGCATTCGGTCTGTTTTGCGAGAGATTAAAGAGAGACAATCTGTTGCACCTGCCAACCCAGCGTGTTATTATGGCTCACGGCAGCCATGACAGGTCCATCTTGCACCCCAGCCAACTGATGCCAAATTCTTCAATTCGTTATCAGCACTGACTACGCTGAGGTTTAACTACTTCAGATCTGCAAGAAAAAGAATAGAATTGTGGCGAAACAACAATCTGAATGGGAAATGAATCAGCATGCCAATTAGAGCCAAGTTCTGGGCTTCCCTGACGGGTGGGGGTCGTGTTAAAAAGAAGCCTGTGATCTGGGCAGATCTCTGGAGCAGCAGCAGTGGGCTTCCAATACCGTCCTACACCCCCTGAGTTCACAGGACACGTATCACCTGCGTTCAGCGTCTCGGCTCCATTACGGGCCTGCCGCAGCTTCAGCGCTATTCTGCGCATCTGCTCCCAGTGGTTCCAGCGTCTGCAGTCAAAAGCCCATAATGAGCTGCTCTCACTCCAGCTGTCCCACTGATAGCCTTAAACCAGCTGCATGCTGGGAGCTGCAGGGATGGGCTGTCAGCAGGCCGATGGGCTTGACCCTTGACCCCTAGCCCAGCCGAACTTCAGCATCCTGACTGATGACGCTGAGATTAGCGCTCCCCAGAGACACGCCAGCACACGTCTGGCCACAGCTTCGCTATACTGTGACATCGATTCACGAAAGCTCCTATTTTTGCTCCACACATAGGTTACAGACCGGTTCTCGTTGTAACCTTTGAACTTTAGCAGTGGAAGAGCAAGTCTGTTATCCAAGTGCCTGATTGGAGCAGCCATCACTGAAGTGTGATTAGAGCTCCACCAAACAAACATGGCGGCCTTCATTGAATTCCTGTCAAGCCCATGCAAACCAGAGGTGACAGATGTAATTTGTTTGTCCCGTTGGTTTAATTTAAGCTGATACCTTTAAGCTAGAGCCGCAGTGTGTGAAATGGCAGAAGGAAATGGGTGCGGGGACAGTGGAAAAGAAAAAGAGAGAGAGTTCCTGTCCACTTGTCTTCTTGGCTTCTTAGTATATACGTCTTACAGAAGGCCAGCTGCATCAGCCAAAGAACTTCCACATTTACCTTCTGAAAACAATCCATTAAAACTGTGCCGGGCTGCCGGCCCTGCCACTCCACGAGGAGCACGAGAGGGAATGGAGCGACAGCGTGAGATAGGGACACAGTGTATTAACCAGGAGTGAAGGCATCATGTGAGTAACACAGTCGGGAAGGGAGAGAGAACGAGAGGTAGGAAGAACGATGGAGAGGATATGGGAGAGAGAGAGAGAGAGAGAGAGAGAAAGGGATTGGAGGGAGTGAGTGAGGACACTGGCGGACAGCTACAAGATGGAGTAGCAGCATGCGGGAGATAAGCTGTCGAGGCGGAGACAGTGTGTGACAGTCCTCGAAGCGGCAAGCAGGCGAGAGTGTGACAGGGAATACAGAGAGCTGCATTATTGTTTAAATCATTGATTGCTTCCCTCCTCCTCAGCCTGTGACGTGTGTGACACCAGAGAGAGGGCTGAAAAAACAGGGTGCAAAACCTCCTCCTCCTCTTCTCCTTTGTTCTTCCTCATTTCCACTAGATGCACCGTATACCTGCCATCTTTGTCCTAACCATCAGCTGGGGTTTGTCTTCACTTGCTTTTCTGCCGCTGCTTCCTTTCTTTCTCCACTTCATTGGTGTGTTTGAAGTGCATTTAACAGAGCGGCCATTGGGTCTGAAGGTGTTTTGGTCAGAGGAGACTTCTGATAAAACACACACACACACACACACACACATACATATATATATATATATATATATATATAAGCACCCAAGCATCATACACTCACTTTGTGTCATGTCATTCCATATAGAATGTATTTTTTGTATAAACACATTTCAGTATATTAAAAATAAACAGAGTCTGTAAAGCTACAAAAATAAATAAATAAATGAACATAACTGTAGAAAGTACGTACAGGTAATAAGTATACCTTCCATAGTACAAAAATCTGATTTGTCAGGGAATTGAACACTTGATCCAGTTCACAAATTTGGTCTAAATGATTTATTCATGAATCAGACTGATCTAATTCTTAAGTTCAACTCACTGCAATAATTGGTCTCTTTTTTAAGCTATGAGATGAAAAAAAATATATAAAAAGTGAACTAAGAACATTTTTTCAAGTTTTATCAATATACACACAAAAGATATACAATTGGATATACACAAATTATATTTTGAATATTTCAAAATTGATAATAATAAATCAGCATATTAGAATGTTTTCTAACACTAAATTAATGCCTACTAAAATTCAGCTTTGCTATTACAGGCATAATTTTTTTTTATAGAAAACAACAATATTAAATTGTAGTAATATTTCAGAGAATTACTGTTGACTTTATGTCTGATCAAATAAAAGCAGCCTTGGTAAACATAAGAGACTTAAGAAACATAAGAAAAAAAAGTCAAATCTAAACTTTTAAATGTTAATGTTATTAATAAAAAACATGATTTTTGCGTGAAAACACTTGTGTATGGTTTTAACAAATATGTTGTGAGTATATGTGAACATAGTAAATGTGACCTATCAAGTTCAAAGCGTATACTGAAAGGCGTCTCTCTTTTCTTCTCATCTTGTTCTCTTTCTTTCTCTCTGAGTGCAGGCAGTGGAGCAGTGAAGGTGTTGGGCAGAAAGTGGCTAACAGTGAGGTCTTGTGACACTCCCCCCTCCAACCACACTTCCTCTCCGCAGGCCGGCTGTCTCTCTCCGCTCGCCCAGAGCCTGACACTGACGTGACACTCGTGAAATAATTATGAACCAAAAACACTGCTGACAGCAAACAGCCCGCTCCCCTCAATGATGTGTCACCCATGATTAGCATGGGTCTTGGCATCCTCGCACCCCGCAGGCGGAAGAGAAGAGGAGGGTGAGGGGACGGAGGGAAGGGAAGGGAAGGGGTGGGGGGGACCGGCGAGATGGACAAAGAAAAAGTCTAAGAGAAACCAGAAAAATTAAACAGAGGAATGAAGCGTTAAACCATCAGAAGTGGTAAATGGAGAGAGTGATGTACAAGCATGTGGGGTGGAGTTAGATGTTCAGCTTGTAGCCCATGACCGTGGGGAATAAACCCTGGATACTGACACCTGTATCTGTCGTCTGCTGTTAGGAGACATATGCCTTGCTTCAGGCCACCGCAGATCAGCACCGGCAGCACCCCTCCATTATACGTGGTGCCTGACCTTTGTCTGTTAATTACCAAAGGTCAAAGCAGATGTGGGTGAATCAGGGTTGGACAAAAATCAGAAATGAATTTCAATATATGAGTGTAATTTTGAACTGACCTGACCACACCCCAAAGGAAGCTCAAGTGGTATGACAAGACTGGCAACACAGAAACATGGGTAATGCATTATGTGAAATGAAGCAAGTTCTGATTGATTGATTATGATAAAACTGATAGTTCACCCAAACATAAAAATTCTATCCCTCGTTTACGTGTTGTTTCTAACCTGTATTTCCATAAAATGAAAGTTGCTGGTGTTCAAAACAAAATTGGAACCCAAAATTGGAACCCTATGGCTTTCATTGTATGGAATATTACAAAATATTACAAATGCTTACATAATTATATATTCATATATAAATATACACATTAATAAATAGTGCAACTATATTTATTGTAGTAAATTAACAACCCAATATTTAATGCAAAGGATGATACCAAAATGTTAATGTACTAAATATTACTAAATACACATTTCTACAGGTGGCATTTCTTTTTTCTATCTTTCTATCTATCCATCCATCCAATGCATTCTCAAACTTCAAAAACTGCTAAACAAGGCTTTGTTAAGTCCAACATTCAAAGATTTTTTTATAGCCTATATATAATGAATTAATTTTAATTCTTGTACTTTGTAATCAATTTCAAGTACAATTATACATCCAGTTTAATACCTAAATAACAATTAAGCAACGGAGCCAGTAATGTAAAAAGCATTACCAGTTTAATTCTGAATGGCACCTCTGTGTTACGAGACTCACAAGTGTAAGTATGACACAGTGTGAAACAAGCATGTGCGTTTGTGGCAAAATGTCTGCCAGTAAACGTTCAAGGAAGTGAAATCCATCAGGCTCTTTGAAGCAGGACGACCAGGCGTTTAAAAAAGCAGACCACATCTCTCCAGCCCTCAGTGCCAGAGTGAATTTGTGTGCCGGCGCCGAGATTGATAGGTGGATTCACAAAGCCCTTCAGAACTCTGAGGAAAGCAGCTTTGTTTCCATGACTGGAGGTATAAAATGCACAATGTACATAACTCTTCTTAACAGAGAGTAAATCCCGGTAAAACAACTTGCCGTCTGAAGGGACAGTACATTTCACCTCACTATATTTGGAGATAAATCTAGGATGATCAACCATGAAACACTCACCATCCAGAGCTGGGAAAACACTGGATTTATAGAGCTGGGAGCTTCAAAGAGCTACAAACCGTCTGAAAGACAGAAAACACAAATAAATTTTTTTTTTATAGAGCGTCAAATAGATGGGCACCCCAAAACGTTTTATTAGCCGCGCTTTGTGACAGGCTTTCCTCTCCTGCCATGATGCTCAGGCCAGCGTTGAGCTGTAAAATGAGAGGATGGCTTTGTTGTGTTAACTCAGACTAGTCTAGACTAGCATGTGGGAAAAGCTTTGAAAATGAAGGCCGGGGTCCACGTGCGTAGGGCTGTGGATGGGAGGGTGTGTGTCAGTGGCAGAGGGAGGGGTGGCGTTGGCCAGGGCGGTTGGTTGAAGGGTGGCACGGTGAGAGAGACACACGGTGACATCGCAGCTTTGAAAGGTTCATGCAATATTAATGTCCATGAGGGAGAATCACTAGCCTGGCCCCAGGGGTCACCCAATTAACTGGAACACACTCCCATTTCCAGTGTGTGTGTTCTGAGCATTCGGCTCCATACCTTCCTTCTGACATCAATGTGAATGTCTGTGTGTTTGTTCATATCCACGCACGCTGTTAGTTGTCGCACTCGTAGCTCATGTTTTCTTCTGTTCCTCTAGTCTCTCTCTTGTTCTATCTCTCTCAGAAGAAGCAGCGTTAAGGACTGATGCATGTCTGTAAAAAGCTAATTTACTGTTTTGCTTATTCAGTTTTTTAATTTGTTGGAAATTAAATTAACTGACCTAGTGGTGCTGGCTCAGGTACTGATGCAAAAAAAATAGAGCCCCCCCTTCAGACTTGCATCAAGCAGTGCTTCACACAGTTTAGACATAAGGAAATGGGGAGGAAATGTTAAAAAAAAGAAATGTTGCGAGCCGAACTTGCATGGCCTACACAAGCACCAATGCTCAACATATCAACACACATGCACTAACTGTTAAATGAATAGTTCACCCAAAAAGGAAAATTACACTATAAACTACTTACCCCCAAGCTATCCTAGGTGTATATAACTTTCTTCTTTCAGACAAACACAGTCTGAGTTTTTAAAAAAATGTATCCTGGTCCCTCCAAGGTGAACTATATATAATATATATAATTATATGCTATATTTATATACAGTATGTAATGTTAATAAATGTGTATGTGCAAGTGTTGAAAATAGAATATATAAAATTTACTGTTGTGAATTAACATTAAATTGATAAACTTAGAATTAATGCAATGAATTATTTGTTTTTTGTCTTACTGTATGACAAAGCATGTTTTGTACCAGCACAGCTCAAAAAGACTATTCATGGTAAACGGATACATGATTAAAGTCCCTATTCACAGCTAACAGTATCTCTTGGGCCACTGTTACTTTATCTGGTTGTCATAGCAGGTTAAATGAGGGCTAATGGTTAGAATAAATGCTATGAATCTGGGTGTCAATGCCCTGATTGTGTTCTTATCAGCTCTCACAAAAAAGCAGCACTATCTCTCTCTCCCCTATGTCTCATATTTCACACTCATGTCTACAGTCCCCACGGTCACAGACCTCTCTTGAGCACCTGCAGATGACTGATATTAGCCTACTGCAGCCCGCACTGATGTTATATTTGTGCTGCAATTCAGTCCTCCATGGTGGTCATGGGTATCATGATTTTGATAACTGTGAAAGGTTATGCAAAGACCCACTACACCAAGTATAGACAGAACTGTGACATTTCAATAAAAATTGGACAATTTTGCCTAGCCACTGACACAGATTTGGATTACATAGAGACTACATAGACTGCTGAATAATCCCAAACAACATTTGTTGTGATTATGGTTGTGAATGGATGTTAGAAAATATAAAAACAATTTTCAGACTATCCCGATACACAAAACATTAAACTAAATAGTGTGAACCAACATTAACAGCCAGTATATAAATATATATATATATATATATATATATATTTTTTTTTTTCTAATGTTATTCTTCAAAAAAGAAACTGTTAAAGAAAAAAAATTACAAATGTAGAGAATAAAAATAAATATTTTGTCATTTCTAGCAATATTCATGAAATAAATAATTAAAAATAAGGCCAAATGTAAATATTATAAACATGATAAAAATCATACAAATGTACCCTATTGAAGGAATGTCGCCTACAAGACACACTTTAAAAGTCTGTTCAAAAAAAAAAAAAATACAAATGTGGTGTTTAAAGAGAAATTCTGCTATTCTGCTAAATTCTAGCAATTAAACAATAAAATAAAAATTGTAATAAAAAATTAATAAAACTAAAGTAGTTAATAATGGTCAAAAACTCTTTTTGTCACAGATTTTTGGATGCTAGGTTAATTTTATGTTACATCATTTATAATATTTATTTTATTTTGATGCTGTTAGTAATGTGACCTCAAAGTGTATCATATTTAATAAATTTGCCTTTATAAAATTCCTACTATACATACATATTTCTTTTCTCCAATCTACTACAATCTCCACTTTAGCTCACCTGCCTAAGTGTGAACGCATTTCTGAATGCTGCTGCAGCAAACACTATTTAAGCATATTTAGTCCTTGTCTTAATCACAAACACGCTCATAAGATTCCCAATTAATTGCACACATTCATAATGGTCATTTAAATGCAGGGACTGGTTTTAGATGAGATCAATTATGCTAATAAATGCATGAAAGCCCATTTAAAACAATTCATACCCAGGGAACCAATGAGGTAATATTTAGACCCTTTCTCCCAAATTTAATGTCTAAGGGACACAGGCTAACCTAAAGGGACACAGGCTAATTTGAATGAATTTTTAAATTAATGACTACCTGAAATAAACTTTGCCATTATGTTATTAAAATCAGCAAGAGTGGTGCTTCACCCAGAGATGTCCACACTGATATCTTTCTAATTTATCACAGCATTTTCTTGACTTTGTCTTCAAGCAATAGCCCTGAAACAAGTCAGAACAAACAAATTGAGTTCTTATTTCTCTCTTTGCTCCTGTTTTTCCACCACAACTATATTGGAGCCGATAAGACAAGTTCTGCTAGTCAGACTATATGAGCATGTATTCTGAGAAATGTATAAAGAAAAAATACACATCTACAGTTCTGCCTCTGCACACCTCTTTCATGTGATTTTGTTTTGTTTTTAATTGCATTAATCACATACAAAATAAAGGTTTTTGTTTACATAATATATGTGTTCTGTATTTATTAGGGTATGTATATATGAATACACACACATACAGTATATTTAATATATAAACATATTTTTCTTAAATATATACATGCATGTGTATTTTATTTTGGATGCAATTAATCATGATTAATAATTTGACAGCACTAGTTTTTTTTTATATACTGTATATATACAAATAACTATATTCTCCCACACACACTTTTTGGAACTCTTATACAGGATCATATGCAAGCCTTTTTATACCACTGATAGAAAATCTTGGTAAATAATATGTATTATGATATAAGTCAAAGCGATGAGGAAAAAGTTATAAGCACAATTATGAGATACCATGTCATAATTATGAGATAAAAAGAAGTCAAAGTATATAAAAAAATAAATAAATAAAATTTAATTTATGGCATAAAAAGTATGAGACAACAAGTCAATTGACAAAAAGTCATCGATGATACAAGTCAGAATCATGAGATTATACATGATTATGACTTAATATCTCATAAATGCAACTCACAATTTCAACTCACATAAATCAGATAATTATGATTTACAATCACAATTTAGACTTTTTATGTCACAATTTTTTTAATGTCACATAAAAGAGGTTAAATAGGATCTCACAGGAGAGAGACAGGGAATGGGATCAGGATATACTGGATCTGAACCTGTGAGCTCACAGCTTTTGGAAGTTCAGTCAGCAGTGGAGTGAGTTTGAGAGCAAGTCTCTTACTAAATGACCCTGCTTGCCTCCTCCACTGCTTCCAGGGGAAATTCAATTGAGCCCAGTGACATATTAGCATTCTGCTGATCAACACGAAGGGTGGACAATCCACTTAACGAGCGAAAAGACTGCCACACAGCTCCTCAATATACGATAACATCACAAACATACAGGAAGGTCACAGCTGGGGGTGACCACTCCATATCCTCCCAACACACATACTCCACACAGACTTGCTTATACACACTGACTGCTCAAAACATTTTTTCATTTTTTACGATTATTAACAATACGTGAGATGGCCTTAAGCTTCAGGACCTGATGTAATGGTTCAAACAAGCTTATAAAATACAAAGGGTGTACATATCTATTACAGAATACCAATTTCGACATGTTCCGGTCGCTTCTGAGTTTGTATATTGTATTTTTCATAAACACATCAGTCCGGGCATTTACAACCATATTTCATATTCCTGCCCATATTAAACCATCCTCAGCATTCTTCTAATAACTACACATCAAATTACACATTGTGCCACAAGCCCATTAGTCACTGACATTCCCCTCCTAAAAAAAAAAAAACATCCTCCAACAAATCATTATTTGTAGCAACCCTATCAGAGCAGGCTGACAGTAAACTCGCCATAGTTTTATGAGCTTGTAAATACATTATCCGGGCTTTTGACTGTCACAAGCGTGCATGTGCTGAGCAGTGCTATTACCATGTGCCTCTATGAGTGTGTGTGAGAGTGTGTTGGTGTGTTGATTGAAGTAATTAGGCACTCACTGGATGGACTTTAACTCAGCCTCACCAGCTAATAGCCAACAAATATATAAAAGCAATAAACTAATGGTGTGAGTAATTAAGCAAAGCTGTATTTACATGCGTGAGGGAGCAGCCGGCTCGGATGGTGACTGCTGGAGATCCAGCACAGGGTGGAGTGTTTTCTGCTTTGTCTGACTCAGAAAAATCAGAGCAGCAAAACAATGTTTCCTATATATATATATATATATACACACACTGGTCAAAAAAATAAAGGGAACACTAAAATAAAACATCCTAGATCTGAATGAATGAAATATTCTTATTAAATACTTTGTTTTTTACATAGTTGAATGTGCTGACAATAAAATCACACAAAAATTAACAATGGAAATCAAATTTATTAACCCATGGAGGTCTGAATTTGGAGTCATTTGGGCTCAGTAGTGTGTGTGGCCTCCACGTAACTGTATGACCTCCCTACAACGCCTGGGCATGCTCCTTATGAGGTGGCGGATGGTCTCCTGAGGGATCTCCTCCCAGACCTGGACTAAAGCATCCACCAATTCCTGGACAGTCTGTGGTGCAATGTGGCGTTGGTGGATGGAGCGAGACATGATGTCCCAGATGTGCTCAGTTGGATTAAGGTCTGGGGAACAGGCGGGACAGTCCATAGCATTAATGCCTTTGTCTTGCAGGAACTGCTGACACACTCCAGCCACATGAGGTCTAGCATTGTCATTAGGAGGAACCCATGGCCAACCGCACCGACATATGGTCTTACAAGGGGTCTGAGGATCTCATCTCGGTACCTAATGGCAGTCAGGCTACCTCTGGCGAGCACAAGGAGGGCTGTGTGACCCTCAAAAGAAATGCCATCCCACACCATTACTGACCCACTGCCAAACCGGTCATGCTGGAGGATGTTGCAGGGAGCAGAATGTTCTCCACGGCATCTCCAGACTCTGTCACGTCTGTCACGTGTGCTCAGTGTGAACCTGCTTTCATCTGTGAAGAGCACAGGCCCCCTGTGGCGATTTTGCCAATCTTGGTGTTCACTGGCAAATGCCAAACGTCCTGTACGGTGTTGGGATGTAAGCACAACCCCCACCTGTGGACGTCGGGCCCTCATACCAGCCTCATGGAGTCTGTTTCTGACCGTTTGAGCAGACACATGCACATTTGTGGCCTGCTGGAGGTCATTTTGCAGGGCT
>JAUMHE010000043.1:12086096-12121832 GCA_032359235.1 Enteromius mattozi | reverse complement strand
ACAATGCAGATTTATTTTCACAGCCACCTTTGCTCAGATTTACCAAGGGTGCCAATATTAGTGGAGGGCACTGTATGAATAGTACAATGTATGTACACAATAAGTACATATCAAATGATTAATATAAATGTAAGTACATAGCATTTAAAGCCACCTAATATAAAGTGAAACTTGTTTGTAAACTTTTACTCTAATATGTTTTTGGTTAGATACCTTGACTTTTCATTGAATTAAAAATTCTACAAAAAAATAATTCAACCAAAAATGGAAATTCTGTCATTATTTACTCACCCCTATAATGTTCCAAACATTTATGATCTTCCTTTTTCTGTGGGACATAAAAGAAAATATTTTAAGAACAGTGAGGTCCAAATAACATTAAACTACATTGACAGCCATGCACCGGATGACTTCCTGACTGATAAGTTATAAAGCAGAACAGAAGACGTCCCTTGTGGCACACTGGTAATAAAGGTTCAGCATGTACCGAATTATTTGATACAAGCAGTTATCCACAGTGGGTACAAGACTTACATTTCAAACGTATTAATAAAGTGCTTGTCAGTGTCCCAAAAACTTACAATCATATTTAAGAGCAATAAAACCATGTAGACAAAAGAGCTTAATTTACAATCAAAGTAAACACACACACACACACACACACAATTTGCAAAAAAAGCAATGTTATTACAAACATTAAAACTTTTTGCTTCACAAAACATTAATTGATGGACTGGAGTCATGCAGATTACTTGTGGATTATTGTGTTGTTTTTACCAGACGTTTGGACTCATTCTGACGGCGCCCATTCACTGCATCCATCAAAGGATCCATTGGTGAGCAAGTGAAGTAATGCTACATTTCTCCTAACTCATCACTAAGAAACTAACTCATCTACATCATGGGTGGCCTGAAAGTGAGTTATTTTTGAGCAAATAAAAATTTTTGGGTGAACTATTCCATTAATGTATCATTCTTGCTAAAGTCACATGATTAACATGAAATTACTTTCACAAGACTGGCATTGTGCTAACATCTCAGTTCTCAGACCTCTTCTAAATCCAGCTTAAAAAGCAGGTGAGTGAATCTAACAGTCCAAAAAGTGTCAGAGCTTAGTATAAGCTATGTCTTACAGTCTACGTCTGTGTCAAACAAAATACAACAACCCCAGCGATCCCGCACCCCAGCGTCAGGGCCTTTCCACCCCCATGTTACGTGAAGCATGTAGCCTGATAGATGGCCCCCTTTCCAGGGTAGACACCATGATGAACACAATGCCTGGAGACAAACCATGCTCCCCTCTATAGGCCTCTGCTGCTCAGACCCCCAGCTCCCTGCACACTTTCATTCATTCTGCTGCTTTTATTTATTCACACGCTCACAGCCTGTTTGTTTTTTTAAGCAAAACAAATTGAAAGGAATAAAAGCAAGCGTGAATTGCGGGTTTTATATTCCTCTTTGTGTCACGAAGTTTGGCTCAGGGTTATGCATCATGCCACATAGGTTATGCATAAGATCTCGGCTGTAAAGTATGATTAAAAGTGCAAAAGGATACTCATAAAGATGTGCCGGGATAGAACAATGTTTCTTTCAGGTGAAAGGTCCAGAAAAATCCCAAAAGTGTTAATAATATCCACATACAACAAACAAATGAATGCAAATTAAATGCAGACTTGCTGGAGAACATCAATCTTGCTTCTGCACTTTATCAATTCGTAAGTTATAGCTTTTGTGGCATGGATCTCCAGTAGGAATATGCCTGAAGCCTTATTCAGAAAGGCACAAATAATTTTATTTTAGAAACATGTAAAAAAGAAAACGCAATTATCAGGAAACACTGCTTATTCAACAAGCACAAAATAAAATGATATTTTTAATAATAGAAAAAATATTTGTAAGAACAATTGTCTAACAAGCACAAAGTTACACTAATATTTAAAGAAATCTTTAAAAAGAAATTAACAAAGATACAGTGATGTTATAATAAAAAAAATATTCTTTAGACTCATTATCCAACAAGCACAGGGATATAATGATATTTTAAAAATTACTGAAAAAAAACATTCTAAATTTGTATAGGCCTATTATTAAAATGTTTTAATGAACATATCTAAAATTACAATAAATTGGTCAATATAAACACAGTTTTATTATTTTTTGCTTTGTTTCTTACATCGACTTTTATCTTTTTTTTTTTAACATTTTTTACATTTACTCTTAAAATGTTAACTTTTATTTTGCATAACTACAATAAAAGAATGTAAAAAAAAAAAAAACTAAATACAAAAATAATATCTGTAATATCATATAATTCATCATTTCATGACTTACACAAGGCATGTTTTCTAAATGGAATAGTTAAATAGAACTGTTACTTCTAAAACTTTCTGTCCACATCTGGTTCTATTTAAATATAGATACATAAAATTTGTCATTGCACCAGATACAAAGACACATAACGCAGTCATTGTTTGAGCATTACTACAAAAGTTTTTTTTCAGCACCACGGACAGCAACTCTATGGTAAAATAGTTAGTAAATTCTTTTCCACCTGCTAATGTCAGCTGATCGACCCCACAAGTCTCTTAAACACCCACTTTAAGACTGGCATCGGTTCAATTACACTAGCTGGCTAATCACATACTAGTCTACACAAGGTGAAAGCGCTTTGAAGGTAGAAAGCGAACATCAAAGCTGTAGTCATTAAAAGCAGGATGAAGCTGCAGTATGTTTTAAAAGCTCTCCTACCTCTTCATTAAGAAACAGATGGGGAAAAAACAACACAAGTGCAATCAAATGAAGTTTCTCAACTCGGCTTGTTCAGGGCCAACTGCTTCCGTCAGCAGGACAAGAGCACGTGAGCGTGCAAACGGGAGAGGAAGCGAAACAAATCCCCCGAGTGTAACTCAATAAAGGCGAAAGTGTCACATTGACAAATGAAGATGGGGAGATATTATTTATAGCTGAGACTATGTTAAACAGCCTGGGTTTGCTCTGTGTACTTTTACTCCGTTTGGAAAAAACGACTGGGCTAAATCTTCTTCTTGGCGGGCAGTGATAAATAAGGACGGAGGGAGTCACCGCCGGTCTTCCAGGCAGGCGGCAGGAATGTTGTTGATGCTCATTCGTGTTTACCCTCAACCTCAGGCTGCTCCATCACTCCTCTTCCCCACCCTCCCTCCTCCCTATCTCCGCTCTGGCCCTGCAGAGGGAGGAATTGTGGGAAACAGCCAGTCGAGAAGCCTGACAGAGAGCACTGACTTTAATTTTGTCCAGAGGGGGATCAAGGCTCTCTCTCTCTTCTTCACCTATTCCTATCTCTTTCTCTCGCCCCCGGAACAAACAAATATTTGTCCTCATTATTAATTAAACAGTGCGCCAAGAAGCACAAAGGTAAATTGACGACAAACCATCCTCGAGCCCTGCACACAAACCTCCGTGCGCAAACACGGTGCCGAGCAGAGCTTGTGGAAAAACGACTCGCCGGTTGTGATTTACGAGGCCCGTTGCACGCAGACTCGGGCCTGCACCAGTAAGCTATTCATAAACAAAAGCAGCTAAATAATGAATGTCTCTCTGGCTGTGCGGCCTGCCCATGTGGCGGTTAAATGAATAGGAATTAGTGGGGAGGAGTGGAGTTGGGCCCTGTGTGATGTTGTTTATGTGTACGGGGATATTCATTTATCTCTCCCAGTGTTGGCTGCCATGTGGTGAGGGCTAGAGCACTGAGACTATAAAGTGTGTGTGTGCTTCCCGTTCATTTTTGTCCTCTATAACAGGCCACTTGTGGAGGTGATATGGTGCCAAAAGAGCGAGAATTTGTCTGCGATTTTAAAATGCACATACCAGCATGTAAAGATATTCAGCCACAAAAGAGCATAAATGATAGTGTGAATTAACATGATCTTGGTAACAGTTTGCAATAAGGTTCTGTACATTAGCATTAGTTAATGCCATACATGTCGAACATGAGAAAAAAAAAAAACAAACAAACAATGAATTATGCTTATATTAATCTTGGTTAATATTTACATATACTGTACACTCATGTTGTTCCAAACCCGTAAGACACCTTCATTAATCTTCAGAACACAAATTAAGATGTTTTAATGAAATCGGAGAGCCATCTTACCCTCCACAGACAGCACCACAACTCAAATGTTCCCAGCTCCAGATACGTAACATTAGTAAATACAGTCCATGTGACATCAATGGCTCAACTTCAATTTTATGAGGCTACAGGAATACTTTTTTGCACAAAGAAAACAAAAATAAGAATTAGGGGGAGAAGAACTGTTGAGTAAATTATGGAGTTTTTTTCTGTTTTCTTTGCGCAAAAAAGTATGGACTGTTTTACTGATGTATTTACTACGTTTCTGGACCTGAGAACATTTGAGTTGTATTGCTGTCTATGGAGGGTGAGATGGCTCTCTGATTTCATCAAAAATATCTTAATTTGTGTTCCGAAGATGAACAAAGGTCTTACGGGTTTGCAGCGACATGAGGGTGAGTAATTAATGACATAATTTTAATTTTAAGGTTAACTAACCCTTTAATGATCATATGATTAGAAATATACACGTTATAAAAATAGCTGAACATTGATACCTGGTATGCCTACATTATGGAGACCAAATGACCCCACAACGGTAATAATATAAGCAATTTTTGACTTTGTAGGGACATTATTTTTGGTCCCCATGTTGAAAAGAGCTTTGAAATCATACAGAATATTAAAAAAGTAAGGCTATGGTTAGGGGACAGAAAATACAGTTTGTAAAGTGTACAAATCAGAATGTTCCTATAAAACATGGAAACCAGGGTTTGTTTGTGTGTGTGATGTGAATAAAAATGTGAATAAATATGCTTAAATTAAAATGGATTGAAGAATCTGATGGGGATTAGTATAAAAATATTTGTAACAAAATAATTTTTATACTAATCCCCATTTTAATCATGCTGTTCTATGTATCATTTAATTTTAAGCATTTTAATATCAATATATAAAAATATATAAAAAAATATATAAATATGGAAAAACATTCTAAAGCAGCAAACAAGTTGGAGCACTTATCGAGCAAATTTATAAAACAAGGGCATTAACTACTTTCACAAGTGGGTCAAATGTTGACTTACATACTGTTCCATTTTTAAATGTCCTACGTCTTTGTAGGTCCAGTAGAAGTAAATGGACAAAGTCGTGTTACAGCCTTCCCCATCTGCTCAGAAATTACACAGATTTTTTACATTTAGATGAAATTCTGGATGTTATAATTCAGATTAAACAAGGAGAATGTGCAATTTAATTCTAAACCACATTTTAAATGTATAGTTTTCACCTCAAAATAAGTTTTTCTCTTGTAAATTTTTTTACCAAGTCACATTTCACATTTATTTCGTAACCCCAAGAGAATGGTGATCATGATAGTGATTTCCCTATGCATAATTTCTATTTGTTTAAACTGACAATGTTACGACTCACCCCATGTTACAGCCATCTTTGGTGTCCCCCTACCAAATTCATTTACAAATGTAAACAAAATTAACCTCATTGCTAAGTTTTACCACAATTTCCTATCGGATATTCTGGCAGCTCAGATTCAGCTTCTCTAAGCCTCCAGGACTTTGTTTAAACTGTTTCTTCTGTCCATGATTCAGCGGGATGTTAGGAATGCAAAACGCTGACCTTTCCTCTGTCCAGCGGCCCAGCCCTCAGTCAGCACTCGTTTAATGGCACCTGCCATCCTCCACTGGCCGTCTGTGCTTTTGCAGGGGGCATATCTGTCAGCAGTGCTGAATTAGTGATCCGTGTGATCTGATAGCAGAAGGGGCCCACGGCCCACCGCAGCTTCTGATACCAGCCAGAGAATTCTCACCTGAGGCTGAGTGACAGCCAAACAGCAGGGGATGGACAGGCAACCCATGTCATTCATATTCACTCAAACGTGAAGAAATTCGCATGGACATGACATGGGCAGACACTTGAGCCTGGTCTGGCATGCTACAGATGGGCAAGATATTCATCCGCATGCTTAATATGTGTAAGCATCACATAATGTCCAAATGAATCATGAATCACCATTCGTAACTATTGATGTCTAAAATCAAAGTCTCATCACAGTGATCAGCTGGTTTGAGGGGGTCCCTCTCGACTCATTAGGACCCTCACACTGACCCTAGAGCTTCTTATTGACTCTGAAGTGGAGAGTATGACAGGCAGCACAGAGATGACTAGCCCTGAGCCATCCTTTAACCTCCAATGACATTTAACTAAAACCCAATCTCCATCTCTATGAGTGCTAGCTATGACCCCAAGGGTAAGAGACAGAGATCACGAAGGAAAGAGAAAATTTTGATAAATTCATGCTCACCCATGAGCACAGTTAGCTTGATATGTAGAGGATTTTTGATCATTTTAAGCACATTTAAATTGTATATGTTTTAAGCCAACTAAGATTAGATTTAAATTCATAAACTATTAAAATTTACATCATGGCATCAGAGCTGTTGCAGTGGACTGAACACATGCTCGGGACACAGGTCGAACTCAAACCTGATCACATTTCTAGATCGTATTCCCCCTTTTTCAGCCCCATCTACTTCTCATGTATGGCCGGATGGCTGTACGGCTGTATGTATGGATGGCTGGATGGAAGGATGGATGGATGGCTGGATGGCTGTATGGATGGATGGATGGATGGCTGTATGGATGGATGGCTGTACGGCTGTATGTATGGCTGTGTGGATGGATGGATGGATGGATGGCTGTATGGCTGTATGTATGTATGGCTGTATGGATGGATGGATGGATGGATGGCTGGATGGATGTTTGGATGGATGTTTGGATGGATGGATGGATATGCAAAATGCCCAAATATAATATAAATCATTAACAACAATAAAAACAACTGAATTCTAATTTACTTACATTAATTAACCAAAATATAATGTAATTAGTTATACACATAGAAAGGAGGAGTCAAAGACAGAGAGTACTGTTTTTCATTTGTTGGTCTTCTAACATACAGATCGTTTTCAATTCTGTCACTCTCGCTTTGTGCTGTGATTGTCACGTTTTTACAATTGTATGAATGAAGACTAAAAGAGATATTTGTTTTTTATATTTATCACACTTTATTAACGTTAAATTTACAACTTAGTTTTAGACACACATATATATATATATATATATATATATATATATATAAAATTATCTTTGTGTATGTTTGTGTGTGTTTGTGTATACACACACACTCATACACACAAATATGTGTGTGTCTGCAGAAGGAGTAGCCACAGTGAGCTCCATTACCAGAAGAGAGGTCAAGGTCCAACATACTGGGACATCATCATCTCCATCTTATCAGCGTTGTAATAATTTGACGATAAAATAAAATAAATAATAAAAAAGCACCATAATCTCAGCCAGCTGGAATTGGAAACTTATACAAGGGTTAGCGACTGGAGGTGGATGATGCCCTTGGGCCTCTGCTGTGCACTGGCAGCAAGGGAGAGAAAGACTGAAAATGTCCTTCTGTTTGACATATTGCACATCATGTCGCCCCTCTTTTACGGTTCTGCAATCTTTAGCATTTCACAGAAGGGTTTCGGAGTGCAGGTTAACTAGTAGCCAGGGGCTACAGAATTCGTGTGACAAATGGAACAGTCAATTGGAATGGGGGAGTGCAGCAGGCAGGGTGGGGTTTGGAAGGGTTACACCATGCAGGAGGACTGATCTGTAGTTATGGGGGGCAGATAAATCTCTTGCCCCTTAGCTCGTGATGGCTTGATCGAGGTTTGGGGCTTGAGTCCATGCTTAAGGTCAGAGGTCAAAAGCCGGAAATTGTTAGGGGCCATGAGGGGGAATCAAGTAGATGTGGGTCTTTTTATGACATTTGGTGCCCATGCCCGATATTGTTTACAGACTGCACAGCTTTAGGTCTGTACCAAGGGAATATGGTCGAAAACACCATAGCAAATATGAGCATTAAAAACTGTTTTTATTAAATGGCCATCGTTTTCACTGCCACTGATGTAAATTTTCATTTATTAGTTTGTGTATATGTGCCCCAATATATATTAAAAAAAAACAATTGCAGAATCCCATATATATATATATATATATATATATATCCAAGTATTAGGAAAGTAATACTTTTTCTCAGTGAAGAACCAAATAATTGGTTAAAAATGAGACGAAAGACATTTTTGTTACAGAAGACTTCTATTTATGTTCTTTTGAACTTTCTATTCATCAAAAAAATATTGAAAAAATTCATCATACTTTCCACAAAAAAAAGGTTCAACATTAAATAATAAGGCAGCAAATCAGCGTATTATAATGATTTCTGAATGACCATGTGACACCAACTGGAAAATTCACTGCTGAAAATTTAAATTTGATTTCACAGGAATAAATTACATTTTAAAGTATGCCAATATAGTTATTATAAATTGTAATAATATTTCCCTATATAACTGTTTTTACAGGATTTTTCATCAATCAAATACAACATGGGTCGGCATAAGAGACTTCTTAAAATTTTTGCTATAATATAATCCTATGTATATATATATATATATATATATATATATATATATATATAATTTTACAAATACAAATGCACACTGTATATATATATATATATATATTAGAATTTAATCACATATGACCTCTTTTTTTCGGTCTATGTATGCATCACTGCACAACATCAGTTCTGCAGCAAGAGAATAGAGTCCAAATACACACTTTAAACTTTAAACAGAGTGTTTAAATGTCAATCATTTGTACCGACACTGCTATGAAACACCATTACTAAGTTCAACATCCTAATATGACAGCGAAGCACCTGTAAAGAATCCCTTGAGTTTTGCCCTTTCACAAAATTGAGCACATTTAACAACCCTGTTAAAAGTCTCTGAAATACATCAGCTGAAGGACTCGTCTTTTCTCCTGTCACCTTTCACTCTCTGAGGAAGCAAGTTTTTCAACATCCCCATCTCATTTTTCATCCCCACATTCTTTAGCTCACACACACACAAACACACACACAAATGCTCCTTCCATCACCCTTTCGTTTTTCAGCTCTACAAATGCATTTGTTCAATACCTCCAGCAAACAGATTAGAGGCTTCTTATCTAAGGCAGGAGTACGTGATAATGGCTTTCACCAGATCCCTCCACTGTCACAGATTAAAATGGCTCTGGCTGAAGCGTATTAGCAATCACTTTTTTTTCTTCTACATTTTTTTTTGTTTCTGCTTGCCATTGGATTTCCTGTCCAATCTATTGTAGCAGGACCCTAAAGATACAAGGAGAAGTCAGTTTCAATCTGATAGGTGATTGTTTTTTTTCCCGTCTCCCTGTTGCTGATTCCCTGGTCTGCCATCGATCGATGTTTCGCCTGGCTGCTCGTCACCTTGCTGTGCGTGTGTGTGCTAATGGTGTCAGTATGCAAGTGTGTATGTGTCAATGTGCGCACAAGTGTCTTCGCCTCCTACACTTCCTTTAAACTTGATACGAAGTGATTGATCTTTGGGTCCAGTGAACAAAGACAGACAACTAGGCCTGCCAGACAGGCACAATGCGCTTTTCCACACCGCTACAGAGGCTCAATTACAGGGGTTACCTGCGCTCCTTATTGGATCACACCCGGCCCGCATCTCGGAGCTCAGCACTTCCTGCTCTCCACTGCAACACACTAACAGACACTCCACTTTGCTTAATGTACTGGGATCAGACTGCTGGGATTGCAGCTCGAGTAAGTTAACCCACCAGCTTACTGCACAATCCATTAATAACTTTCTCCTTTACTGGCTTCACAGCAACACCTGTCCGACCGGAGTATCAAAGATAGAGTATAGCAGATTACATGAGAACACGGAAGGGTGTCTGATATCTGACAGCTAAATGTGTCATATGGACTGGCCAGCTCTGGGAAAAAAAAAAAACAGCTGAAAATAACAAAAAAAAAGGAAATGACACACCTCCACACTAAATTGATCTGGTTGACCTTTAGACCTTTGCTTTGACACTTCCTACTCCCCTGGGTCAGCTGTGAACATCTGAGACACTTGCAGATTCCTCTTGGTATTTGAGGCTCATTTACACTTGGCATTTACATGCGTTTCCTATATTCTGAATGATATTACTTAAATTTAATTTGCATTTTTATTCTGATGACAATTCGACCACACATACAGGCACTTATATATTATGTGAGAGGTTGTTAGCTGAAATATTTATTCAATTTATAAAAAAAAAAACCTCAAAGTGCTTTCTGCTACCCCTCTGTAGATTTTAACTAGGCCGTCAAAAAGGAAAGGAAAAATATAAGAGCACTCTTTGAGAAAAGAAATTAGATTTGTAATATATAATATATACGTAATATATATATATAGTAAAATAAATCAATTACATCATGTAAGCGAAAGGGTGCAGGCTCTGTTGTCTTTTTCACATTAAAAGAACAGAATAAAAATAAAAACCCATACAATATAATACCACTTTAATGGCCATCAAGTTATGTACCTTATAAATTTTTGTGCAGTGTAGCCTTATTAAATACAGTAAAAGTTGCTCACAAAGACCGCAATTTATTAATCAAAACCACAGTAAAAAATAATATGCAACATTATTACAAATTAAAATAACTGTTTCTATTTTAATATACTTTAAAATGTAATGTATTCTTATGATGGCAAGGCTGAGTTTTCAGAAGGCTTCCTTGTTACATGGTCCTTTCGAAATCATTCTAATATATTCTAATACACATTTGGTGTTCATTTCCTATTATTATCAATGTTGAAAACAGTTGTGCTGCTTAATACTATTGTGGAAAACGTAATAAAATTTTTCAATATTATTTTAATGAATAGAAAGTTCAAAAGAACTTTTATTTACATTTTTATTAACAAACGTAAAAGTTCCAGGTCACATTTGATCACTTTAATGCACCATGCATGCTTAAGTATTAACTTATAGCCAACACAAATAAATAATTCTTCTGATCACAGACTTTTAAATGCTAGCCTATTAGTTATGCAGCTGATTGTAGATCCCTAAAATCCAGTGTCAAATGCAATCCAATCGCTATGCACAATTGCATGTGGCTGTAATGTCAGGTGCAAATAGGGGCTTTAGTGTCACGTACGACATCCTGCTCCTATACGTTGCATAACTTTATGTAATATGTGATTTGCAAGTTACTGTGGTGTGTTCAGAGCTCTCAGGTCATGTGGGTACATTAGCAAGCTGGTGCAGCCTTCGCACACATTCCTCAGCCATGTCATCGACAGGAATTTACTGCATGCAAATGAAGCCGGGACGTGCACGAAAGGCTTGGAGATGAGATATACATATTTAATGAGATAAAATGAAAGGTGGAAGGAGGAGGTGGGGAAGAAGGGGTTAGGGTTCCAGATCCTCTCGTTTGCTTGTTTTTATAGACTGGTCCCTTACAAGCAACCAAATGTCACAGCTGCTGTTAATCCTGCTACATCTGGACTAATGAGGCAGCAATACACACAGTCGTGAGAGTGCGTGGGTGTGTCAGAAAAAAAAAGAGAGATGCTAAACCACTTGTGTATATTTGCACATGACTGTGTGTCTGTGTGTTTCTCAGCAGTGCTGCCGCTGGAACGTCCCTCATTTCCCCTGGGGGAGACGCTCACTGCCTTGGTTTCATCTGCGGTGAGAGTGATTATAGAGACGGTCTCTTAATGAAACCCTTCGACAAAAGTGTGTTAGGACAGTCATCGTCAGCCCAGCAGGGCATTGTCTTAATCACAGAATGGACCTGACATGGAGATTCTTAGAAAACACACTAACTAGATTCATCTCTACTCGACTCCTGCTACCAATGTTTTACTTATTGATTCATTCGGTTTGCTTGTTAGGGTGCCTGTGTGCGCTAGACACTGTAATGTAGTGGAAGTGACAGAATGCGTGGTGGATCTAAAATGTATATATACTGACAACAATCTAAATTGACAATATTTTTTTAAATGTGCTTTAAATTAGAACTGTGACTCAACATAGTTGCTATGAGTCAGAGTTCAGTGAACACAACTCATTCAAATCATTCTGACAACACAAACACATTTATATATGCACACATATACATATATCAAGATACATTATCAAAAATATTTACTTTATAATATATTAATAAGAAATGTATATAATTACTTTTTTTATGTACATATGCACATATTAACAAAAATACAAAAAACACCAAAGAAAACCTATAAATAATATCCGATTTTAATATAAAACAGATCAACAAGACTTGTACAGAGACCATCATATACATATATCTGTCTGGAATGACAAACTGAGACAGACTAAATCCAGAAGAACTGTGAAAACTTAAAGAAACCTACCTGCTAAGCTACAGTATTGTATTTGTGTAAAAATGCTGTAAAATGAAAATAATGTCATAAGATAGATTTTCTTTATCAATTAACTTCTATTAACTAAATTAAATCAACATTTGGTGTGACCATCCTTTGCGTTTAAAGCAGGTTTTGCAACACCACTGTGTCTGTGTGTGTATAGAGAGAGAGAGAGGTAGGCCTTCAATCATGCGTGTGTGCGCAGGCATGTTTGTTTTTGATAAAATAATCGCCTATTTTTTCCTACTTCTTGAGTCAGTTTGTCAGTGCAGGTCAGTTTAGTTTACATTGAGTTCTGTGCTGTAATTGTAGGACAGTGTTGGTGGCTGGTTTAGAGTTGCCAGGATCCTTAGAGATGAAGAGAGTCTAGACCTGCTACGGGTTTAAATCACTAGAAAATTGGTTCTTGCAAGCTTGATTGTGTTGGTAAATGAAAGTGTGTGTGACTTTGGTATCCCTCTGTGTATGTGTGTGTGAGACCGAAAGCGTTTCTTTTTTCTTTTGGCTTTCAGATAGAATAAAAAGCCAGAATAACTGAGATCCACCAAATCCACGATAATAAGAGGATATCTAGCCTTTTCTCCTATAAAAGCTTTCTAAAGGAAATACTGGAAATTTGAAATAATGACATCATTCATGCTACTAAGTTTATTCACTTGCAGTTAAACATAATGCTGTCCAGGTTTGCTACCTAAAACTGCACATGAACCTCAAGGCAATGAAGGCACACCGATAAACAACTGCATTTTAGTACAGTAGGTTGCATAAAACCGGCAGAATCACATGGGTTTTTTCCCATAAATTATTGAGCAGCCTACACATGCCACACAGCTGCAAAATGATAAATCATCCTCGAATCAAATAGAAACATCTCCATATGAACGTAATGAAAAAACAGGGAGGTAACATTTCCATAGGGCGACGGGACGGAGCTCGTACTGGGGATGGGGTTCTAGTGCCCTGGGCTGGCAGCATCTTCCCTATTACTCTATTGTGCTGTCCTGGCCTGGCCTGTCTCTGTCAGCATACCATTATTATGAATAGTGAGCATAATGCGTTGCCATGAATAGGATTGTCTGCCTGATTGTGATGTATAGTTTTTCATTACTGCTCCCCAGCCTCTGCCATTAGGCATGTGGAAAACTCTATTTATCCCCTAATTTGTAAAAATCCCCTCCCTGTCTGATAGCAATCAGAGGACTGTAATTGTCTGTGGAGCAGTGACGGCTACGGCTTGATGAAGAGCTATGTGCGCAGAAGAGCAGGCCGCCACCGCCGGCCAGGCCGATCGCCCCCGTACAGCCGCCGCGAACCCCCGCGTTCAACCCCGCACCTCATCCCTGCACGCAATTAATAACCATTTGCAAATGGCAGACATGTAACAACCCTCCCATCTCCATTTACCAGCATCTTCCTCTCACACACACTCAAGAGCGGATGGGTGAAAAGGTGCTACGCCAGCAAACGGACAGGCAGGACAAATGAAGACGTGGCAGGGCGGCTTGTTAATTAATGCAAATGTAGCATGGAGCGATAAGTTCATCCACAGTCGTCTCTACAGTCGCCTAAATTTTACCGGCTCAATTAAGGCTCGTTCCGAGGCTCCGTCTCTGTGTAGTAAACTCCGCCGCTAATTCCTACTGATGAGAACACGCGTGGACAGCTAAACGAAAGTCATTGTTGCAATTTTGGAAGACCACCTCCTCCATCCTCCACCACTGTAATTCTTCTAATTTGCAGCGAGGTCTTAATATATGCGTGTGCATTATTTTAGGCAAATTTGAGAGTTTTGCATGTTAATCAGGTTATTCTAATTTATGATACACCATTATGCAGATAATACTGAATTACTTCTTGATTGAGGACCACTAGCGAAGCCCCTACCCCCACCAAAAATTGTACACACAGTAGCTGCACTCCTCGTAGTTAACGGTCTTTGTATTTTAGAGGTTCCTTTTAAGTAGACGTCCGTCTTGATAAACACTTTATGCATATCAGCTTCCACTTGTGGCCTGGCAGTGAGAATAATGGCTGTCTAATTGACTCATTTAGGGGCCTTTTGCATACAGGAGGACGTTGCATTAAATGTTTGATCGGCCTAATTTCCAAACACATCATTAGGGCCATCTCTGGCCTCTTAATAACAACTTTATGAGGCTGCTTTAAAAGTCTTGCCTCTTTTTTTCCTTTTATTTTCGGCCCCTCTCTTGTTTCGCTGGTCATAATTAAGTCAAATATTTCAAAATATGGTAATGCAGAACCTGTTTGAATAAGTGTCTTCCATTTCCATAATTCTATTATGGTGTAGAGCACACTAATTGGTTGAGAGTGTGGGTATAGCTCGCTGAAAATGTTGCAGTAATTACAATCAGAGTGGTCCACCAGAGTTTATGTAAACACACTACCTCTCTTCTCTTAAGGAGTGGACAAAACCTAAACTGCAAAATGGATATGATATACTGTAGTGTATTAGTCGGTACACATTATTGCATGCAATAACTACCAGTAAAACACATTATGGAAGTAAGCAAATGCTGTAGAAGAAAAGTGCAGACACCAACATTAAACTAATACAAAACATTTCTAAACACAATTGTAGTAACAAATACAAGGAATATGATTACATTTACATATAAAAATTAATATATGAACATATATTCCATGTATTGGTTACTACCTGTGCCCAGAAATGTACATACAAATATATTTTATTCAAATAAATAAAAGTAAAAGACTCACATTTACATTCATTTGTATTGTATTGCATATCAAATTGGAAATAAAAAACATAGTATTTATTATCAGTACATTTTTATCATAATTTTACTATTCTTTTCTCTCATTGTGAGTGTGTGCATGTTTGCTCACTTATACATCTGTGTTGATTATAGTCTTTCAGCAGCTCATGCTGTTGACATCCTGTCTACCTTCCGTCCACAATGTCAGTTCGTGATGAGGAACTCATGATACTTACTACAGAAATACGTGTTTGGCTGAAGCCTTTAGGATATGAAGAAATTAACTGACAATATGTGCTCTAAATATCCATATCCAAGGCCATACTCTGACAAGCATACAAACAACTAGGATTAATAAAAATACAAAATACTTTAAAATACTGCTGTAACATTTTATGTACTAAGGCTAAATATGAAATACTCTGAAATGTTGACAGTTGAAGTGGTCTGTGTTTAAAAAGGCATTTAGTTATTTATCCTAAAAAATTCACAGAAATTTTTATACCATATATTTCTGTTCTATTTTGGCGAATTATTGAAGATTTAAAATATCTACTACACACATCTTTTTTTCTGTAATTTTTTCCAAACTTACAATTTTATTATTATTATTTTTTTTCTTTCTTTCTTCCTTTTTTTTTTTTTTTTGCCTTGGGGAGAGGAAGGTTTTATTATGATCCAGCCAGTCCTCCTAAACAATCTTGTCTGTGTTTAACTGAGAGGGCATGTTTGTCATCTCTCCTCAGCAGACAGATTGCATTACAGAGGAATATACATCTTCCATTTAATCCCTACTAAGGAGGAGAAAGGAGCAGCCCAAAGTCATACCACATAACAATCAAGTGCAAATTTTAATCTTCAGCGTTCCCGATTCAAGACTGTTTACCCTCAGCCTATTGTTACAGAGAAACGGTGTCAAAACACTTTAAGTGAGACAGTAAAGAAACAGCGAGAAAACATTGTGCACACTTGTGTCTCCAGCATCTGTAATTAACCTTGATGCTTACTGCTGTTGTTTCCATTGATTTTTTTGTTTCACATGTGGGTGAAAATTGCACTTTAAGTTACCCTGAGTGTTTAAATTAATAATGAAACCACAAGAGTGCCCTCCTCTGACTTTCAATTAAAACGATCAAGCTTATCGGATCAATGGGGGGAGAGGAGAGGAGAGGAGAGGAGAGGAGAGGAGAGGAGAGGAGAGGTGAGGTGAGGAGAGGAGAGGAGAGGAAGTGAGTGTAATTGCACTGCTGAGCTGGACGTGGTCGGCACGAGACAGCAGGAAGTAAGAAACACAAACAAGCATGTTCCAGAGGAAGCAGGTGCTGTAGGTTTGTATCTGTTGGTGTTTGGAGCTGTGGATCCCCCAATCAGATGCTCATCAGGCAGATGCATCCGGGTCTCATGGCCAACAGACAGCAGCACCGCCCACACGCTGGCAACACAAACAACCAGTCAACCGGGCAAACAGGCTGACCTGTCAGGTCACAAAGGTCGGATACCAATAGAATGATCACATTTCAGAGAACACGGTCTGCTTATTACAGTACTTCGAAGACAGCTGTGTATTGATATTTCTCAAATATTCTGGTAATGGTTTTCTCTAAACCTCTTGTAGCTTTATGGACTCCATTCGGACTCTGTGATTTGTAAACTTGTTCAAATGAAAGTAAAAGTTCCCATTTATTGGAAATTATTCTCTTTTCAGCACATAACACGATGAGACATTTTATGCAATTCTTAGCAGAAATTTAAAGATCTAGCTTAGCCCAAAAATAAAATTAATTATTTAAATCACATTTCATTTCGAACTCAAATGACTTTTATTATTTATGTGCAAAACAAAAGTAATATTTTGAAAATTTGTCGTAGTTGTTCTTTTTCATGCAATTACAACAAAAAAAAGTTTTTTAAACTTCCAAATGGGCATAACAAATACAAAAAATGCAGTAACACTTTATTTCAAGATGTCCTTCTTACAGAGATTACATGTAATTACTATTATAATAACAATATGTTATGCATAATAACTTAAAAGTAACCCAAAGACAAACACAAATTCTAACCATATAGTAAATATATTTAGCTAATTAATATTAGTCAGTACTTAAATAATTATACTGTAACAAGGACACCTCAAAATAAAGTATAACCAAAAATTTATTAAATTAAATTATAAAATTTAGATGTATATACAAATAAAAATATTTATATTATTTAATATATTTTATAAAACCTTTTTAAATTATTAATACTTTAAGTCTCTTACAAAGACTGCATTTATTGGATCAAATAAAACAGCAAAAAGACTAATACTGTTTTTTATGTAATTTATTCATGTGATGACAAAGTTGAGATTATTCCAGGCCTCAGTGTTACATGATCCTCCAGAAATCATTCTAATATACTGATTTGGTGCTCAAGCAGCATTTCGTATTATCAACAATAAAAGCAGTTGTGCTGCTTAATATTTTTGTGGAAATCTTTGATGTTTAAAATAAATCTTTTAAATATCATATACACATACTAAATGCATGCTTGCTGAGCTATATGAAACCACTTTTACTCTGTTTATTCTAGTGTGCAGTTGACAAAGACAACGAGAACCAAATCATTTTCAAACAACCAAACCCTACAGTTTGAACTATTCTTTTGGCACCGTGCAAGCACTAATATTTCAGGAAAGGCAAATCTAGTGTAAAATTCTGCAGTCACACCTCTGACCAGGAATTTGACTAGTAAAGCTTTAACTGTGAGGTAATGTTGCCAACCTGGGGCGAGTGATCTCACTGGAAGGCAGGTGAAAACAAGGGGAGGATCCAGTCAATTGTCAGGCCAATGTCAGAGGGTGAAAGTGCAGTGAGGTGACTCAGCGTTAGCCTAGGTAATGGCTTCCTCTTCCTGCTGGCCCGGTGCGTCCTGCTTCATGGACCCACCCACAGTTTAGGCCATGTGGAAGCATGCCTACAATAACAGCCTTAAACACGCAGGGAAGGGCAGCAGGTGGGGATGGGGCTTCATAACTCTGCGTCAGTGCATGTATTGTCCTACTCTCTGACCGTGAAGCAGGAGGATGTTTGTGAGTGAGACTGTTTCTATCTCCCCTCCGTCTCATTAAAAAATGCCCTCATGGGAAAGTCCTTCATAGTTAAGTCACAACATTTCCCCTCAGTGAAAACAGATAATGAGAAAGGCTGGGAAAGAACATTACTGTGATTCAAAATGCTGCAAATCACACTTATCAAGTCATCTTGTTTCAAAACCACAAATTATGGAACACGGCCAGAGGCAATGGATGCACAACGACGTGTTCAATCAGCGCTAAATTGATGCAACAGTGAATATCAACAATAATATTTAGCTTTTTACGGTCCAGCATCTAATGGAGTTAATTCATTTCCCATTCCTTCAGTCCACAAATCTCCCCCAAAAACAACTGCTCAGTGTCTGATGGAAATCATTGACCCACGCTTACTCAGCTGCTTGATTGCTTGGCACATTTAGTTATGGATGAGTGACACCTGCTGGTGGTTAACTTAAGCAATACATCAAAAGGCATCTCTACCCCTGCCCTGGTGAAAAACACTAACACAAGGCCATTAAAATGATTTCACAAGTTATATGTGGAGGACAGTGCATAAGTCATTGTGGGAACGCTACAGACTACTCCATTTCACCATGTAGGGCTCAACAATAGAGATAGTCCAAGTCCAATGTGAGAGCGTTTTTGGTCAATTGATGGGACAGTCACTTTATCTTTTAGGCCACTGCTGCATTGCCACTGAAACTTTTAGGCCTACATTTGGTAATCATGTATATTCATTTTATACCTTGCAAACTGAAATATTTGGTTTTATATGATTGAATTCTATATTGTTTTAGCAAGTCCTGCTCATTTTGTCAAGATAATGTTAACTAGTTGGATCATAGAGGATATTTATATTTATGTATGTATACATATATATATATATATATATTTAAATATACACATTTTTTGTCAAAATTATATTTATGAATATGATGTAACTGTTAAACTGCCACAAAGAAAATAAACATTTAATTAATTATTTCTAACAAAAAACAGCTATAAGCAAAGTATATTATTTACAAGTAAATACTAACATAATAACATATATATATATATATATATATATATATATACAGTATATACAGACACACACACACAGTAACATGTGAAATAAATATTATATTTAATGTATAATGCTAGTTCTTCCAAAAATTTAAAATAACAAAGAATAAGTATTAACAAATAATTAAAAGCAGAAATTATTTATATCATATTTCTAACAAAAATACATAAATTACATAAGTAAAAGCTAAACTGGTCCAGCAGAAAAATATCCATCCTACTGAGTTAAACTGCATCTGGATAGCAACTTAAGTTTTTCCACTCATGACTGGAATACCAAAAACTAATCTGCAAACATAAGTTGGATTAAAAAATGAAGCACTTAAACCACGCAGCATTAGAATAAATACCCCACAGTAGAACAAAATTTCCTAATTTGTTCTAATCCCTAAGGTAAGCATTTGTGTCCTGTGAGGCAGAGGAAGGAGTCGGGCTCCATAAGAACTTGCGGTGAGTGGATTACACATGCAGCTCTTCTAAGCCCAGCCAGACCAAGCTGCATTAAGTACAGTTAAATATCAGCCATTAAATAAGATCATTCCTTTGCTCTGTAAAGGGGTCAGAGTAAGAGGGGGATATGGATGCATAAAGGGATGGAGAAGTTTAAAAAAAAAATCATCAGAGGGAAGAAATAGTGTGAAAAAGAGAGACGCAATGGAGAGGGAGGATTGTTTTCCTGGTCATTCCGCCTTTCTGACATACCCACTGAACACAAATATCATTCATTAACAGTAATCTGCTATTTTAACACTGATGTATGGTCCCTAAACAGCAAGCCACTGGTTCACATCCCTGGCTATAAAACACAGGGACAGTTTAAATATGGACCTGCTGGTCCAGGGACGACTGGCTATCCGTCTCTCCCTCCCTCCCTCTCTCCCTCCCTTCATCCTCTTGTCCTACCCTACAGCAGAGCTCAGGTGCCGCACCATCGCGCCGCAAATGAACACATTTCCAGCGACCAGCACCTCTGATGGCTCTATGATTTCTGACAGGTCAACAGCAGAAGAGAGAGGGGAAAAAAGCTAGAAAGAGAGAAAAGACCTTTTAAAAACATCCTGGAGTCCAAACGCTTACTCAACAAAATTAATAAAGTAGTGAAATACATTTAATGATAAAGAAAGCAATATTTTACTATATACAACCAATATATAAAAGCTTAGATAATGCCAACAATAATGGTTGATCTGGGATTAGAATAGAATAGAATAGAATAGAAGCACTAGCCAAGCATTCTCATCTAATTCTATGGCCCACCAAGAAGACAGAGACTAAATTGGCAGACCTCTGTAATCAGCTTCGTTTAACGCTAAGTTGATTAAGGCAAGTTAATGAACACTGTGTTACCAGCACAAATAACATGAAAAGAATGAACACAATCAACTCATTTACAAGAACGTAAATGTGTCTCAACATTCAAACATTATAGGCTGATTTAAAAAAGCTGATTTAAAGAATGTTAAGAAAGATCAGAAGCATGCCACAAAAAAATGTCCTCAACATAAGCAGTATTGTTACTTCCCTAATAATGTGTAATTTAAGCTTATCAACCATATTCACAACCCGGCCTCTTTAAGATTCTTTTTTATTTTTATAAAAAAAAAACCCATTATTATTATTATTTATTTTTTCCACAGAAGCCTTTTCCAGTTTAGAGTAAGAAATTAAATGGGTAATTGTGAGAAAGTTGGGAAAGATGAGAAAGAAAATAAGGTCTGACTTTATATTAGTATTATCATAAAACAATTCATATTGTACTGCAAAACGCTTTTGATGGTATGTGTAGGTTTAGAGGTGGTTTAAGGTGTAAGAGATGGGTTAACAGTGTAATTACAAATGTAATTACAGATGTAATTAGGCTACATGCAGGTATTTTTTTTAATAAAAAGTACAATGTAAAAACATGTATCTACACAATAAGTGCATTGTATTAAATTATTCATTTAAATATAAGTACACAGTAGTTAAGGACACTTAAAGTGGGGCCAAAAAAAACATATTGTAGGAAATAAAGTTGCAACTGAAAATGAAAATTTGCAATTGAAGAATTAACAGCTATGAAGCTGCAGTTGCAAGAAACAAAACCAAAATTGTCAGAAAAGTCAGATAAAAAGACAAAACAGAAGCTAAAAAGGGTGATAATTACCTTTTTTCATGGTTTCCTGTGTCTTAATAATTAACGAAAAATAAATAAATCTTTCACAACTAGGATTAAAATAACACCCTATTTTTTTTAAATAACTCATTTCATTGCTGCAACTCGTACACACCCCACCAGGGGTCCATGGCCCATACTTTGGTAAATGCTTTTCTACAGTGTAGTCTGGATCTAATTAATATTTTGATAAAAAATTCATATAATAATTCTAATTGGTGCATTTTACACCAGAACAGTGCACTATTTGCACTAAAGTACAAAAAGCATTCTATGTAGTGTACACAACATGCAAATATAAAAAGTGTGTTACCATTTATAAAACATTCCATTTGTCGTCTTATTTTATTACCTAGGGTTGGTAAAAATTTGCTAGAATAGTTTATCTTACACAAATATAGAGGCAAAACTAATGCAGCTATTGGTTGATTTTACCCATTTGAACCTGCATAATAAAGAATAAAGAGTTTTCTCGGAGAGGCCCCTGTGTTGCAGGAGACGTTGGTGGACTGTGAATCACGGCAAAACTCAGCGCCAATCCCGGCCCAACTAATGCAGACATAAAGCTTTCTCCTCCAAATGAATAACTGCATATCTTAATCAAGTTAGCATCCAGTTATTTTGCCTGGCAAATAAATATTTCTATAATGTTATACATGGGGCTCTTTCCCATCAGGGCCAGGCTATTAAAGTGATTACATTAGAGCCCCGTTAGTGTGAGAGATGGACACACAGTGACTTTTATGTGCCGGTGGGCCACAACATACAATTACAATAGCAAAAAAGTCATTTGGAGAGAGCGCGGTAATATGAGAATGGACACGGTGAGCTGACCTCTCTGTCCTCTCATTTCAATGCAGCCATTTTGTTTCATGCAACGAGGATCCATGGTGGCTCTGGGGGTAGTTTGTCCTCATTAGAGCAGCTCTGAATGGGAGCGCGGCACAGGCGCGTGTCCGACACAATCTGATAACACAGCTGAGGAGTGGGGAAAATCAATCTGCTGTCGCCGCGACGAGGGGAAGTGTGAGGAGAGATGGCTTCCGTGGCACAAGAAAGGAGGAGAGGGTCGGAAACAGGGTTTAAGTGAGGGGAAAAATGAGTCATGTTGCTGGCACTCCAACTACAGCGATGATGATTTTGAAGAAGAAATGTGCTGACACTTTGAAGAATACATACACAGCCGCCATTGCAAAGTCACCGCGATATTTCATCTGAATGCAGAGTGAATAAAGAGGCTGGAGAAATTGGAAGAACCCCAGTAAAGTTCATCATTCTGTCATCATGACCTAATTTTTTAGATGCTCTTATGAGTAGTTACATACAATGAATTATACAGTGTTTTATTTCCAGCTTTCCTTTTTCTCTTACTTTTTCTCTCTCTCCCTCTTCATGACTCAAAGCTGGTCACATATACACAACCATTCAAAAATTTGTCAAAAACAAAACAATACAATTTAAAATAACCATTTTCTGTTTTAGCACATTTCAAAATGTAATTTATTCCTTTAAGCTCACAGTAGTCATTACTTCATTCTTCAGTGTCACGTGATCCTTCAGAAATCATTTTAATATGATGATTTTTTTAAAAACATTTATTATTATCAATGCTGAAAAGAGCAGCGCTGCTCAATTATTCTGGAAAACAACATACTTTCTTTTCAGGATTCTTCAAAGAATAGAAAGATTAACAGAACAGCATTCATATGAAACAGCTTTTTTGTTGATTTTAATTTAATGAGTCCTTGCTGAATAAAGGGGGGGAGAGACTAAACTGAATCACTCGTCTCACAAGAATTGTGCATTTATTAAACTATTTGCATTTTCTTAAATTAAGCTTGATAGTGGTCATATTCTAATCCACACACATATGTTACATTTGTTAGCCGTAGGTGCAAACAGCGCTGATGTTAATTCATGCTAAGCCTGAACCTCTTTGTTCAGATTTTGTCTCCTTCCACATTAAATTTATGAAAATTGTGTTTCTAATATTCCTTGAGCCTGGCCCATAACGGCCTTATTAAATCAATTGGGTATGATTACGCAGAAAAAAAAAAAATCAATGCCAGGCTGTAATTGCATATTACAACGTTATTTTCCGCATTGATATTGATAATATGTATGTTTACATTTCACATGATTAAAATCAATGTTGTAAAGTGAGTTATGACAGCTCCCGTTGATGAGTCACATTTATGGAGCGTGGTTAATAGGGTAGTTGATGCTCCACACAGAGTGCCATCATTTATCTCTATATAGAAAGCATCCTGGGCCCAGAGCGAGTGTGCTTTCTCTCGTTCTCTAGCTATCGTTTTAGCTTTTTTTTTTTTTTTATTCTAGAATTTTTTTCACCAAATTAATTCGCCAAACAAATGAAAAATTATTTATGTTTACTAAAAAAAATTTTTTTGGTTGGAATGCATACCTTAATAAAACAATATTTTTTCAATTTGTAAATCTTAATCGTAAATGTGAAGTGTGTAACATATTCTACAAGTAAACTAAATGCTAAAGTTGATTTGTAAAATGTTATATGCATTATTCTACTTGTTTGAGCATCCCAACCATCCTGACATAGCAACATCATCTCATGTGGTACAGGAATGTCTGCTTGTCTGACAAATAATGCAGGAAAAACACATTATTTTCGCAATTATGCTTTGTCCAGCCATTGGTGCAGAAATTAGACACTTCACCTTCCGAGTCCTTAATTAGATTTACAAATCAATGAAATAATGAGATTTTCCAAAAATTACATGGTTGTTTGCTTGCATTCAATTGGAAACAAGGTAAACATCAAATACTGAAAAAGTTATTTTCAACATAAGTGCATTATCATTTGACGAGTGGTGCACAATTTTCGAACTGTCTCAATTTAATCTTGAAAATTTCCCCACTTTTGAATATATGCCTCTGATTCAATCTTCTATTACAGACCAGAATTTGCACTTCCATTCCTGTTCGAGTGACGCGCCCATCACCCAAATGAGATTGGACTCCTCTGAAGGATGGATGCCCCTCTCCAAACTGTTTTCCCCCCTCTAAATAGCTACGGCACTTTACGCTGCCACTCGAAGAGCATTTTGTTGGTGCTCGGCACCTATGACGGCCTCACTCCTAATTGTGTTAGGGGGCTCTTTGGATTATGCGTTTTACTTTGGGATGCAATGTTTGCCGTGTGTTCCCCGTATCATGTGCCTCTCCTGCAGTTTGTGTGCGTAACCAGATCCACCTCAGGGACGGCTCTGCAGCAAAACACAAATGTGGGGATACATTTGGGGACACAAACACACTCTTACAAGCACACATGCACACTCTGCTATCTGTACTGATATCTTAAAAGTAAAAATACCCTGTCACCCACTTTAAAATTTTTAACAATTTTCAAAAATCATGTTTTTTTTATTGTGCATTCCAATTTTACTCAATCAAACTGCAGTTGGTTTATTTTGATAAGGTTGAAAAATAAATGATGGTAAAAACATGATTTTTGAAAAATATAAAAAACAAAATTATCTGCATTTGCAAATAAACTCTTCATATATATATATATATATATATATATATATATTTAAACAGCTTTGTGCAGAAAAATAGCACATTCACTTTGGCTATCAGTTCATTTTTTGTTATTAAAGATATTTAGCATATTAGGTCAACTTTGTAAGCCAGCCTTTTTAACTGTACAATCATAAGGCCGTGCTGGGACGGTATGATAGAGCACCTACAAATCCCACCCACCCAGTCTACATCCCCAGGTCTCAGTCTGCTCTACCGGTGAAGCTGAAGCTGAACTTTAATTAAAAGTTTTTTTCCCAGCAGGTGACCTACATGCTTCTGCAAGGTGACTGAGAAAGAGAGGGAAATTATTATAAAAAAGAAAGGTGGGAATAAATGATGGAAGTGTAGCAGAAAAAAAAAAGTAAAATCAGAAGCAACACAAATTCAAAATTATATATTTAAAAATAATAAACAGAAAATGTATATTACATTATATACATTTTATATTATGTTCATATTATTTCATACATGCCACGAGTATGTAACTATACACAAGAGTAAAAAGCAAACATTTTTGGTGTTTTTTTTTTATGTCTTGTTCATCAATCATGTCTGATAGACAAAGCTACCTCTAAAGAGAGAGGTTCATTACAGAGGACATCTTTCGCCTATTCTTTTAACAGTAAGTGCTGAAACACTATGTCAGTGCTGATCATAAATCACTGAGTCATGATTATAAGACAGCAAGCATCTGTCTGCTAACACTTCCCCTGGCAAATGATAATTGAGAATCAGACTCTCAGGACGTGGCACCACGTTACACCTCCCTGAGCTCACCTTACAGAGGCCCCCGATCTACAGGGGCTCCCCTGTTCTTCAGTACAGCCCAGGGGGGAGAGAGATGAGAGAGAGACGGAAGCGCTGGGGGCCAGCGGGTGGCTTCAGGACGAGGGAGCTCTCTGTTTCACTTAGTGTCTGTCTCCCGCAGCTGAGCCCTCCTCTGACTGGGACTTTATCTGCGTTCAATCACGGCGCAGCTCCAGCAGGCCAGATCGTTGGCCACCTCGGGCTCCCGGACAGTGAAATATGGCCACAATTAGCCCCGGACACAGTTCAATGATGATAAACCGCATTCGCACCTTTTACGCCATGATTAAAAGGCCTGTCCGCTCAGCCACTGATAGAGAGAACTAATTTCACATTATTATTATTATTATTAGCATTCCTTGATTGTAATGCACTCACCCATTCCTTCCTCTCCCTTTCAATTCTTTCTTTCGTAGCATCCAAGCCTCGGATAGATGCCGAGGGGCTCTTTATCATTTACACATCAGCGGCTGTGCATTGCTCCCCTGTCTGCCCCATTTATTTTGCCTCTCTTTTCTATGTATACCTATACCACTCTATCTTTATTCACATCTATCAGCGCATACACAGGGTGGCCCATCTGCCCGGGGGCCACTTCTCCGATGCCAAACAAACAAGACACCTGCAGAGAATATTACACAGTTCCGTCAGCGCAGACCCTCCAATGTCATCCACGCAGATATGAACCCCACTACCAAAGAACGGATACACACATACAATCACAACGAGAAAAAAAAAAAAACAGGCACAAAGTCACTCCTCACCCGAAAAGAGTTGATAAATGGAGGGGCCATAATGAAATGGAGACATCAAGGAGCATGAAAAGGAGGAGAGAAAGGAGAAGGGAGGGGGCCGTAATCCTGCAGGAACAGAACTGTCTACGGAGAAAGAGGCGAAAGAACAGGGGAGTGAGAAAGAGAGAGAGAGAGAGAGAGAGAAAGAGGCAGAGGAATAAGAAGGATCGCCTTTCGTCCGTGTTCCATCAAGGGAGAAATTACACATTTACTAAGGTTTTTTCTTAGGACGACGGCCCCCATAGATCAAACCACTGGATGTATGAGCCAATTTTCAACATGAAATATAGACACCAAGAATCAATTTCACCTGTGTTCTCTCCCCCTCCTCTCCTCACACCAGCGGCCGGACCCATGGATCAGACCATGCTTTATGTCTTCCCGTTACCCGCACACTGTCCGATACACCTCCATTCCGAATGTAGAGCGTGTGTATGATGTAAGTATATTAAATAGACTTATTTAAATAAAGCATGCTACCTGGCTCTGTAATTGAGTCTTGAATTCTTCCAGAGGTAAGAACCTGCTTTTTATCATTTTAACAAGTCATCATGGGACACTAAATTCCGAAATAACCAACACAGCAAACATATGAAAATGAAATGAAGCAAGAGCTATAAATCAATAAAAATACACGCGATTTGGTTATGTTTAAAATACAAGCACAATTTGCATAAGCACGAATGTTTATAAATAATAATGCAGCATGCACATTCCCGGTGGTAAAGTTAATCACAACACTCCCAGCATATATCCAGATATTATCATGGGAGAGTGAGTTTGTGACGGCAAATTATTCTCATGGTTTGCTGTGTATGTGGCAATGGACTTTACAACATGTGGTAATGTTTTTAATAGAGAGATGCTTACACAGCTGTGCGGTTTGCACCTGGACAGCAGGAAGTGACTCCTTAGCCTACTTCCGCTTTGCTAAGAAAGACATACAGCGGATGTTCAGTGTGGAATGGGTTCTCGTCTTCACTGGATTATGCAGAAAGGAGAATCTATTTATAAATATATATATATATATATATACATCTTTTTTTTTTTTTTTTTTTGCGCCTAGTTGAAGAAAAAGATGCTATAGACATACATATAAAAAAACCCGATACATTTCTAAGGGAACTCCTTATAGGCAGTGTGTTAAAATAAGCAATCAAATTTTTAAAAAATATGCAACAATTTAAACATTTTTCTATCTGAAATAATTATTTGCAATGTCATTACACATATTTATCATTGTCAAAAATGTGTAGAGAATTACTGAGTTTTTACTGACATCTTGCATTTTGGTTTTAGGAATTAAAGAATAAAAAAAAGAACATTCTTCATGTTTTTGAATGTATTTCTCCTTTTTGCGCATGTCTTCTGAAAGCTGTCTCCACTGAAGTTCACCTACAGTTATTGTCTCTGTCAGAACACAATTACTCCTCATCCAGGAAAGGGGCCCTGGCGATAAGCAGTGGGAGGGTCTTCATGTAAAATTCACTTAGGTGCCATATTTTTCCTCCTGGACAAGATTAATTGTATTATAACTCGTTTCAGGGAAGAATAATGGCAGGGCCGCCGTTCTCCTCAAACACTCCGCTCACGGGTATTTCTTAATCCATCCTGCAGAATTGAGGTTAAGAGGGATCTCCTGGAGGTTATCTGACTCCCCTACAAGAGCCAGCAGAGATTGATGGGCTAAAGAGACTGAGATGCGATGGTCATATTCATATGGTAATGCCCCATTGTAGCAAGCAGCGCATGGTTTTCTTAATCTCGGCTGTAGTGAAATTGAGCCGCGTGCTTTATCATGTGCTGCAATGATGCGGCAGGAGACACCAGAAAGCGGTGTGTGTCCCGAATTAGATGCGTTTTGTAGAACATGGATTATTTCCAGTAGAAATCAGAGAAGTAAAATGATAGTTCAATCTGTGACTCTTTTGGTGTGTGTTTTTTTTTATCTACAGTATGAATTGGAATGTGTGAAGATATGAAGGGTCTTACAATTGATAAAAAATAAGATTTAAAAGGGCTGTCAATCATGGATTATAGATACAGTCTAAGTAATATCTTTTGATTGTATGTCATGTTTTTCTTAAATCCATCAACAATGTATGTATAACTGAGCAAATATTATCAGATTCAAATCCTTGTAATATATTGTGCAATGCATAAATGTCAGGCTATTCATTGTATGATCATGACTAACAACACTGAGTTTCAATAACTGGATCTGTCTGTTCATCTGCTCTGCAGCATTCATTCAAGATATGTCCAATTTGGATTTCTTCTAAATTATTTTGACTGCTGTACAGTGTAATGCCATCTTGATCCTACCACTTTTAATGTTCAACACAGAACGGCACAATACAATCTTCAAGCTTAGCCAAACTAAACAACAAAATGGCATCCACAAAGCATTTTGTGGGAATTCAGTGGTATGGGGGGTTAATATTTAAGTACAAAATTAAATTAATTAACTGAAAAAAAAGACAATAATACTGGGCGCATTTACTTTCTTATTTCTTATTAAGGTTGCATTTTATTATGAATGAATATGTATATATACAGTATATACAGTGGTTAGTCTTATTAATATATAATGAAATGGCTTTGTTGTTTTTTGTGCAAATTGTTGTATATTAACTAAAAATGTAACCATTAATTTAGCATACTTGTCTGCATTCTGATATGTAATATCCACTTTTATGATACAATCCAAAAAACTTTCATAAAATAGAAGTAAAGATATAAAATGAATTGCAAAGCACAATTAATATCTTTAAGCGATATAGTTCACACAAAAATGAATATCCTGCCATCATTTATTATTCATCAACAAAACTGCATATGTCCATACAATAAAAAGTCAGTGGGGTCCAAAACGATTCTGAACCCCATGACCTTCATTGTATGGAGGGATAAAAAAAGAAACAAACATTCTTCAAAATGTTTCTTTTCTTCCCAGAATTTTAATTTTAGGGCCATGGTTTAGTGGTTAACATAATGCTTTTAAAACTCATGCTAGCGGTATGAGTTCAAATCTAACTTGTGACATTTCCTGGTCCTCCTTCACTTCCTGTCCTCTCACTGTCTCTATAAATAAAACTGGCAAAAGGCCAAAAATAATATTTTGCACTCTGATTAAGCAGAGCTGATATGGTCACTGCAGCGAACCACCTGACCAACAGCCTGTTCCTGCAGTGGCATGTGGACAGATATCTGTAGGAGGATTTGATTAAGTTGGATGCAGTGTTTTTGACTGCTGGTCAGTCTTTCGACATCCATTGGATTTCTGTATCCAAGTGCTTGTGCGTGCATTTTTCTCCATATCATCTATGCACCGCCCAGGTCGCTAATCAATAGGCATATTAATCATTCAGAAGAAAAAAATGTGACAAACCAATTATTAATCTGCCCTGTCAAGTCCAATACAGTAATGAATTTACTAAAAATGGTCTTCACTTCATCCATTCATTAACTGCTGATGGGTGGCAGACTTCACAATGTCACTGGATTTTCTCTAGTATTGATGCCGGCCTGGCAGCTAATTTACAACCTTGCCTCTTGTGCAGAGCCCTAGTCTGCACTAATAAAATGGAGCTTGATAATCGTTAAGGGGCCTGTCGGACAGCAGGCATGGCTACGTCAGCCTGCACCAAACCCGCCAAACACAACACAGGTGTGTACACAAAATATGGATGCGCCTATTACCAGCTTATGTGTGTTCTTGTGTGTGTAGGTTTACTCTCTACAGCTGCAGTAGTTGACAGAAAGGCAGGATGCACTCTGGGAAGAGAGAGCCACTCACTGTCATTTCCATAGCAGGCAGCCATCTCGTTGACTGCTTGCGTGTACACACACACACACACACACACAGCAGCCTATTAAGTTCACAGCAGACGATACACAAATCCACGGACCCACAACTGTCACGACAGGAGGCACCGACTTCCCTTAATCATTTACTTACAGTATGTCTTCATCAGCCTTTATTGATGGGTGTTTTACACCCCACTAAACCTATTGACTATATAGAGATCAAAGACAGATGATGCATTGAGAAATCATTTACTGGGTGCAACTCTCCCTTGTAAGTTCAATTAATGATCATTCCATGAGCCGAGCAGATTGTGATTCATTCTTTGCATGCAGAGTGATTGGAATTTTCTGATTAGTTTTCATCTAGGCTTCAGTTCCAAGTCCGCATTGCCACAAAACATCTCTGGTGGGCCCAGACTAACATCATGTACTATTTATACACTTACTGTTGTTGAGTGCTGAACCCTCTTCTCAGCCCCACAACCCCAAATTTGCATACAAATGAAGTTCTAAATGGGCTCAATGACATAATTGACTTGCAATTAGAAATATTCCAGAGCTGGTCACTTTGCAGTGGACAGAGCACGAGCAAAATGAGGGGGAAAAAGCCTGTTTAGCATATTAATGAAGCTCATTAGCTGTCACTTCACCGAGCTGACAAGAGGACTTATATATGCAATGGCCCCACAGCTTAATTTGAAATGTGAGTTCTCAACACTAATTGTTTTTGAGCATGTTTCTTTAGATCATTGTGGAAATCGTGTCATTTTGGCAGCTGCGGAAGACGACTGCGGGCAATACAGACTGCACGCATCAAATCTAATATCAGAATGTTTCTTTAATTCAATTGGCATTCAAAATCATAGACAGGATGTACAAACATGAGCAAAGAAGGGTTTTCTAGCTCTGTAGATGCATGTCTTCAAGTGAATGGATAATATAATGAAATAGAGGGAACTTACTTATATAATAATTTATAAGCATATATTTTTAGATATATAGACATACATATTAGATAGACCGATTATTAGATTAATTGTAAAAAGTACTTTTCTAAAAATAAAAATGTATCTTCTGTGGTGGGATCAGTTAAAGCAGGTGAAATAAAAATCTAACTCACCGGCCTGACAGAAAAAAAAACCTTATTGTTGAACCACTGTACTTTTTGGTAAGCACATTTTTTGGTGACGTTACCTCTTACCTCACAGTTTATATACAAATGAATCAAAGGCAAACTGGATAGAGCAGTCAAGATGAAACGTCTGTGGTCGAACAGCAAGCTTGAAATAGTCTGAGATGCAGAGCCATCTTCACTCCGTAAGTGACGGGCTACTGCAGCTCTCCACTGTAAGGAAGGGTAAGGAATGAAGCCAGGCTGCCTAATTATCCGCTGGTGTAGTTTGTGCCAGCCTCGGCATGTGTGTGATGTGTGTGTGTGTTTGCGTGTGTGCCGAGAAGCTTGGTGGTTATCGCGTAGACAGCTTTAGCACCCCCACATTGTAAACACGGGCCCCAGTCGCTTCCCCCGGCTTGTTAACATCATCTGCGTCACTCAGCACACCGTTACTGTCAGGTCCTCGCTGCGCCTGCCGCAATCAGCATTAACCATGTCAGCCCCTTAATGGGCCCGCCATAAAACCAGCTGACAGGCCAGCCAGCGTCGATCTGCGCCTAAGACAAACTGCCTTCCCGCCCTGCACGCACACACATGCATGTGTGCCCACACACATATACTGTAGACACAGGCAGCGTACACAGTCTAGTTAGCTCAAATACACACAGCCACACACACAAATAGTGTCTCATCACTCGCCATCTCCCCAGCCTGCCAGACTCACTAGTGCGATAGAGGTTGTGCTATGAGATTATAATAACAATAACAGGGCCACCCAGATCCATTCTGCTGTCAACAAGTGGAGAAAAGCCACTTGATAACGCCGCTCTTTCTAAGCTGCCATTTTTCTACCATTCACTGACCCTCCACTGGGTCTGTAACTGCACTGTGCAAAATATTACTCTATCATATCTACGAAACTGTGCCATTTTTTTGTGAACACACACTGCTCTTTTTTTTTTTTACACTTTTCTTTTTATACAATGAGCGCTAGAGGTGTTGCATAGCCGTACAGCGGTTGATATCATTATCCTATCGAAACAGAGAAGCTCTTGGTATTTCTTTTTGCTTTACACGTCATGAAAGTGATAGGCACTTGTGTACATATACACAAGTGTTCTGGAAAATCAAATGGCCTGGTGCTTTAGATGACTGAAACCTACAGTATGTGGTTATTATACAAATTGGTGGCTTGTACCTTTGAAGGCCTTCTTATGCAAGGTGAACTGCAAAGCACACATTTCGCATATTGGTCTTGTCTATATATTGGATGCATGCCGGATCAAATAAAACAAAGTGCGCCTCATGCAAGGTGAACCATAACTTCAGATGAGATCTGAACGGGACAACACAAAGTTACACTATCATAGCCTTTTTTTTAAATAAAAATACCAGACCATGATCTAATATACAATATACACTAGAATATTAATACAGTAATGGCACGGTTCATTCAGGATCAACACTCAAAAAATTTAATTTTGCTGCTTGTTCAATTTAGATAATTAAAATGAGGAAATGCAACACATTCTTAAACATTCAGGCCATTTTACACAATATCAGTTTCAATTTGTAAAATAAAGGTTTGCTTGATACGTTTATTCTATATGCAAATCTAGGCTGACATGTTGGATACTGGCACGGTCCCTGACTGCACGAAACATTTTTCCGTAACTCTACTTTTAAAGAAACCAAATCTTGATGTGTCTGATCTTGGCAATTTGAGACCAATCTCTAATCTCCCTTTCATCTCTAAAATTCTAGAAAAGATTGTATTCACCCAACTACACTCTTTTCTTCAATCTAATTTATTATATGACTCCTTTCAATCTGGTTTTAGAAAATTACACAGTACTGAATCTGCATTAAAGTTACTAATGACATTTTGCTGGCTACTGATAATGGTACTGCTGTAGCTCTGGTCCTCCTAGACCTTAGCTCAGCATTTGATATGGTTGATCACTCTATACTTATCTCCCGACTGGCTTTCAGGGTACCGTCTTGAACTGGTTCCAGTCTTTTTTTAACTAATATGATGTTCTCTGTCCGCATTGGAAAATACACCTCTTCTACTACATGTCATTCTTGTGGCGTTCCGCAGGGATCTATTCTGGCTCCAACACTGTTCTCTCTATATTTGCTGCCATTGAGTTTCATCTTTTCTAAACATGGAGTATCATTTCACTTATATGCTGATGACACCCAACTATACCTCCATTTTAAACATAATGATTCTAGCTCCATAGGGGTTCTGTTAGCTTGTTCTCATGAAGTGAAAACCAGGCTCTCAAACAATTTTTTAGCCCTTAATGAGAACAAAACCAAAGTTTTACTGTTTGGTCCAAGTGATTCATATGATTTTGGTAATCTGGACCTCGGTGTCTTAAGTTCGTATGTTACCCCTTGTGCAAAAAATCTAGGTGTGTTATTTGATTCAGGTCTTAAGTTTGATAAACAAATTAATGCTGTCGACAAATCCTGCTTTTATTATTTACGACGTCTTGCTAAAGTCAAACCTCCCCTTTCGTTAAAATACTTTGAATCAGTTATTCATGCATTTATTACTTCACGCCTTGATTACTGCAATTCACTTTACTATGGAGCAAATCAATCTTTGATTGGACTTCAACTGGTACAAAATGCTGCAGCCAGACTTCTGACAGGGAGTCGAAAATTTGATCACATCTCTCCCATTTTAACTTTAAACTACAAATAGAAATTAAAATTTTAGTCTTTGTTTTTAAAGCTCTACATGGCCTAACACCAACATATCTTTCTGATATTGTACATTATCACACTCCTTCCGGGTCACTTAGATCAATTCGAACTGTCTCTTCATTGTCCTCTTTTAAATCTAAACTCAAGACACACCTCCTTAGTACGAGTTTTTAATGTATGAAATTATTTCCTCTGTGAGAGCTTATTATGTTTAGTAATATGTATTTTTATGTGATTATTTTAATTTGTACAGCACTTTGGTCAACCCTGGGTTGTTGTTAAATGTGCTTAATAAATAAAAATGAATTTTCATCCATGTAGTTCTACTACATAGCATAAGTCGAAATATCAATAACCAGTGAATATATAAATTGACCATTCCTTCATGCAGAATCACTCCAGACCCTTCCGATTTTCAGGTCCATGTTGGTGCTTCTCCTCTTCAGTTCACCACTAATTATCTATAGGGTTCAAGTCAGGGAACGGGGTTGAATATGACAGAATCTTGATTTTGTTCTCAATTACCCTTTTTTATTTTGATTTTGGATCATTGTCCTGATACAGATACAGATAAATCAGTATATTTAATTGTACACCTGTGGTACATTTATCCCTGTGTGCACCAAATCCAAATTAAATGATGCTGTTAAAAAGCTCATTTGTTATGGTTTCATTTAAGCAGAAACTTGGACAGTTTGAAGTTACAGTGGTGTCTGACAAATTAATATGCTGAAGAATTTTTTTTTTGTTTTTTTTTGTTTTGGATGGGAATGTTTTCTCTTCTAGAATTTTCTTGAAACCATCCCAAACATTATGTGGTGATGTAGGTGCTGTTTGATTTTCTTTTTAACCCCAAAACTCAACTATGTTCTGCAGTTCTCCATCTGTGATCCTTGAGGATCTTTGGCCATCCAAACCATCCTCCTCATCTTGCTTTAAGACAAAATAGAACCACATCCTCTTCCAGTTAGATTTATACCATTTTCTGTTAAAAATTCCTAATTATTGCCCTGATGGTGAAAAGGGGAATTTTCAATGCGTCAGCTCTTTTCTTACAGATACTTTCTAATTTGTTGTTTTTTTGCTGTACACCAGAAATATATTCATGGATTTTACTCATTGTAATCAATGTTTTAGGGAATTAGTGTTCCCTCATAATCATATTCCTGTGAAACCAAGTCAATAAGCCAAGGCTGGATAAATTCATGTCCGTAGTCACCAGGCTCTGATTAGAAAAAAAGCAAATGCAAATATGAATAGGAAAATACTTCAGAGATATTTTGATCACATGAAATTCTAGGGGTACTAATAATTATGGTTATTTACGCGTTCCAAATTTTTATGCAAGTTAAAATTCTGGTCATATTTTTTTTACAAGAACATTTTACCAGTCCCAAAGCACATCAATCTTAATAACTGCTATTGATTTTGTATTTAATCATACATAAGTGATATATAATTGTCCGGGAAGGCTGAAAGTCAAAAACTCCTTATAT
>JAUMHE010000043.1:12067432-12079004 GCA_032359235.1 Enteromius mattozi | reverse complement strand
CCCCCCCCCCCCCCGCCCCAACAGGACGCAAATGCACTGTCAGACCTGCACTTCCAGACCTGTTGCTTTTTCAGACAGTGCCACCTGCTGTTTGGATGGACATTTGTTTAGTAGCGTGTGTACCTTAATGTTGTAATAATTTCCAACATTATAAAATTTTGGCAAGTAGCAACATCAGACACGTGAGTAAGGTTATTCATTTTATTAAAACAATTCCTGAAAATTATTATAAAAAAATAATTTTTTGGCATAAATCAATGTGACATCTAATTACACCAACAAACGAATATCCTATTTTAGTATTTAATTCTATTTTAGATTTATAGTTAGACAAAATTTAATGTTATTTAATAAGTAATATATACTAACCCAAAAAAAAAATTTCACCGTTTTTTTCTGCATTGTTTACAGCTTGATTACTTGTAGGACCTCATGAAAAACAATACAAAAACAAAGTTTGGTGTGAGAAAATGACTCAAGGAAGTGCAGGTCTGAGCGTGCAGGTCTGAGAGTGCAGGTCTGGGCGTGCAGGTCTGAGAGTGCAGGTCTGGGAGTGCAGGTCTGAGAGTGCAGGTCTGAGCGTGCAGGTCTGAGAGTGCAGGTCTGAGAGTGCAGGTCTATTAACGATGTGTAGTTACAGGGTTTGAACAGTCTGCAGCAGAACTATGAGATTGGAGAACTGTCGTTTCTGTTGTAGCTCCACACTAAAAGTTAAAGTGTTAGTTCACCCAAAAAAGAAAATTCTATCATTAAATACTCACCCTCATGTCATTCCAAACCCATAAGACCTTAGTTCATCTTCAGAACACAAATTAAGATATTTTTGATGATATCAGAGAGCCATCTGGCTCTCCATAGACAGCAATATAACTGAAATGATCCCAGGTCCAGAAAAGCAGTAAAAACATTGGTAAAAAAGTCCATGTGACATCAGTGGCACAACTTCAGTTTTGCAATGCAAATGCGCAAAGAAAACAATAACATAATTAAACAATAACATAATTTACTCAACCATTCTTCTCCCATGACTTACGTCTTCCACCATTATAGAGAGTATCACAACACGTGCGTATGCTTTCCTCTAGGCGTAAACAACCGCAGATTACGTTCATGCTTTTCCCCGGATGTAAACAAGGCTGGTCAGTGGTTACGTCAAATACGCTAAAACATGCATATGCATTGTTATACTCTCTAAAATGGTGGAAGATGTAAGTCAGGGGAGAAAAATGGGAGAGTAAATGATGTTATTTTTGTTTTCTCTGCACAAAAAAAGGATTCTCCTAGCGTCGCAAAACTGGGCATGGGATCATTTCAGTTATATTGCTGTCTATAGAGGGACAGATGGCTCTCTGATATCATCATAAATATCTTAATTTGTGTTCCGAAGATGAATGAAAGTCTTATGAGTTTGTGATGACATGAGGGTGAGTAATTAATGACAGAATTTTCATTTTTGGGTGAACTAGGCCTAACCCTTTAAAAATGTTTTATATTAAAGACACTGCTTGAAAGGTACTGAACATCATATATTCATCATAGATGATTCATTTATGGAGTGTGTTTTCTTTTTATATATGGGTTATTTTGATACTTTTGTTTCCTTTTTGATGTAGCCTACCCTTTTCCATGTGCACCATTTTGCCATGTGCTATCAAAATGAAACATGCTCTGAATGTAGAACTATATAACATCACTAAACTTGCCATTTGTGTAAGTGGTGATGAAGGGTGGGACAAACCGGGTCAGATAAAAAAAAAAATTTAAAAAACCACACTGTAAATGTCTTCTTTTACTGTCAGTTTTCTCTTTCAGGTCAGCTATCCTCTTTGTGGAACAACAGTTTGAAAGAAAATTTGCTAAGAAAGTAATTTAAATATGTTTACAGCAACTTTTCTGATTGATACTACATCTGGCTTAATAATACATAGCCTATGAGTAACACTGTCGCTTTCTGGAATAATTTTCCTCCAGACAAGAGACATTCATAACACTTTACAGTAAGGTGTCATTTGTTAACATTAGTTAATCTATTAACTTACATGAACAAATAATGAACGATGCATTTGTTACACTATTTTTTAATCTTTGTTAATGTTAGTTAATGAAAATACAATAATTAATTGTTTATATTAGTTCACAATGCATTAGCTAAAAAATTAACACAATGAAATTTGCTTAAAAAAAACTAAGACATAAAATGTATGTACATTTTTCAATTAAAAAAACAAAACAATGTCCTTAATTTGTGTTGCTGATAATATAATCTGTAGTAAAAATTAAATAAAATAAAAATTTATTAAATGCATTTCCACTAATGGTCAAAGACATTTGAACCTACTACCAGTAAACACAGCAAGGGTTTGTATTAAATACATTTATATGACTGAGACAAAAGAGCAGCAGGGAGACACATGATCATCTTTGCTGCACTGTGAACAGTCACGTGTGTGGTACAGGAATAAACCCCTGCGTGGTAATTAACCCAATGATAAACAGGCTTTTCCCACACAAACACGGCTGTTGTCATGAGTCTCCTGAGTGTTTCTCACATGCGTTGAACCCCTCACAGGGTGTGTGGAAGGGGAAGAGCAGATTAATTTGGGTACAATAACATGCTGATAAGTGATGTGTGTCCAAGGGAAATGGCGGCTGTAGAGAGCTCTTTTTTAAACATCAGGCTGGTGTGATGTTCTGAAGTGGTGGGGCCCATCATCGTGGTGACACATCTAAATCTGCTTAGTTGGCGAGGTCTAACAGATTATCAGCCAGATTTGAGTAATAGACTCCTCATTTAGCCTTAATGCGTTTTGCATAGAGAGCAACCTCCTCTCATCAGTCTTTAAGATGAATCGTTGTCCCAGGCAAAATTTTAAAGATATTAGTCTACCGGCAACTGCATAAATCATAAGATTTTTACTAATGGGACCAAAGCTAAACACAGTCCCACCCTCTTAAGCACACAAAGGAGATTATTATAATGATGTCAAGGTTGTTGCTCCTCAGGAGCCTGTTGTTTACATGAGGAATTTTTTACAGGAATATAACCATTAAATAAACACACACACACCAAGATTTTAAAATAATTATTTAAAAATAAAATGTGTACATTTTATGTAGAGACATTTTCATTCTGATTTATATTTTTCTGGAATGACATATAGGTATTCCTCCACACATTGGCTATGCAGTGCACACTGTTGAAAATAATAGGTCGATGTATTAATTAAATGATGAAAAACATTTTAACGAAAAATAAAACCCATGGTTCAGCTGAGTCATTGAACAAAATGCCAAGGTTTTCTCTTGGCTCAACTACCTGACACTGCAGACGGCAGACAGAGACCACTGCTCGGTCCAGATCTGTAGAAAAAAAGCCCACTCAGACTAATGCAATGCTGAAGGGCCTGTCATTATCAAAGACGAGAGAGCAGAGCTTAGTCTGAAGCAAATCCAAGAACAATATTTATGTATACATAAATATACATATACATATGTATATATATGTAATTAGTTATATACACAGATATACACATAAATATGTAAAACTACAAATATTTACACAGACACACAAACATATGTTGTATGTATGTGTGTGTGTGTGAGAGATAGAATATATATATATGAAGTGGATCAAAACCTTTCATCAAAGTTATACACTAATTCTAAACAATACAATAATATATATGTGTGTGCGTTTTTTTGTTTTTTTGTGTTTTTCATTTATAGATGCTTCAGTCTTGACACCTAAATCAGCAGGCATTGATTGCATTGCTTGAATATTTTTTAATAAAAATATTTTTACTTTTTTAATAAAAATATTGTATGTGTACTTTGATTTGCTTTGGACTAAACTGCTGTCTCATATATATATATATAACAATGTAATATTATATAATGTTATGCTGTATTATATTATGTTATAACTGTGTGTGTGTACAACCAGAAAGTGTGTACATACTTGTACCTCAATTTTAAACAATCCATCTGTTGATTTAGAATGTAATGCTCTATATCTTTTTAAATAAATGTCAAAGGGTTTGACATACATTCTCTAATGCACATGACATTCATATAAATATATAGATATTTTTTTTATGTGGCTAAAGAGTCAAAATATTTTAGGGTCACTTTATATCTCTTTGCTCTTACATCCGAGTTTTATTTGAAAATCCAATAAAACAGAAAGTATAACAAAGGGACTTTTGCCCTAGAGAACAAGAGAAGCTGAAGTGTCAGCTGTAAGGCAGAATCAAAAGCCTGCTGCTTTGTTTCTGCTCCTCTGTAGAGCTTTTGTGAGCCCTTGCTTCTGGAGGGCTGTCACACAAGAGTACATCTCTCCCCTTCATTAGACATACTTCCGTCTGCGGCGCCCTATATCAGTCAAATTAAATACACCCCACGCGTGCTCGGGGACCGGTGTCGTCGCACTTTTACACTTTCAATCTTTCAAACTATGTGTCATTGAAACACGTGCGCTCTCGAACCAAGTCCACCTCTAGTATAGAATCGGTTTATTTTGTACATCTAATTCGGCAGTGCTTTTAACAGGAGCCCGCTGCTTGTCAGATGCGATGGCTGTGAAGAGCCGGAGATGTTCTCTTGAAGGGGCTCTGTGAAGCACAGTCACTTTGAACAATCTCGCACAACCCGCGCTCCAAGAGGTGCTGTTCGCATGCTGAGGGCCCCTTTCTCTTCCCTCGCCCTTTCTTCTTCATTTCTCTTCGTTCTCATAAGTGGAAACTTGCAAGGGGGTTGGAGAGGTCGGTTGCAAGCCTAGTCCGACTGGAAGCCCTTCTCTCTTCTCTGAGTGTCCAATTCCTCAAGTTACACACCAGGGAAGCTTTTCATGTTTGTCAAAGCACAGACGACTTTGGTCATGTCTCTCTCTCGCTTTCATCCCGAGTGGGAGGGGGGCTGACGTTCGATGTTCCTTTCGGTGGGACGCTTTGCTCATTAGCGGAAGGGACTTGAAGCTCTAACACAACATGTCTCCTCTGAAACAGGTGTGGAGGAAAAGGCCAGCCGGCCGGAATGGCCCCTGTAGGCTTACTGTAAGCACCGCGGGTCGCTCTGCCAAAAAAGCGGGGGAGTGAAGGAGACGGAAGGACAAACATGGGCTGATGTGATATGTGTCTGTTTCCTGACACCAGACATCCAAAGCTGCAAAACAAAAGATGACACAAACGCAGCGGATGGAAGAGGAAAGAGCAGACGGAGACACGGGCTTATGGTTAACCTCTAAACCTGAGACACTGCATAAAATACAACACTGTTGACACAACCAGCTTCAGGAAGGATAGGTCATAACCCAGGCATGGGCAACAAGGCTTTCGAATTGACTGGACTGGAAGTATCTTCGATTTGAAAATATCTCAGCAGAGGTTTCATGACACGAGTGGTTTATTTAACCAAAAATGTTGATTCCGTCATTATTTATTCACCCTCATGTCATAGGAAGTATTTAGAAAAATGTCATTTTGGAAAATATAATAGAAATCTGTCTTGTTTGGGACCTCATGGAAAAGAAGAATTTTTAAAAATATTATTTCTTAAAATATCTTCTTTTGTGTTCCACTAAGGAGAAAACATAACATAAGACTTAATAATGACCGAATTTACATTTTCAGAGAAATTATCTATGATAACTGTAATTTCAGAAACAAGGGACAAATAGGTTCAAGTGCAGCATAAACTAATTTAATAAAGATAAACCAAAAACATACAAGAAACAGGACAAAACAAGAACCAATCCTGAGTGCCTGGAGATATAAAAATTGATCTACTGGATCTATTGGGTAGGTTATAGGTTGTATTAGTGTTCTCAAACAAAAAAATTAAACAATTTGTTTGATATCTGTTCTTGATATTCAGTTTTTGATTTTTCTTTTTTAAATCCAGCTCCCCTCATTTCAGTTTATCGTCACAGTCACTTTAAGAACTATTTTTAAATTCACATTTAGTCCTTGGTGTAAGCTACTGATTTTTTTAGCTCTATTAAATTAAAGAAAAATACATTTTATTTGTATCATCTTATCAATTTCCTGATCATTAGACAGGTAGTTAATCATTTAAAGCAAATCCTCTGAAATATTCAAACTTCTTCCTGGGCTATCTAATAACTTCCAGTCACGACAGATTTACCCATTTCTCTTTGGATAAGGGCAACAATTCATATCAGATATTGCTCTTCAGAAACAGAGCATGAACTTAACTGAGTGCATGGCGATTGTATATGGCAGTATATCTTCACAAGCAGTCTATCTCAGTTATCCAAAGGGCAATGCATGTAAAAACAGATGTACGATTTGACATTAAACTCAAAGTAAAAGAGGGTGACAGTCACAAAATCCCAAAACAGATTTAGAAAATTCACAGACATCCCCCTCTGCGTTTGATGGCTATTGACTGTAAATGCCAATGCTTCAGATTATCTTAAAAAAAAAAAAAGTATATAGTCAAATAAAAAAAAAAATAAGATAAGGTCTTATATTTTATATGGTCGAGAGTATAGCTATTCACCAGCACCAGCAACAAACAGCAAATGTGCTACTAAATGTGCTAATAAAAGAATAAATGATAACTTAATGTAAATGGGTCTGTTTAATAATTTCTCTTATTCTGAGCTTTATCTCTCTTTTTGCAAACAGCTGAATGGATATCTCTGACCATAGAGTGTAAGAGAAGTAAAAATCGAGTCATTGGACTTTCACTTTTGGGAAGTGTATTCTGGGTTTTGTTAGACACAAAATTAGAGCTTTCTCTGTGATTTACTGGGCTGTTTTGCTAATGGACATCATTTTTAAGCTGCAGCATTACTGCTGCTTTGGATGGTACTGCCATCTGTTGTTCAACATTGGACATTACACCCAGATCTATAACACTGACACAAGCTGGTAAGTCATGGATATGTTAAGAACATCATACTACCACGGTACTCTTAAAATTCCGGCATAGTATGTATATGCAATGTATACTGCTGGAACTCTATTGAATACATGACCTGGTACATTTCCCAAAATGTGCAGCATTCAACACAGCTGATTGGATGGGGTACTACATCCCACAACAAAATGTACTTACCTTGACTATCAATTGCTAGTGTAATGATTAATCCTTCTTTTTTCATTATTTGACCAGACAAGACATGTCTACACAAAATTGGAATAAAATCACATAACCGTGTACATGTAATTTAAAGAGGTCTAGAATGATGTATTAAATATGAAATATAATGCATTTTGATTCTGTTACTTAAATATAGTATGTACTATGCAGTGTACACAGAGTACTCAGTGAGCTTTGTAAGTTAGTATTCCATTCCGAACTTAGCCAGTGCTTTATGTAGATACATAACTGAAGAAAATAGCTAATGTAAATTATAAAATATTCAAATTTAATTACTTAACTATTTTAGGAGCCTACTTTTCTTCTCACTGTTTCTTGTCCCTTACAGTGCAAACGAGGCTCATCTGCCAAATGGCACTATCTTAAATCATTAATCTCTGGGCGAGTATGCTGTGTGGGCATTCAGATTCCCATAATGTTCGGAGGCTGACAGGAGCCATTTTCCATGGACGAGAGGGCTGAAGAGGCCTGTTGACCCCTTTCCACCACAATCTTCCCTCATCACACTGTGCGACTTCATTAACTCTCAGGGCAATTTCAGGACTTTTTCCAGGCGTTGTCATTATACACTGTGCTGTCAATTACACAAGCCTGCTGCTTAAAAGAAATCCAATGATAAAAGTTCTCTGAAAGCAAAAAGGTCATCTTTGCCTTTTAACCTCAGACTGGATGATCTCAGTAGAATAGCAGATGTGATAAATATTAGCTGGGTTTAATTCTTGTGCTTGATTGTTTTTCACATACATGCTTCACATAGCCGGAAGTATACCGTAACAGTAGTGTTAAAACTAGGTCTGTGAAAAAAGACAGCAATCACACAACACTCAAAGGCGACAGAGAGAGGCGCTTTGTTAAAGGAACAGTAGTTGAATCATGGAGAAATGACGCCCTCTACTGAAACTAACGTGCTACAGCTGAATACAGGCAGTTACCAATCGACTAAAGCAAACAGCGGCTCACACCACAACAAAGGCATGAGGAAACAAAAGGAGAAATCATGCAAATCTTGTATTTAAATTATTTGTTATTTTTTTATTGTGTTTCATTATTTTATTGATTATGGTAATAAAAAAAAACTAATAGGACTGTCACCTAAGAATTAGAAATTAGTCCTGAAACACTTTTGTTCCCAAGAAAACACACATAAGCAATGCAAGCATATTGACCAACCAGACAGAAACAAAGCTCATCATGATGATGCACTCCAATAAGCGATGTTCATCTGTCTAAACAGATAAATAAACTCCTCTCTTTCTCTCTTCCCTATCGGTGGTTTGAAATGATATATGAAGTACCACAGACGGCTTTCCAGAGAGACAAATGCCAGTGACTCGCTCTGAAATGTCAGACGTGACAGTCGGAGACATGCCATGAGAACCTCTGCCTGACCAATTTGAAGCCCTCCTGATCACAAACTGGCTGACTGTCAAGACTGACAAAGGCCAATTTTACCTGCCTGGAAGTGAAATATCTCTCTATGACAAATATGAGGGTAGTGAAGGTACTGCATTGCTGTTAAAGATCTTCTATAATGCTGGTAGGCCTATGAGAGGATCCTTGAAAACACCATCTTAGGATCTTAAACCAGTATTAAGGACCAGCTTAAACCAGCTCAAACTTGCATCCATGCTTCAAAATCTACCTAACCAGCATATTCTGCTTTTTTGTTTGTTTGTTTTTTTAACAGGGATGTGAACTCTGTAAATGATGATACAAGGGCAGCTGAGCACAAGGAACTGGTTTTGTGTTGTAAATAGCTACTGGACAAAGTTACAAAATGAATACAAAGAGGCATTGTTACTCAGTGGATTTGTTTGTGCTGCACTGTGTGACTGGTCTGACAGAGCAGTTCCAGCTTTAGGGTTGAACAAAATACATTTTCAAGAACCATCTCGTCACTTGTGATTGTTGGATAAGGATTTTTAAGAAAACCATCTTGATTCAAACCCCTCTAAATCACTAAATGAGCCGGATCAATATGCTTCATTAAAGAGAACCGACTCTCTCGGACTCAAATTTAACTAATCTACGGTTTTACATAACGACTTATGATGTTGGCTTAATGAAAGTTATAAATTGTCTAGACTGGTATAAGATGTTTAAGCAACTGGACAGCTAACTGGTAGTACTGACTTCCCTTTGGAAATGTTCACTTTAATCAGGTTTAGTCAACAGAAGCTTTTATTTAAGGAAGGCACATTAGTCAAATACATTAATTTATTCAGTCACAATGTACCTTTAAATACACAAACGTACTCATACTCAATGTACCAAATCAATAAACCCCTAAATTACAGTTATAATTCACAGCATAAGACAAGTACAATAAAGATTGTTAGGATATAAATTTAATCCTGTTAAAATCTTACATTGGTCTTAAGAACAATTTGTTTAATTTATTAAACAGCAGTGCTTTTATTTCACAAATAAGATGTTTGGTGCACATATAAATTTACATTAAGCATATTAACAAGCTAGTTAAGAACCGTATAATCAGTGCTGCACTTGAAGGCGTTTTTTCGTGGTGGCCTCCTCTGAAGAACTCATGCAGTTGGTTAGAAACGTCCTGCACCTGCTGGAATAGTCCTCTGGACAGTCTCTGTATAGACTCACATGGGCTGGGGTGATGAAATCGAAACTTTCAACTGTCAGCCCTTTCTCGCGCAACACTTTAACCATCTTCTCCACATCCCTGTACCTGATCACCCGGTCTGCTCTAGAATAGAGGTACATCTGAGGCCAAGGTGCCGGGTGCTCCATCATAGCATCGTAGTGGTTCTTGTGAAAGTACTTGGTCACAGGATACAAAACAATCCTGAGAAGGAAAACAGCCACAGCAAACAGTGCCAGGAGAACGTACTGTAGTAGCACATTGACTTTGGGCCCCAAGGTGGTTTTGAGTGCTCTGAGCGCCCCTATAACGTTTTGGCTGCCCGGGGCACTGTCCACAACCATACCCACCACACACAGAGTGCTGAACTGACTGTGACTGTGCAATAACTCAACAATGTAGCGGTAAAGCATGAAGCCCCCATTGCTGAACACATGGAAGAAAATGGGGTTGTTCTCCACCTCATAATCAAACAGAAGTTCAAGTAATTTTTGCGCAGTGCTTCTTAGTTCCTTGTAGCCCAGTGACTCTGAAATAAAAACTGTCTTCAAAGGAGCCGTGTAGCGTAAAGTCACACATCCCTACCAAGAAAGAAGAAGCTGTTATAGGTACACCTGGTGACCCAACATATTTTTTTAAAATGACATTTTTTCCACAGATATTAATGTCATAAGGCCTGTTCACACAAAGAACTTCAGCCATAGTGATAAGTATAACTATATTAGTCCACATTAACAGATGATAATGTGTATTACAAGCATGCACTGAAGTTACATCATCTGCCGTTTAAAATTTAGGTAGATTCTGATTGGCTATTCATGTTATAATGTTCATCAGCTGGGAAAAAAATTCATATAGTGATTTCAATGATATTGATGCTCTGTGACATTAACATTATAGCTGTGACGTATAATTGTAGTTATAGTATCACTAAATATTATTAAAATTAATATTACACCTACTATGATCTAAGAGTGAAATATTAAACTACAATTATTTTGAGTTAAAACATTTAAACACAAAGTGCACTATCCCAAAATTCTGCTAATGATGTTTTCTCAAAAGTTATAATGCTCAATATGAGACATATGATGTTTGAATAATATAAATAAACAATAATATACAAATACTACAGATAAGGTTTACACACTACATAATACGAGATGACAAATAGCACACTTCAGGGCGTAGGAAAATGTCTCACCTGTTCATTATAAATAGAACTGTATTTGGCGAGATGTTTGTCCCTGCTGCCCGCCCAGCCTAGCAGAATAATGACTGGCTCCTTTGATCCGCGCCAGTGTTTCTCTGTCAAGACAGGAATAATGTGTCCAGACAACAAGAATCCAGTGATACGCACTTACAGTTTGTGAAATGAGCACCACCTTCCTATTGTAGCTTTCCAATTTAACATCTCTAAATTAAGGTTTAAACACAGCTTGCGGGCTTTCATTCACACGAGCAAGGAACTGGGTAATAGGGCAAACCAACGCTGCTGTCAGCCACAGAACAGCACTTACCTGAGGTCGGTGCCTCTGGAAATACTATGTTGTAGTCTATACCATCATCCCCCATATTGACGGTTATTTCCCCAGTCGTCTGTATGCCATTAATAATTCACTTTAAATGAGTGTCGCGTTTCACTGCTCTTGTGCTGCTGAGAGGACAGTAACAATCAGGGGCAATACACGATATAACACACAGCCCGAGTGAAGCAGGCAACATCAGCGTGCCATTGTTTCTTACAACATCCGGGTCACGGTTCACAAGTAAGAGAAAAATTCAAAATAAAGGCTCTTTAAATGCGCTTTAAAGCGAAACTTTTTCTAAAATATT
>JAUMHE010000043.1:12028834-12058504 GCA_032359235.1 Enteromius mattozi | reverse complement strand
GACTCTGGCTTCATCTTTCTCAAGCCTTCTGGGTACTTAGTGGATGTGTTAAGTTGCTGGTTTTCTCTGAGTACAGAAAAAGATGTCTTCATTCAACAGTGGCTTTTAAGAAGAATAACAGAGTATTGTATATACTAAACCATTGAGTAACAGAGTCAACCATTTAACCATATTTACTGATATATGAATATGGTTAAAATATTCAATATCTGAATACGTTTAAACTGTGGACACATTCATCATTTATGTAAATTTCCCCTATATTGAGATCTGCCTCCCCCTTTGAAAACCAATGCTTGTTTACGGCATTTTTAATTAGTTGACAAAATAATGAATTTGAATAAAAACTTTTGATACTTACCTACTGTGAGCAACCTGTTTCTTTTGACTTGTGTCAAGCTGTTTGTGTTGAGTGTGAATATGCTTCAGGGTCTTAACCCATGACTTCTCTAAAAGAGAAATATAAAATAAAAATATAAAATAGTAAGGAAAATATATATTTAAAAAAAAATGCAAACTGGAGGTAAAATGATCTGTACCTTTGAAATCACAGTGTACACATTTAAATCCTCCTTGAAAATGACATTGCTGGTGTATCTCCCACTCCTTCCCTGAGAGGCACCATTCCAGGCACAGCGAACACTGCACCAGACCCCCAGACTCAGACCGACAGTGATGCCACTGATTATGCCTTTGTTCATGTGCATCACGAGAGTCAATTTTTCTAAACGTCCTGGGGCAAACACTACATTTATGCCTCTTTGAGCCTTTTCTTTTACCATGTCCTCTCCAGTGCTGCTCCATAACCACCCAGTCTTCTGATTCCCAACCACAGCGAGAGCACCTAAAGCCTTGGTCTCCACTATGGCATTTCAGGTGGACCTCTAGCATGCTACGACTGGACACTACTATCTGACAGAGGATGCAGGCCAATCCGTCATCCTCCTCAGATGGCTTCTGCATTTCAGCATCCATGTTAACATGTCCAGCACCTTGTTCACCTTCTGGATGGGACAGGCTTTTTGCTGAGGTCACAGACTGAGGTTGACACTTAGTGCTTGAAATTCTGCACAACCCAAGAGTCATCAGATGAGCCGACTGGGCCATCTCTTCATCCTGGATTTCTGTGTCCAGTCCACTGTTCAAAGGAACGGCCAGATCTGTGTTAGCATCCTCTAGCTGAAACACAGGTTCCTCCTCGCTGTCCTCATCATGCCTATCCTCCTCAAAGAGCGTGCTTACCTTCAGAAACACATTTACAGTTGCATTTTCTCACATTTCAAACTAAATAAATTAGATTGTTCACTCAAAATGAAAATTCTGTCATCATTTTTGTACCCTCATGTCGTTACAAAAACATATTTTGAAAAATGTAGGTAGCCAGTTTCGGTTCCTGTTAAATCCCAATGCAAAGACAAAAAATACAATGGAACTCAAAGGGAACCAAAATCCTTTGGCTACCAACATTCTTCCAAATATCTAATGTTTCACAGAAAAAAGATATTCATTTAGATTTAAAACAACATAAAGGTGAGTGTGGACCTTTAACACTGCACACATATTTAGTCACCTCACAGGTTTGTGCCACATGCAAGTTGCCATCAGAGTTGGAGCCCAGGCCGATGTCACATGACCTTGGGCTGATGTTTTGAAACATGCCGTACATCGGGAGGAGGAAAGACATGCGCTCCATGTCCATCTGATCATCACTGCTTTTTGAGCCAGAATGGAGATCACTCTCTAGGTCATATGGAGAGCTGTTGTGGTCGACCTCCTCTTCATCATCAACCCTCATTCCTACACCCAAACTCTCTTCATCTTCTTTCTCCAGACATGGCAGATGAGGACATGGAGACACTGAATCATGTCTTTCCAAGACATGATGGCTAATCTTGGCTTTTTGGCTGCTGGTAAACTGACAGACTCTACATCGGTATACTTCAACTAAGAAAACTTCCACTAAAGTAGACACATGAGCTTCAATGCCATCAGCTGAGCTGCAGTAGAGACTGGAAGTGACATTTTCTTCTGCAAGTCGAAGGGTTACTGGCTGAACATCTTGGTATGTATCTTTAAATCCACCCATTCTTGGAGACAGTGGAGGGAGAAGAAAATTGATTTAGTTTTAGACAGTGAATGTTCATGAATGTTTCATACTTTTCTGGAGTATGAAAAATTCCGTTTTTTACCTTTCAGTACTGGGATATATTGAAAGCTAATTAATTAAGTAGGTTTATTGTATAGCCTGCACAACAGATTTATTGTACACAACACTCTGTAGCACAATGATAACGTAAGACGTATAATGTGGTCGTACACAACATATACACTAATGTTACTACTAACTTAGTCACCCACTAGCACTACTAGCATCCGCTGCAATAAACAGTCATCCAATAATTCAGAAAATAAGCTATATTGTTAATTAACTGTTGAATCGCTAACAGTTTAAATACATATGTGTATCAATGATGTGTAAATTCTGTGCTTACCTTCATCAAACAGCGTTGTTTCTTTAAGTTACTTAGCCTGTGTTGTGGACGCCAACATGCGGTTTAGGGACCATTGCGTAGTTACCATACACAGATACAGCGTAAAATGCGCCATTTTCTATATTATTCCATATACGGACAAACTTAATCACTATTTTCCTGTACCAACACCATTTTAACTGGTTTAAACTGAGTGTGTGGTCAAAAAAGTGAACAGTAAATTGATGACAGCTCTTCGTAGCCACGTAATTTTTAAGATCCCTGCCTTCATATTCGTTTCTCTGCGTTTCATAGACATACTGCGCATGCGTGGTTTGTTCCAAAGCTCCAAACGATTGATTCGTCGATTCAGTGATTCAGACAATTTGGTCTAAACTCCCGTTCCTTTAGACTCTGTACAATAATGTATACTTAAAGAGGAATGTTAAGAACATTTTAAGTAGAAATTTGGAGGACAATTTAAGTGAGTATCTTAAAGTTAGTACTGGTAGCATAGCTAGGCTAAATTTTGAATCGACTCTCTTTGTCAAACGACTCAGCAGGAACAAGCAAGATGGCGAACATGGACGTGTTAGCCAAAACAATAGCGAAGGATTATGTGTAAGTAACACCTTTACCGACTTTATATTTCATCATTTTGGTATTTATATATGTAAATATAGGTAAACATGTATTAGAAATGAAAGCGTTTCCGTACAACTTGTTTGACACGTAGTTTTCTGTCAATATCACTTAACACACTTTTTAGTTTCTGTGGTCAACGTGAACAAGCGTAAACATATTTCCTAAACCATCGAAAATGTAACATACATCCTGAATACCTTGTAATTGTAATTGTGGTCATTTAACAAAACCAGACTATAATAAGTATGTTAATATTATTTTACTGTTCTTTACTCTTTTGCAGGGATGATGTGGAGAGCTCTGACAGTGTGGAAGAAAATGAATATGGACCTGGTGAAGATGGAGCTAGAAAAGCAGATAATATGGACATTGCCAGGGTGGAAAGACACAAGAAAAGAAAACACAAACATCGGAGCAAGCACAGAAAACATAAATATTCCTCACCAGATGAGAGGGACCACAAGCACAAGTACAAACACAAACATAAGAGGAAACACAGAGATTCATTCCAGGATCATAAAGACTCTTCTGCTGGCTGTGAAGGTGCAGTCATCTCTCCAAAGCGATCCAGACTTGATGACCTTGCTGCTCTGGAGGACCTGGAGAAACAAAGAGCCATGATTCAAGCAGAGCTTGATAATGAGCTGATGGAAGGGGCTGTGCAATCAGGTATGGGACTGATATTACAGGGTTATAACTCTGATTCAGAGGAGGATGGCGAGCTCCAACAAGCTGTGCGAAATGGTGAGCAACAGAGACAAGGTTTTGATGCTGGGGGACATGCTGGAAGATCTCAACAGGATTACATAGATGATGATAAAATTGATCCCTGGCTGGAAGACAGAAGCATGTCAGACGAAATGCCAGTCCGGGCCCATAAATCAGAAAAAAGAGTTAGTAAGTCTCAGTTAGAAGTTAACATCACTGAGAAACCTAGTGGTCCCATCCAAGCGAGGGAGCGGAGACGATCCCGGAGCATTGAGAGATCCAAAGATGGTGGTCAGAGGTCTAAATCTCCTGTGAAGTCCAAGGACTTGCCATCTAGCAACAAAAAATCTACTACACGGCCTGAAGAGCAAACTGAAGACCATAGATCCTCAGAAAGAAGGAGTAAGTCTAGATCTAAAGAAAGAAACACAAACTTGCCAGAAGCTGACATGGAGAGAGACAAGAAATCAGTGAAAGCTCCCTCAAAAGAAGCCTCATCTGGAAAAGAGAATAGATCTCCTAGCAAAAAACAACCTCCAGAACAACACAGCCTGTCTGTGCGGCCCAGGGGCCAACGCTCACCTGAACACATCCCTGTTGCCCAGACCACCGACCGAGCATCTAGACAGGACAGAGCTTCATGTCACAACAGATCCCCTCCAAGGAGAGGCCGATCTCGGTCCGTTGAGAGGAGACGGAGAGAAGAAGAACGACAGAGACTCTCCAACGACAGGTTCTGGCTCTGTTTGTGTAGCTAGATTGATTATTACTAATGCTGTTCTTATGAACGTTCCTTGTTGTTAACCAAAATTTAATTTCTTTTGAACTCACATTGTTTTCTTATACTCGCAGGATGCGATCTCGTGATATGGCAGGGGGCCGTAGTGAGGAGAGTGCCTCTCTGAACTCCAGACGAAGGTCAAACCACTCGCCTGTCAGACGAAGGTCCCGTTCTCCCAGGAGACGAACCGGCAGGTCTCCTCTCAGATACAGGTGACTGTGGTGTGCTCCCCATTTAGATGATAAAACTATCCAATAAGCTTCAATGAGCTAAAAGTAAATGCACAAATAATAATTCATAAATTTGTACTTGTTTTACACATCCTCTGTAGAAATGGAGGTAACGGAGGTTGCTGTCCTTAAGTGAGGGGCTTTAATGGAATTTTAATGGGGCATAATTTACTTATTACAACATATCTCAGTAGAATTAAAAAGGAATTAATATTGTGCAGATCTCGGGAGCGTGAAAGGACAGATCGCAGGCAGCAGGTGCACTTGGGATCACAGGAAAGGCGGAAGAGGAGGAGCAGGGAAAGAGAGGACATGTTTAAGGGCAGTCTGTCTGAAGGAATGAAGCCTGAGCAGGAGGACTCGGATGAAGAAGTGTGAGTAATAATGAAAATGTTGTTTTGCTTTTATGTTGCTGATCATATTTGGACTTAATTATGAATACTAATCTGTTTCTAGACTGGAGGATTATGATGTTGATGAAGAGGATGAGGAGGCTTTGATAGAACAGAGGAGACTTCAGCGATTGGCCATCGTGCAGGTATTTTAATCTCTTGTATGGCTTTTACTTAGGTTTTTTGTTTGTTTGTTTTTTGAGAAAGAAATTAATGCATTTGTTCTGCAAGGATGCATTAAAGCAATCAAAAATGACAGTAATGACATTTATAATGTTATAAAGATTTATTTTTCCAATAAATGTTTTTTTATACACTGTATTGATTTAAAAAAAAATAAAAATACTAAGCAGCACAACTTTGTTTTGTTACATGTTACCAACCCCGAGATTTCTGAACGGTAGAGTATGTATTTTTTGTATTGTGTCCTGTGCAGAAGTATAAGCCAGTAAATGAGGACAGTAACATGTCAGGACTCTCAGAGCATGGCAGTCCTCAGAGTAGCACTCACAGCCGATCACCATCTCCCGATGACATCCTCGAGCGTGTGGCTGCTGATGTCAAAGCCTACGAACAAGAGAACCTGGACACATTTGAGGATAATGTGAAAGCCAAGCATAGTCTTGTCTCTCAAGAAAAAAATGGTATGTCATCCGCAAAATATCTTTCCATGTTAAAAATTTGTTCAAATTATGTTTGATCAGTGCTCACGACTACTCATCAATTCATATGGAGTGATCATAAAATTGCTAAATATTTTTGCTGCCCAATAATCTATTAAAAATGTAACATTTTCACATTTTATTAGTTCATAATGTATAATAAATTCACCTGCAAATATATTTTTGAGACAGCACTAATAACATTTGCTTGATGCTACATCCATGCCAACAGGTGTCAGTATAAAGTCTAAAATGGCTCTCATATCAGTTGTTTAGGAAGACAAAAAGGAGAGTCACTGAAATTTAAGACACAAGAAATTTACTCTGACGTAATGCAAGGTGCTCCGATACATTATCAGCAAGTCTACATTCTTTTCATTGCATCATTGTTCTTTTTCTTTAGGTGCTAATCTGAAAAAGCCATCAGCGCCAGATATGTTCACAGAGTCAGATGACATGTTTGCTGCTTACTTTGACGTGAGTAGCCAAGTTCCTGCTCTCCATTGCATAGGTCAATGGCTTTGCAAGCCCCAGAATTTGATTGAATTTGTCCATGTAAGGGGATCTCTACAGGTAGAGTTGCATAGTCCTGTGCAAGCTGTTGTTTCTGTACTGGAAACTTTGTTCAAAGCTTTTTCCCCCCAAGTATGTAATCTGACTCTGTTGCTCACTGGATCTCGAGGCCCCTCAGACTTTAAAATGGTCTCTTACAGTGTCATTCACTCGTTCATGAATGAACATTTTAATCAACTCTCTGAATTCAACCACATTGACAGTAACAAATCCACATCTAATTTCTATCCACAGAGTGCCAGGTTACGGGCTGCAGGCATTGGCAAGGACTTCAAGGAGAACCCAAGTCTCAGAGATAACTGGACAGATGCAGAAGGCTATTACCGTAAGTCAGTTGTCTTGAAGCAAATGCTGTATTTAAATCCATAGTATCCAAAACTTGTTTTTATAAGATTAAAAATGTCTAGGGTCTTGTGTTACATCAAAATGTGATTGTTCTTGTAATGTATTCAGGTGTGAACATTGGCGAGGTGTTGGACAAACGGTACGGGGTGTACGGCTACACTGGACAGGGTGTCTTCAGTAATGTGATCCGAGCCAGAGACTTGGCCCGAGCCAATCAGGAAGTGGCAGTGAAAATAATACGCAACAATGAGATGATGTAAGACACTTCCCTTAAAAGCTGAATACTTAGTCTTTAAACACTTCTGTCTGGTGCAGTTGGATTTCTAAATTAAACCACATGTGTGGTGTTGGTTACATCCACAGTTTTACTGTTCGCCAATAAATTGTCATGGGCATTTATTTGGATAGGAACTGAGATTTGGAGTAGGTCTAGATGTGGTCTTTATGTGACTGACATCCACATGTTTTTTCCACAGGCAAAAGACTGGTCTGAAAGAGCTGGAGTTTCTGAAGAAACTGAACGACGCAGATGCAGATGATAAGTTCCACTGTTTGCGGCTTTTTAGACACTTTTATCACAAGCAGCATCTGTGTCTGGTGTTCGAACCACTCAGGTACGGTAAAGGCAACAGTTTCACATGCATCAGTGTAACTTGAGGTCTTCTCTTAAAGGATTAGTTCAATTTCAGAATAAAAAATTCCTTGTAATTTACTCATTCTCATGTCATTCAAAGTGTTCATGTCTTTCTTTCTTCAGTCAGAAAGAAATTAAGGTTTTTGAGAAAAACATTCTCTAAATTTTTCTCCATATAGTGGACTTCACTGGGAGCTATTGGGTTGAAGGTCCAAATTGCAGTAGCTTCAAAAGCCTCTACACGATCCTCTGTTTTCCTCAAAGCTTTGAGTTCTTTGCAACTGAAGAAAGAAAGACATGAACATCTTGGATCATCTTGGAAATTTTTATTCTGGAAGTGAACTAATCAACTTTATTTTTTCTGGCTTCAGCATGAATCTGCGGGAGGTTTTGAGGAAATATGGCAAAGATGTTGGGCTACACATCAAGGCTGTGCGTTCATACAGCCAGCAGCTCTTCCTGGCCCTCAAACTCCTCAAGCGCTGCAACATACTGCATGCTGACATCAAACCCGACAACATTTTAGTAAGTCACAATTTTTGCACCATAAATATTGGACACTGACTTCTATCTGTCTTTTTCATAAAAACATACTTAATACTTTAAAGGTGAATGAATCCAAGACCATTCTCAAGTTGTGCGACTTTGGCTCAGCGTCACATGTGGCTGACAATGACATAACACCATATCTGGTCAGCCGCTTCTACAGGGCACCTGAGATCAGTAAGTAAAAACTCAAATTAAACCATCTTGGAAAAAAATAGTTTTAAAAAAACCTATCTGAAATTGGGCAATGCTTGTTTTTAGGCTTTAAGAGTTTTCTTCCTCTTTTTTTCAGTCATCGGAAAATCGTATGATTACGGAATCGATATGTGGTCTGTGGGCTGCACTCTCTATGAACTATACACAGGAAAAATCCTTTTCCCTGGGAAAACAAATAACCACATGCTAAAACTTGCCATGGACCTGAAAGGAAAACTGCCTAATAAAGTAAGAACTCTTTAGAACCAAATATGTAAAAATGAAATTAAATATTATATTAATTTTTTTTTTTTATATGTACAGATGGTCAGGAAGGGTCTGTTCAAGGACCAGCACTTTGACCAAAACTTGAACTTTATGTATACAGAGGTTGATAAGGTCACCGAGAGGGTAAGTGTTATAAATTCCATTCACCTCCATTTATATATTCTGATTTAAAAAAAAAATTTAAATTTCTTGATCTGAATCTGATTTATATATCAACATGGTTTGTATGTTAGTTAGTTAGTTAATTTACTGTCCACAATTGGACATTTGTCTTTTGGCTTCACTGTATAATAATAATAATAATAATAATAATATAAAAAAAAAAATTTAAATCCATGTAATTTGGTCAATAAGGTTGAACATTACAATAATAATACTAATAATAGTTATTACTAAATAAAAATATTAGCAGTAAGTATCAATATTGCAATAAAAAGCACAGTATTTTAGAAAATTTGAATTGTCCATTTAATCGTGCAGCCCTGTATAAATAACTTCAAACTAATTAAATCCATTTTTTAATCTTTCACTTTTGTTTCTCATTCTCCCTCCACACCTTTGTCTCTTTCTCTGCAGGAAAAGATCACGGTCATGAGTACCATTAACCCAACTAAGGACCTGTCGATAGACATGGTGGGTCGCCAGGCACTACCAGAGGACCAGCGAAAGAAGGTTGTTCAGCTCAAAGATCTGTTGGACCAAATTTTGATGCTGGATCCTGCCAAGCGAATCACCATCAATCAGGCGTTACAGCATCCTTTCATCCAGGAGAGGATATGATCAGCAGCGTACCTCAGAGATTCATGATGGTTTTGTATCTACAGATACGACTCCGACAACAAAAGACGTTTGCATATTTTATTGCCATGCTATTTTATTTTAGTCTCTGATTTGTAGTACGTTTCAGAGCAGGACACAATTAAGATTTACTTTATTTTATTATTATTAGATGACCTACAAGACACCCTGTAAGCTGTAAATCTTTCTGAAAACAGATAATCTATATTGTTCAGATTGCATGCTTTATACACAGCTTCTTGCTAATAATAATTTCAAATATATTTTATATTATGCTCAATGTTCAGAACGTAAAAATATCCATTTGTGTGCTAAGTTCACAGACCTTATATTTTATGTAAAATTCTAGAATTTGATGTAAACCAAATATTACTCAACCACCAAGGACTGTTTAGAGTGTGACGTAAGTAAGACCAGCATAAATGCTGTCTATATCCACCCTCCCTTAGGTGTGAGAGTGAGAACTCAACCTGGCGTGCAGGCCCACGGCATGCCCCTTGCCCTAGGTGTGTTTCTGCTGAATCTGAGGTCTTGGGTCCTGCTTGACCTGGTCTGCAGGGAAAGCCTCCTCTGTAAAGGCAGGTTGTACACCTCTATCGGTACACTGAAGGTAAGCTAATCCTTCCAAAACAAACGGCATCAACATTTGCCTTCTTTTCAAGCCCAAAAATAAAGTGTCATCATAAAGCCCTTTAGGCTTCTCCTGCATGTTTACAGAATGTAATTTGGAGAAATGGACATGCATTGAAACCCTTTGTCACCCTTTTGCTCTGTACCAAAACCTAGTGAGGCGTCATAGATATATATATATATATATAATGTTATATTATATTGCTGTTCAAATGTTTGGGGGCTTTAATTTGGTTATTTATTTGTTTAAAACAACCAATCAGTTTAAAATGACTGTTTTTTATTTTATCATATTTTAAAATGCCATTTATACCTGTGATGGCAAAGCTGAATTTTTAGCAGCCATTACTCCAGTCTTTCCTGTCACATGATCCTTCAGATATGATTCTTATATGCTGATTCAGTCCTTAAGAAACATTTATTATTATTTTCAGTGTTAAAAAATAATTGTGCTGCTTAATATTTTTTATGGAAACAATGATACCTTTTTTAGGATTCATTGATGAATGGATAGTTCAAAAGAACAGCGTTTATTTGAAGTATAATATATCTGAAATACTTGATGAAATACTAAATGTCCTTGTCTTTAATGCAATCTTTCTGAATGAATGTACTTACCCTATACGTTTGAGCAGTACCGAAAATAAGTGTGAAATTAAACGCTATTTCACTCACATTTTGTATGAATTTATATTATATTTCTTTTTTGTTTGTTTACTAGAGTATTGCAGTCGTGAACATATGTAGAGCATTCCAAAATGTTCATTTTTAAGGGCGCTTCCTTAGTATGCAATAGGCAGTGAGGCAGCTTCACTAGATTTTGGAACAGAGCTTCTGTTGTGGTGTTTCTCACAGAGACAAAACAGTCGGTATGAAAGAAAAGACTGACTGTCACTTTCTCAAAAATGGAAGGAACCAGTTACAGTTGACATTGAGGGTAAGGGTGAATCCAAGTATTTTTAATGGACCAAGCACCTTCAGTGTACTGCCTCTGATAGACATACCTCACCTTTCTCAGAGTTGTCACACTTATGTGTTATAATTTTTGCATAATCTATTGAGTGTTTTTCAATATGCATGAGAATATATGTATGGCTTCCAATGCACTATTGTACAAACCCTCTGGTGTGTTTTTCACTATGCGTAGACTATTTAGATGTATTTTTTGTGACTGTTCTTGTGTTTGTGACAATGTTGTCTTTTGATACAGGGGTTTTCCTGCTCTGATCTATGAATCTGCTTGTTACAAGCGGTAATTGCTTCTTTATTCATATCTCAATTCCTTATGTTCCAAATCTATACAACGGTCATAAAGTATGCTGCTGCCTGTTATTTTTGCAAAGCCTGTTCTGCATGATAATTGAATAATTTGAATTTACTGTAAATTCACATTATTTGTTATCATTAAACAATATAAAAATAAAGCTGTTTTGTGGTCGAAAAAACATGAATTTAGACTTCCCACAAGTTGTCTGTCTGTCAAGAATTTCATGCAAGTTAAACATAAATCTGTAAGAACATAATTCAGCGTCTTAGGAAGCTTATGGTGGGTTTTGTTTCATCAACACTAACTGCTGTTTGTGCTGTTTCTCCCACTGTTTCTTTGTGTTCGAGTATATTCTCTGGCCAATGGAGACATGTCTGTCCATCATCCTCCTGCCTGCCTCTGCTTTCAAAAGGACAAGACCTCTTCAAGGCCCTTTATCCAGGTCACTCCTAAAGGCATGTTTAGATCCAACAAAAAAAAAAAAGCTCTGATTAGAAATGAACAGCCAGTTCAGAGGCTAATTCTCATAGGATTAATGTTCCCATCTCATGTGTAATATCAATTCATGTCTAATTTCTAATCCAGCTTTTTAGGGCTGTAGATATTTGATGATATTTATGAATTTGGCAGCAGACAATAGGTTTTCAGGTCCCAAATTTAATTATAAGGGGCCCTTTTCTTAAATAAAAGGGCAGCTGTATATTGTACTGTATTAAAATCCTTTTATTTTGTAAATGAACTTTTGATACATGATACATGATTTTTATTATTATTGTTATTATATCTATCTACCAGTGTTGTTATTGTTACTGGTCTGATCACAGAATAACCTATCCATATATTCAGCTTTGTTAGGACCTTGCATTGACTTTATCCATTGGTGTGAACCACAGAGGTTCGTTCTTTTAAACCCGTTTTATATTCAAGACCTAAAAAAAATGGACTGATTTAGTCACCTTGTGTCTCGGCTAATGATTGTGTATTTCCCCAGGATATTTCAAGATTGTGTACTTTCTGTAATGTACCAAGATACTGGTATATTTATTCTTTGTATTGTAGGTGCTGTCTGTTAAAGAAGACTCTTAAAGGAAATCTCATCTGAAAAAAGGTTTCTGTTTTTAGAGCGAGCTTTTACGAGAATTAAGCTGTTGATTTTAAGATGACAATACAGTATGTGGTTGAATAAGTAGTTCCTCATTTGATAGTTACTGATACTGGTTTTGTTCAAATCTAAATGTATTTATACAGTATAACCAAATTGTTTGCCTAAACCCATTAAACACCACCTACATTTTCTATTTATAAGTAATTCATACTTCTAACTTAAACACTACTATATAAAATGCAGGTTCCTAAAATAAAATAAATTGACTTAACATACATAAAAATTGTTACAATCTGGTATTACACACAAAAGGTAATGTTTTTCCTTTTTAAAAAATACATGTTTGCATGTCGCCCACAAAAGTAACCATCCTTGAACCACAACTAACCATTTTCAATTCTATTTTCAGGGTAAGTGTTAAAATTTTCCCTACTGTCATGGCCATGTGTGATTCCAAGTGTGAGAGAGACCCTGATGGCCAGCTGCTGTCCTATTCTATTATTGAAGTGCCTTTCAAGAGCTCATCTTCTTATCCACTCAAGGGGGAAATTACTTTAATCTGTACACAGCATAACAATATGTTAATTTTGTATCAGATTATACTGCCATTATTGCACAAGAATATTAATAAATGGTGAATTTTCAAAATGACTTATAGCCTGGTTTCATTTCCTTTTTATGTGGAAGTGTTTATATATTTAAATTACACTGTATTGCAGTTATTTGTGCTCCATGTGGTTAGCGTGAGTTCTTTATCACTTGTATCAAGAGCAGCCAAATAGCCTACAAAAAAACAAAGAGCTACTGAAGAAATGTTTTGGGTTACTGTGTAAGATGTTTTTTCCCTAAACTAGGTATTTTTCTGTGGGAACTGACAGCATGCCACAAATGTTGTTGATGGAACTTGTATTGAATTTGGAAGATTAAATACAGTAACATACACACAGGTAATTACACACTGTCAATCTTAAAGCTTAAAACCCTTAAAAATAATTATATCATGTTTTCCTGCAAAGAGTTTTAGCAGGAACACTAGTCTTTTCAGAAGATGTCTTCTGAGACTTTGGCATGGTTTTCTTTGAGGATTTGCATCTCTTCAAGCTATTTGGACTACTGCATTTTTGTGACCTGCTCGAATGAACAACAAGATCTTGAACAAGGGCTTCAGTCTTCTTTAATTTTACCACACCACAGTGTGGTTTCTTAGGTAAAGTCGGTGGTTGATGAAGTCCAATCCACACCTTTCCAGCATTTGGCGAGGGGTGATTATGATGCATAGACTTTGAGTGAGAACTTGAAGAAAGGGTGAGTTTTGTTACATTTTCTAAAACTGAATTATTGCCTTTGGTCCTCAAGTATTCTACCTGAGAACAAGGGCTTTCCACACGTCTCAGACGGTTGGCGCTTCGAACTAAAGCAGTTGTTGGACGAGATCTCACCCCTTTCCCTTGTTCTTTCTGTATAGTCGCAGTCTGAAGTTTCTCCAGTTTTATCATACGTGCAGCCATAGCTGTGAGACAAGGGTCGGTTAAATACAAGTTGTGCTGGCTCTCCAAATCATCTGCTGTGGATTGACTGAAGTCGAAATCTTTAAGTGGAAATGGAAGAACCTCAGGATACACTTGCTCTTCTCCAGTCACTGTAGGTTCCAGATCTCTATCAAATAAGTCCGGCCTCAGGTCCAGTTCTACAGCAGTATCCCATTTTAATATAGGTTTATTGTCTTTCTCTTGATCAGAGAGGTCACTGTTTTCAGATTCAACTGATATGGATGGTTTAATTGCATTTGCTTTAATAGGTTCATTATTGCATGTGCTACGAAGGGAATTACTGATTGTCTTGATCTCATTTGGTTGTTCGTTCCTTGGAGAAACAATGCAGCTGACCTGTATGGGGTGGATTTCCAGTTCTGGTCTGGTTTCTACCTCAGGTTTATGTTGAGCAATGTGTTCTTGTGTGTCCCAGAGGATTGGAGGCTGAAGACCAAGCCTCTGCCATCTGTGCGACAGCATCCTTAACTGGGTTTCATGATGTTGCTTTGAGCTGAAAAAGAAAATTAGCACAAAAAGTCAGTTACAGGATAAATATTTCTCTAGATGCCTTTTAACCTCTTCAATAGATATCCAAGCGTTGTGGCATGGAGTATCAGTTCCAGGTTGGCAAAGTGTGAGAAGTCTAGTGTTGCAGCATGATACAAAGCTACATTCAGTTCAACAAAAGGTTAAGATTCCTGGCAAACATAGCAAGTCTCTGTGCCAAGTCCTCATCTACATTTCTAATATATTCATTTTACATCAAACAGTGTAAAACAGGTAGATAACAGAAGACCTACTGCAAATAGTATTGCCAACGTAATTAAATTGATATTATTGATATTTCAGAACACTTTACACTTTGATGACCCTGTCACACTGATGGCTGTCATCTCGCTCGCAATGCGTAATGGGTCAGTAAGAAGTCAGTATCTACTTACACTTGGGATGATTTTGTTTGGCTGCAACAGATGGTTGGATCCTGTGCCATACAGACATTAGAAATGCTTTCCAAAGATACCTGCAAAATAAAATGCACAATTTTATGATTTTCAATGAAATAGCTATACAATTTGCACACTTATTACTTACAAATGTATAAATGTTATTGAAGGTCACAAAATATAAAACAATTAAATTACCTTTTTTTCTTTCTTTTAGTTTTATTAATTTTTGTTCAAAGAAATGTCACTTGGTTTTATACTTTGTCATATAATGCAATGACATTCAGACAAGTACACTTCTTACTGTACATCTTGGAATTAAATTAAAGAATATATATATATATATATGTATGTGTGTGTGTGTGTGTAAACAAAATAATCCTCAGTTACAGTGGCAGCTCAAGTAACTCCATATGAAATGGAAGAAACACTGATACCTGTTGTGTGTTCACTACCGCAGACATGTGCAGACTTTCCAGCCGCTGTACTAACTGAGTAATGTAGACGTCCTGCGAACACAGAATATTCAAACAAGAGTGTCAATAGACAAAGGATATGTCATCTAAAGTTACCTATGTGGACACACTGTCTAGTTATATGTAATATGTCTATTAAAAGCATTTCACTTGCAGAGATAAAAGAAAAGATCATTCATATTTGAAACCGTTTGTTGGCAAAGACAAAATATTCAAAGTTTACACAAAGAAAAGGATATTTGCAAAACCCAACTGATGGCATGCAATTGGATTATGGTAATATATATATATATATAAGTTTTGTTCCTTGAGACTGGTATAACCGATCATTTACACAAGAAAAACTACTTACCTTATCACACTCTGCTGACCAAGAAGTACCTGGGACGAAATAAGATGTCTAAATAAAACATCCCTTCAAGTCTGGAATGAAACTATGAAAAGTGTATCGTACACATCCACTCACCTTCAAGTGGTGGTGTGAGATGAGTCCTAGACTTGCTCTGGACCCGCCAGGTACACTACAATTATACATAAGCCAAAATCAAATGATAAGAACAGACAGACCTCTAGTCAGTGATGCACTACTCAAACGCTAATAATCTTTTCATAATATTCTATAAAGACCACATTCAAAACTTGGATTGACCTCAAAGTCTCTGACTTTCAGAACGCTTCGCCGTGCAAGTGACTGTCACGCTTATTTGCATACTGAAATGTGATTGGTGCTTATGTATTCTCCTATTTACATATTAAAGTGTGATTATTTTCTTTCTTACTTAACAGTTTATGTTTCATATTACTGCCACTTACAGCAGGCGTGGTAGGTGCGCTGCAAGCCACTCCATGCGACTTCCAGCTGATTTCATCCTTCGTGCTTTCCATAGAAAAATCATAGGTTCTTTCGACTAAAATAAACACATGTGGAACATTCTTCCAGGTGACCTTCTTAATTCGTTCCCGATGGTCGCTGAGTTTTAATAAGCAAACATCTCGTCAAATGTAATCATATATGTCGAAAATGAAAGCACATGCGACTTCCTCGTCCAACGCAAATAATTGCATGCTGAAACCATGGCAACCCTTCACGCCGCCAGCTCTGCCATCTATTCGGTCATCTGTGAAGCTGCTATGTAAGTTACATCCACAACCAACCGTGAGTGAATGCTATGGGAAAAAAATAGGTTTCTTTAAAAACAAAAAATTTATAAATCCACGTGTATAGTTTTAGGTGTGCTCGGATAATTCTAAACGCTATGTGACGACTATATATATAACTTTTTTTTTTTTAACGTTTAACATTTGAAACGTTTAATGCTTCGAAAATGTGCATGTTCGTCGGTAGGGGGAGTTTTGTAAGAGAGAGAAAAAAAACGGCCAAAATATTAAAATAAGCTTTTAGATTTGATACGTCACAGCGTGCATGCAGAGTTAAACGTTTTATTATACGTTTTAATTTGATTTATTTACATTTTTTAAGTTATTTTTTTAAGTGATATGTTTAACCTCAGATTTGTCGGTGATTGACAAGCCAGCCTCGGTCACATGTACCTGCACACATCGGAAAGAACATTTGTTGGTTTGTCTGCCACTTCCTGTCGTGAGAAGAGCACAGAGGCAGAGTTTAAGGTGTGTTTGTGCTTTGTGGTTGTTTGACCCTGTCTGCACTGCACAGATGTACTCAAAAGCAAAGAAACTTTAGTGAATTTTATATTTTAAATAATTAAAAAGAACAAATAAAGAAAAAAATAAACCATGATTTAAACAAAAAGCTAATGCTATGACATTTTATTTAGCAGTTGTTGTTGTTTTTTTTAATCAGTTGATAATTAATAGATAGTATGTACTATCTAACACATTTTGCATCAATTTGCATCCTAATAAACTGATATAATGTTGAAATGTAGGTGATTTTTAGCCCAACATCGTGTATGTCTTTTGAATTCAAGGTACTTTTGAGTGTGTGTGTACGTGCGTCAATGCAAGCACGTGTCTGTTTTCCAGTGAGTGTTTATATGTCTCCCCACAAGACCCACAGTGAGTAACCAGACAGATAGCGTACGTCATAGTTTCAACGGTTCAAGCCACAGTACGCAGTTGTGGCCGTCTGCCAGATTCAAATGAAAACTTTCACACCTTTATATTAATTGAAATATGCTCGGAGACATGGTGAGAAAGAAAACATGAAATGATAACTTGTCACTGGAAGATACTCTCAAAGGCACATGTTATTTAATGACTGAAGACACCATCTAGGTGTCGATAAGGACAAAGATGAACATTGGACAAATTGTTTTTCTGGAGCTGTTCCTATGATATCAGTGAATGTGTTATGCGTAGGTATTTGTATGAAAGACAGGGAATAAGACTAGAATTAGGAAGCCTGTAATCAGTTTTTTTGTATTTAATATACTTTTTGAAGTTTTACAAAATGAGCAGCAAATACTTATATACATTTTTTTTAGCATGAATCACAAACGACACAAATACCCTGAATGTTCACAACTGGCTTTAAGAATAAAATATTCACAGCTATATTTTTGCAGCAATGAAAAGACAAAACATATCTTTATACAATAACAATTATAAACAATTATAAAAAAAAACTGTCAGAAGAAGTTCATTGCTTACACTTATACAACATTTATATGAACTGTTTTATTAATATATTAATATTAATATCAATATTAATGCTGAACAAGAATATTGTTACAATTAAACGGCCAAACAGTAACCATGCACTCTCCCTGCCACAACACTGTTCATACAATTATTTGATCAGGATTTTTGACATTCATATAAATGGCCCAGTCAAACAAAGAGAACTCTTGTTATGAAATATTCAAGGCAGCAGTCATCTCACTGTGGTGAGCAGGTTATTTCACCCTCCTCCAGACAGCATGTTTTCAATCATGCAAAGTCTTTGTACAGAACATCAAACTTCTGCTTTGAAACTCAGATGCTTTGCACCTGCAGAAAACAGAAGCCTTTGCTAAGCTAGCCTCACTGACATTGTTCTGACACCAATCACAATGAAAGTGCATTGGTGGTTTCTGTGTCTGACATAACAGAGGGGCGGTGAGAGCTTGCCTGCAGTAACTTGGAGCTCTTGAGGGTTGGAAGACACCCAAGATTTTGAAAAAGTCGAATGACATCTTTTCGGAAACGCACTCCGACGAAGGCATAAAGGAACGGATTTAGGCAGCTGTGCATGTAAGCGAGACTCTTCATAACTTGGCCGGCGATATCAAACCGCTGGACCTCTTCACAGTTTGTGACGGTCGTATTGGCCGCCTGAGTGGCTTCGAAGACCAACATGCCATTGTAGGGAAGCTGAGAGACAACAAACACGGCCACAACTGCCAGGATGACTCGCAGGGCCTTGTGCTTCTCGAAGCTCCTCGTCTTCAGCAAGGTGCGGATGATGTTAGTATAGCAGAAGAACATCACTATGAGAGGGATGCAGAAGCCCATGCAGATCTGGAGAGCCAGGACCAGTATTTTTGTGCGATTGTTTTCATTGTTCCAGTAGACCATCATACAAAAGTGATTGCCCTGATCGTCCTCTTTCGATCGGGCGAAGAGCAACTCTGGAATGGACATCACGGCCGCCAGGAGCCAGACTAACACACAGATGAGTTTGCTGTACAGGAGTCGATCCCTCTTGGAGTTCTGCGCTTTGGTAGTCTGGACAATCACTATGTAGCGGTCAACGCTGATGCATGTAAGTAGAAGCATGCTGCTGAAGAAGTTGATTTTGTAAATGGCAGAGACGATTTTGCAGAGGGGAGAGCCAAAGGTCCAACCGTAGATGGAGTCAGCAGCCCAGAAGGGCAGAGTGCAGAGGAAGAACAAATCGGCAATAGCCAGGTTCAGTAGATAAACGTCCGTCATTGACTTCAGGCGGTTTTTGAAGTGTGTGTATATCCAGACCACCAGAGTGTTGCCAATGGCTCCCAGAATCACAATTATCCAGTAGAGAGCAGGCTCATAGTAGCTTCGAAACTCTCGCACTGCTGCTTTGTCACATATTGCCCCTTCTTCATAATCCCCCACAGTTGTGGAACCTTCATAATCCTGTGAATTTTAGCAAATATTAACTCATTTTAACTGCAATCATGTTGATGATAAAGATGCATACAAACAGAACAGAACAGCATGCGTTTAATGTAAATAGTCAGATATCGCTTACATATTCTGAAGTCAGCACAGTGAACGGGGTCGCAGACTCAGTTATGTCCATTGTTTATCTTCTCTTTTCTTAAATAAGTAAAAAAAAATATATATAAATATTAAAAATACTCATATTAACAAAGATTCACTTTTATCATGCCAGAGTACCCTAAACATTATATTCACAAATATCCCCACTCAAAAACAAAGAATATCAGTAATAAGAATTTGGAATTTGTTCATTATGAATGTATGTTTATTTACATAAAGCCAGTTAAAGTCAGTACTTACCACACATTCGTTGAGAAAAATGAAGACTAGTTATACAGATGAGCTGCTGTCTGCTGTCTTCACTTTCACGTTGTTTTTGGCGCCGTCTGGCAAAAGTCTGTTTTGCAGAAGCTTTTAAGGTCTGAGGTTTAACCGCAATGACGCACAAACACAAACACTTTTTTTTCTCTCTTTCAAAAGCCCACCTCTAAACACAACAGCGCATCAGAAAAAAATTGTTTTCAAGCTCATTTTATACATAGCACAATGTAAAAGAGAAAACTGTACTGTTTCTAAGGTTGTGCCTCAAAATCAAAATGACTGAGTTTTAGATGTGATGCACTTGTTAACACCTGTAAGAAAACACTGCTCCATATCATTACACCATCTACAGCTTTATCTGTGGTGATTCACAATTGCACGCACAGGGCTAAAACGTGCTTTATGCTGCTCAAAAAAAAAAAAGAAAGAAAAAGAAGAGGTTAATAGCTTCTGCACCAGCGCCTTAACCACATTTCCTGATTTGAGAAATTTTGTAAGTTGAGTGCATGCTTTATGTATACAGTCTCTCCTGTTCACTTCTGATGTTATAAATTCATTTAAAATGACATCTGAATTCATTAATTAGATTTTTAGTTTGCTTACACTAAACTCTTGTTTTCATCTCTCTTAATTAAGGAAGCACCTGTAAGTATCCTTATCTTCCCTTTTTCTAAGGTTTGTTTGTCACTGTGGTCAGTCACATTGGCAGTGACATGACAGGATCCAATTCCTGTAGCACAAGTAAAACACTGACCATACGTTAACTGACAAAATTGAGCAATGGCATGCACAGCAACTTTTTGCGAATATTTTTGCGCAACAAAGATGATACATCCAAACTTTTGACCCTAGCTATGAATAAGGCTTGAAGTTTTAGCAGTTTTACCAACTTTACATTTACACACATCACAAACAACATGAGTGGATGATATCTGTAAAGCAGGGTTTCTTTTACGTGTTGTCACTGTGTGTTTGGATCCTTGCTCAAGTGTGAATTTTCGTGCCCCAGACATCCTGTTTATCATTAATATTGTGTCACCAGACACATACTTCACTTATTTTTATGTGCACTTTTACGCCATGTCCTGTGTTGAAGGACACGTTTCCTCTTTGTTGCCTAAGACCTACAGCACGCTCCCCCTTGGAATAATTAAACATGAAATATAAAAGAGTGCAATAAACAACTGTCAAGCTTAGCGCAAATACACAAGTTAGTTTTAGGTTGCGCTATCATTAAGGTCAGGCTCAAGACATTTTCAAGAAGCTTTAGGTTATCTTGGATCTGCTGTTGCCATTTCAGAATGCAATACTGATTGCTAAATTTTTCTTATCGGTCATTTCCAGTCATGATTTGAAGTGATAAGACTAGCATTGGTAAAAACTGCCCTTTTGTAGGTTGTATTGATTCGCATGAATAGGTGAAGATTGGAAAAATGGAAACAAGGTGTATGCCACAAGAGGTGAAGGGTGTTGACATTCTCTTCATGTCTATAATTAAACCCACTGGCCTCCGTAGGTTTTCTTTACGCAAGCCAACCACCATATGTTCCTCTTTTTTTCAGTTGTTAGTGACCAGGTCAAACGAAACACATGCATGCACACATATCTCTATCTGAATTTTAAGCCTTCCTCAAACTGTGGTTTGAGGCCTGATTGGTTAAACTCGAAAAAAACGTTGAGGAGGTAGCATGTGATTCATGTTAGATTGTTAGATACTTTCCATGCTGAACACTGCTAAAAAGAGTTAACTCTCACAGATTCCTTATCTGTAGGTTTTTCACTAACCTAAAAGTTAGCAATCACCGATGCAGCCATTGTTTAAGTGTAAATAGAAGCTGATGCAATCCATGTTTTGCTTTAAATCAGTGCAAACTGATGTGAAAATCAGCTTGTTTTAGGTGGTGCCCCTGTTCGTACATCAGTTTGCAGCTTTGCATGACAGAACTGCATCACCTAGTAACGTTTGTGGCACAGAGAGGACAAACAGTTGTCATTTTGTACCTTAGTACTACTGAGAACAATCTGCGGTGAACATTTGCACGACATGCTACCACAAGGCTATAGAGGAACAGAGCACTTATCATCACACACACTTTAATGCTTGATGTTTGAGTTTGGAGGGTTTATTAATTCACTCGTACACTTTGCAGAAACTCAAAATTGAATTTTAATACTATTATTTGACATGTGCAATAACAAAAGAAAGATTTCAGGTTGCTAGCTGCCATGCTTGGTTAGTTTTAGTCACCCATTCATTTTGTTTTTCTAACTCTGTGCTCTACTGTAGGGTTGAATTTAGGTGTACATCTGTTTGGGTTTGTTTGTTTGAGTGCCTACGCTTCCATTATAGCCTGCTAGGTCACATGATGTTTTGAACAATGTCATGAGCCCTGTGGCATCACACTGGTAAAGTGAAAAATTAAAGTAGAAAAAAAGTGAGAAAAACAAATGACATGATGGGAGCGTGATTTCACAAAGTGTGATTTCCTCAATTCTCCTGATAGAGCAAACATGACATTTTCTAACAACAACTGTCTGAAATCAACTATAAAAGACTTCTGAAGGATTTTATAGCACCATTGTATGTAAATACAATATAACATTATATGAGTGATATAACAGTAAGTGTATATTACTACAAAATATAGAAACAAGGCATAGAAAGGTCACAGATTTTGGTGCTTGTTGGGGAGTAACTAAGGTAGCACTACTAAATTACATTTTCACTAGCAACATTGTAGAGCCACTTCATCCAACAGGTGCAGGCAGCACGAACAAACACTACAAGGTTTAAATTTAAAAGGATAGTTCACCCAAAAATGAACATTCCACTTGTTCCAAACTTGTTTGAGTTCCTTGCTTTTGCTCAACACAGAAGAAGATTGTTGACAGTAGTCACTGACTTCCAAAGTATCTTAATATCTTCTTTTGTGTTCAAAATTAGAAAGAATATCTTACAGGTTTGGAGTAAACGAAAGAAAATTTTATTTCCTAAGCTGTTTTAGTATTTGTTATATAAATGTGTGCTACACAGACAAGCTTAACTAAAGTTTAGCATTTAGTTTAGAACTTTTTACCTTTTTTAGATCAATTTTTATCATCACAATGTCCCTTTAGGGACCTAATAGACCCAACCAGAGAAACACCAAACACATTCACCAGCTCAACTGTACTCTCATTCAATTAAAAGCTTTTTACAGCCATATCTCTCATACAGTGTCGAAAAGTCTGATTAGAACAGTTTCATTCATTCAGATGACTCCAAAGAGAAATCTGGCATTAATTTAGAGTTTTTCTGTGCCCATACCAAAATGATATGATTTTGAGGCCTATTTTGGCAGTAAACTAATGCAAAATGCCATAGCTTTATATATTCAGACAAAAGAAACACAAGATTTCATCCAAAATGCAGCTTTATTGGAGAAACAAGGATGGGACTCCTCACATTTGAGCTGGGGGTCTGCATTCATCAAGGATGCATTGACTGGATGCATCCCAGCATTCAAGAGGATTCAGTATCATCTGCATCGGAGATGACTGATGTCTCTGTTTAGGAAAGATGAGGGAAGTCACATTGTTGAAGTCACATGCAAGGCCATTTCAAAAACTCCACAAACAGAATTTCACATCAAATCAAATGGTTGAAATGATTGCGTATGTACCTGTGATAATTTCTTTGACCTTTATTTGTCCAGCTGATGGTAGAGAAAAAGGGACAGTGGAAACAGAAAGAGAGACACAGTAATAAACAGAGAGAGAAAAGACAAGGGATGAGCACTAATAATAATCTGTCGAATGCATAACATTCATAAACCTGAATCAGTTTCTGTCCTACACTGCCCTTGCATGTTAGAGTGAAACTTGCCTGTCAGGATGTATCTAGTTTGTATGTCCTTTGGGGCAGGGTTATGGGGGGAGTCCTGAGGGGTGCTGGTGTGGGGCAGGGCCCTCCCTACAGGATGGAAAAGCGCAGATGCCCCCGGACTTTACTATTCAATTGGAAAACCTATAAGCACAACTAAAATACATTCTATGGTGCTGTTTATATTTTATCAAAATGTAATGGATTAACTCACTGTTTATCCCATAAAAACCACAGATTTCCACTTTAGCTGAACTAGCAAAATCCAGATGTCAACAACTGCGTCATTTCATCATGTGTATAAAAAGGGAAAAGAGAATGATCATCTGCTGTCACGTCAAGGCCAAATTTCGTAGTTGTAGGGTATTTTTTAAAAGGGACAGATACAAACCCACATCTTGGCCAATCTCTTTAATATGATGATAGCGAATGAAGACTGTGGCTGCTTATCAGTGAATGATAATAATGCACAATTTAAAACTTAAACTCAAAATTTTTCTTGTCTATTCCACAGAAGAAAATATCGTCATGGGGGAATTGGAATGACATGAGAGTGTGTAAATGGTGACAGGATAGTGAAACTTTGATCATGTATCTCTCTGTTATCTCAGACAGAAGGGAGATCTTTTTGTCTTCTCTGTCATAAAAAAATCAAACTCATAGCTGTACCAACAGATATATTTTGTTGGTTTGAACAGTCATGCCATGAATGCGCATATGTTTTGCGATTAACAGTAACCAAGAAAACATTCAATAAGATACAACCGTCTAACCACAAAAGCTTTCCAAAGCAGTCAGGAAACTCCCTGATGAGTGCCCCTAATGCTTTTGATACCATCGCTGCTTTGTTTCCTTTCGATTTGTTAAACTTGCACGAGCTTTTGGTTTCATTCAATCAAAGGCATTGAAACTTACAAAAGCAGTTCCCACCTGAAAAAGTGTAGGATGACTCTGTAAACTCAGGCACCCTGAAAGTCACAGAGTAATAATGAAAAACATACATTTAAAAAAACTGCAGCAAACAGTACAAATCTAAAGACAATCCCTTTATATTTATCACCCCAAAATATATAAAGGTAGCTGACTTGTCATTTCTAGCTAGTTAAGTGTGTTATTACACAGCAATTCGTAAATATTTTACAAGGTGGCAAATTTATACAACCTCACTCACTCACTCATGAATTCATATGATTTTTGCTAAATCGTACGTATCTTACGAGTTGCCAATTCGTATGAATTTGTACGAATGACCTACACTTAACCCCGCCCCTAAACCTACCCATCATTGAGGTTTAGACAGAGTGAGGTCAGACCAATTTGTACGAATTAGCATGAATTTGCCAACTTGTAAAATACATACAAATTGGTCATGAGATTGTGTTGGAGTGGCCATAATTCACAGAGTCTAGCTTTTTGTATAACATGTAAATGTATTTAAAAAATCTTCATAATAATAACATTGCGTAGAATCTGTTCATGTGATTGTGTAAGCGTCAGTTTTTCTAACCTTATCTTTTACTGTGTCACTGAATAATGCATTTGATTCATTTAAACGACTGATTCATTCAGGAACAAAGCAAGTGACTGGATCATTGAATCATGGACACTTGACACAGACACTGTACTTGTACTGTAAAGTTCTGTAGCTATATTTTAACCTAAATTCCTGGTGTTAAATTAATCATGTTATCAATGAACTACCCATATGATTATGACATAGTTACTTGAAGTCATCTCCTTCCAGCAATTTTCTGTAGGTGGAGATCTCAACGTCCAGGGCGAGTTTGATGTCCAGCAGCTCTTGGTAGGCCAGGATCTGTTTGTGGAGGTCTACTTTAGCCACCTCTATGGCTGATGTGAGACTAGCGATCTGTGCCTGGTATTCAGCAACACCCACACTGGACTGGGCCTGGGCCTCTGCTAAACTCTGCTCCAGAGTCATGTTCTGAAAACATGAACAATCATCTCCTGTAAAATCTTTGATATGACTTCAAAACAAATATTCTCCAAAGATGGGGGTAAGGGTTTGCTATGTTTCAAAGATGTTTTTAATGTTGTCTAGAATGGTTTTCTTATGTTTTCCAAGAATAATTTTCCAACTTTACAACACAGCTTAACCGAAAGTGCCAAAAAACTCCACCTTATTCTTCAGCATTTTGATATCTCTTATTCTCAGACACTGAATTTATTGTAAATGATGTCAGAAAAATCTCACCATGTTTAAGTTGTATGGGAAATTGGTTCTTTTGCAGCAACTCAGCTTCTCTTGTGGCATTGGGGCTTTTGCAGCCAATATGAAATGGCTGAGATCAATAAACCACTTCCTATGTATATCTGCTTCCTGTCTCAGACAGCTGTGATTTATTCAAGAGTTGTTTATTATACGCTGAGAACCTGCACTGAACTTTTTCACACTGCTGACAAACAGTGTTTTCAAGGGAACTGCTACTGTTCAGCACCTTTACCATCTGAACACAGCTGAAAATATCTTGATTTAACTGCACTCCATTCATGTCTGTCAAAAGAGTCACACATCTGTTCTCAAAGCGCTTCATTTAAAAAGTCAAACTCTTACTGCAGCCACAAGCCCTTGAAGCTCTAAATTTAGCGTCTGCAGCTCTTTCCTGGCTGTTGTGATCTCAGCTTTAGTCGATGACACAGCCTCTGTGTTTTTGGCATTGGTCGTCTGAATTTCATCCATCTAGATTCAAAACAGATAGAATAAGATCTATTAGCTGGAACTCTAAAATTATCAACCGTTTTAGACATAGTGAGCCCTTCCTGTGTGCAGACCTTGAGTTTGTAATATGCCTCAGCCTCCTCTCTGTGTTGCTGAACAGATTTCTCATATTCCATTCGCATCTTGTTGAGAGCGGTAGAGATGTCAAAGGACTTCCCAGTGTCTACTTCAATCATTGAGACTGAAGTGTCCATTGTTGTTGTGCCCAGTTTAGATTGCAAAGATGACAGTTCCTACAGTGACAGGTGCAACAAATTAGTATAATATATTAATTTCTTTAAAAAAAACAAAACAGTAGTCAGTGGTATACACCAATACAGTGCATTTTGTTCATAGACTACTGTTTTGGTTTTTTAAAGAAATTAATACTTTTTTTCAGCAAGAATGCATTAAATTGATCAAAAGTGACAGCAAAGGCTTTGTTACACTATGTTGTGTGACGATATATATATGAATACATTTGGTTTTTTAAAATAAAAATATGTTTTTATATCCACCTCTTTCTTCAACACAGAAGTGAGCCTATTTCCTGTTTGTTAGACGCTACAGGTAAATAACGAGGGGTATAACAACATGCAGTAAACGGTAAAACTGTTTGCACTACAAACCAGTGTGTTCAAACTTAAGATAATAATAATTAAAATAACATGATATGACACACTAATTTTCGATATCAAGCAGCAAAACTAATTTTGTACACTAGTTTTGTACAGCTAAAAATAGCTAGACATAGTTTGGAACTGGAAGCTAGGCCTATAGAATTTGCAAATGGCCACGCCCATTTTTACATGAAGAAAAAGGTGGATGCATTATCATTATTACATTATTTTACTATACATTATTAATATACATCATCTTGACTCCATGCATGCATTTCAGAGTTAAATTAACATGTATCGTAAATGTGTACCTCCTCTTGTGTTTTGCTGACAAAGTCCAGTTCATTTTTCAGGCTGGAGTATTTGGCATCCAAATCAATTCTTAGGTCAGAGGCCACTTCGATGTCCTGAAAGGGGGATAAAGACATTGTCTACAAGCAACTAAAAGTCAATAACAGACTGGTTTTGATATACATTGTGTTAACATCCTTCTCACCTTTTTCATAGCAGCAATGTCAGACTCAAGTTGAAACTTCACTCCTTGTTCAAAGTCAAGCCTTAGAGAAAATAAAGTGTTATTTATTGACAATATGTTGTGTCATTTTAAATGTTTGAATAGCATGAAATTTTTTTTATTGTATCCTAAAATACAATGCTTTAATGTCATTATAAAAAGAAAGAACTCACTTAGCCTTCAGTTCATGGGCAGTTCCACGAACATTGTCCAGCTCAATCTCCAGTCTGACAGTGTCGATGGTGAGAGTTTCCAGTGTGCTGCGATATTCACTCAGCTGGGCCTCATACTCCACCGTGGCAGTCACAGATGACTCTTGGGACACATCCGTCCCCCCGGTCAGCTGGGATAGCTTGGCCTCCAGAGCTGCATTCTCCTGCTGTAGCGCCCGTACTTTGGCCATGTACGTGGAGAAGCGGTCATTCAACCCAGAGAGCGTGTGCTTCTCAGCCGCTCTTGAAAGTATTGGGACCACAGCAGCACCTGATGCAGGTCCGGCAGCGAGCGCAGCGCTTCCACCGAGTCCTCCTGCAGCAATGGCACGACCCATTGCGAATGCAGGACTGGCAACCAGTGCACCACCGCCACCACCACCCAGTGCAAATCCTGCACCTGCTCCTGCACCTCCACCAAGCCCAAGGCCGAGACCTCCACCACCTCCAAAGCCCAGTCCTCCTCCCAGACCAAGACCTCCACCTAAGCCAGCGCTACTCCCGAGGCCCAGACTCAGTCTTCCTCCACCACTTGAACCAAACCCTCCATATCCCCCAGACATCCTGGAAGAGGCCAAGGAAATAGACAAAGCCATAGTGAACAGCTATGGATGAGCACTGAAGGAGTCTGAACCGAGCAGAGAGTGCAGGCAGGGCGAGAGACTAATGATCGCCGTTTAAATACACTTAAGGGAGGGAGGGAGGGCAGTGCAAAATGAGACACTTCACAGAAATAGAATAAGCTGTAACTTGTTGAAGAGGTATTGGCGTCGGTTGTCTGTTGAATCTCAAAATATTCTGACCTGCAGGCACATTTTCCTACTAGGAGGGTCTTCAATCTAAATGGTGTATTTCAGAGAAAAACGAATGATGAATATTACACATTTACCTTATTAAATAATAAAGATGTAATTCTGAAACCTCCCCATCAGAATTTTGAAATGAATTATCGTCTCTTTTGAATGACTGCACATACAGAGTCACCAAACAGAAATTAAAAAAGAAAACGTTTTCAAACAGGTTTTCCACAAACCTAAACTTGTGAAACCACAGAACATTTTGAGGCAATCACTTTATGAGTCAATATATGAAAAAGCACTTTATAAATGTTATAAAATGCACCATTGATGTTACTGTTAACTAAAACAAAAACTATTACAAAATAGAGTCTTTAAATTAAACTATAAGTGAAATAAAATAAAATATACATATTAGATGAAGTATAAATGGCTAAAACTGAAATACATTTTTTTTTTTTTTAAGTAAAAAAAAGGTAAAAAAAAAAAAAAAAGAGAGACAGAAATTAAACTGCAAATGAAAAATAAAACTAATTCAAACATATAAAAACTATAATAAATATTACAAATATATAATAATTTGCAAGCTATTTTAAAGTTATGAGCTTTTTGTATCATAAAAAAATGACGATAACTCTTTAGAATAGGTAACACTTGTGAACTATTAACTACGAATTTTCCCTTAATAAATTCTTAATTTGCTGCTTATTAATAGTTGTTTAGTTTAGGTATTGGGTAGGATTAGGGATGTCGAGTAATGTCATGTAGAATAAAGTATTAATAAGTTGCCTAATTAGCACTCAGGAGCAGCATTACAGTGGGCAGAAACCAAAAGGGCACAAGCAGGACCCGCTGTCTCGTTAATACAGTCATTCATTAGCCATTTCAGAGAGGTTTTTGATCGCACAGATGGCGAGGTTTCTGCGGGTGAACAGCTATATCACCTTTCTCAAGGTGACATTTCGCACCCTCGCAGCAGCCAGTGGATGGAATGAGCGGTCACTTCTAACAACCTACCGTCAGGGTTTGGAACCCAGACTTCGACTGATGTTGACTGCTTATGATTTGGAAAAAATCATTTAACTTTCTTTTCGCTGTTCAACACATATACAGTCCTGTCTATCAGAAAGCCTGAGCACTGCAGCATTATTTCCCTGCCGGCCAGAGGCGGGCAGTAGTGAAGTATATTTACTTGAGTATTGTACTTAAGTACACTTTTTGAGTATCTGTACTTTACTT
>JAUMHE010000043.1:12000224-12028627 GCA_032359235.1 Enteromius mattozi | reverse complement strand
TGTAATGGAGTAATATTTGACCAGTAGTATCTATACTTTCACTCAAGTACTGGACTTGTGTACTTTGTCCGCCTCTGCTGCCGGCTGGAGTCTCCCAACCCTCCAGAACCGACCAACGAGCCCATGCAAGTGGATAGAGGCCGTATGTCGACAGCAGAGAGGCAGAGAAGGCTGACCCAGGGTTTATGTCTTTACTGTGGTAAAAATGGGCGCAGAAATGTGAGATTCCAGGCTGGCCAACAATGCTTTCCTGGATATTTCCCAAATTTCCCGCTAACCCCTACGGTGAGCCTGAAATTGAACTCCACATCTATTGAGAGCCCCCTCGAGAAACAATCCGTGAATATACACTCCACAAATTCGTAATTATTTATATTGACAATATTCTGATTTTCTCCAGGAACGAGCAGGAGCACCATAGGCAGGTGGCGGAGGTCCTCCAAAGATTACGGGACTTTCAACTCGTAGTGGAGGTAGACGCCTCCACCACTGGTGTCGGAGCGGTGCTATCTCAGCAGCAGGGGAATTCAGCTTGACTCCATCCATGTGCTTACTTCTCCCGGAAGTTCTGCCCGGCGGAGATCAATTACGACATTGGCAACCGAGAACTCTTGGCCGTCAAGCTGGCTCTGGAGGAATGGAGACACTGGCTGGAAAGAGCCTCACATTCCTTCGTAGTTTTAACTGACCGTAAGAATCTGCTATACCTCAGAGATGCTAAGAGGTTAAATCCTCGTCAAGCTCGATGGGCATTATTTTCTACTCCCTTCAATTTCTCCATTTCCTATTGTCCAGGTTCCAAGAATGTCCTAGCAAATGCTCTTTCCCGTGTCCACTCCAAGGATGACGATTCCGAGGCCCCAGAGAATATCATTCCCACCAAGCTGTTTATCAACCCCATTCAGTGGATCACCCCTCCAGCCGCCTCCGAACCAGCTCCTGCCAATCCGCTGGGCTGTCCCCAACATCTCAGATTTGTACCCCGGTCAGAAAGGTCCGATAGGGGACTGCAGTTTATCTCAAGGGCCTGGAGATCCTTCTTCACCTTCCTAGGTGTGACCATCAGTCTCTCTTCCGGATACCACCCACAAGCCAATGGCCAGACTAAAAGAAAGATACAGTAGGTGGGGCGGTTCCGCCGTACCCTCTGCCATGGCCACCATAACTCCTGGAACCAGTTTTTTGGCTGGGCCGAGTACGCACAGAACTCCCTACGACAAGCCACCACTGGTCTCACATCCTTCCAGTGTGTACTCGGCTTCCATCCCGCTCTCATGGAAGAATTTCATTCCACCCATCCAGATCATCCTGCACCCAGAGGAAGAGGAAGACCACCGCAACGTCGTAGAATTCGGCCTTCTGGAGAGGGGGTAATGTTACAGATCTGCCAGGCTCTACCCCCAGCCAACCACAGCTCTCACTCTCCCCAGAATTCTAATCAGCAGCACCTGCACCTCATCATCACCATAATCACGAGCCCTATATAACCACACACCACCCCTCAGTCAGTGTCCGGGCTCATTTCTACGAAGTGGACTCAATCCTATACGCCTTGAATTGTGACTACTGAAATACTTAACCAGTACTTACCTCCTTGTTCTCCTTCATTCCAGTTTGTCTCCTGTGTTTGTGATGTGTGGTTGTCTCTCAGCTCCAACGTGCCTCCTCCATCTCCTGGTGTCTGCCTTCCTCCGACGATCTTGCAAAAGATAAAGAGATCTCTATTACTCTGCCTTAATGAACTGAATCTATCTGACTTGAGAGGATACTCACCTCTCAAGAACGATCTTCTCTGTTCATACTCTGCTGTGCAAAATAAACAACTTGTTATTCTCACTTACCTCCTGTGTAGAGTCTGCCTCTGTAACACTTGCAGACACTTACTTTCTGGCTCTGGGAACAGTTGCATTGCTCTCTTTATTGAGCGTTGGAAAACTCTCTGATTTTATCAAAAATGTTCAGAGCAAAAGTCTTTTGGAACAACATAGTTAGGTGAGTGAACTAACCCTTTAAGGCTGGACTACACCACAACGTTTTAACTGAAAACAATTAAATTTAGATTGAATTTAAATCTGAAATCAACTGAAAATCTAATATCATAAACACAAGCATTTTTTACAGAGAAAAATCACTATTTTTTTTAGGAATGTTGCTTGGGCAAGTTCACACTGAAAATATTTCTGTCTGGACACTTTAAATCAATTGTGGGCCCTGTTTTTCACACCTTGTTGCACGTTGATGGCAACATTGCTCAGAAAGTTTCATCAGCCTGAATTACTGAGAATCACATGCCACAAACTCAGAAAAACATGTGCCTTGTTGCTAGGAGACAAAAGAAAACAAAGCTAAAACACCTTACATTAGAGACACATAGGGAATTTTATGTGAAATCTGTCAATGCCAGCCTTTATGTAATTGTATTATCGTAGATGTCTTGCATAAGGTCAATGCTTGGTATCAGTAACATTAATAAAAAGTGGAATCTAACAGACATCTGCTTGGTCTTGAAAGTCTCAAGGGCAGACTCTACTGATAGGTTTGTGCCTGTTCTGATGGCAGGTGAAGCATACCTTCATTCATTTTGCAAACTCATGACATGCCCGTGGCATGATTATATGCAGCTGCTACATGTAAGATTGACATTAAGGAAATTAAAATATAAAATGTAAATTCTACGAGACAATTTGACTAGCGTAATTTGACAAGAAACTATACTGTAAAGACAACTCAATTGTTTTAAAGAATGCACTCTTTAAAAATAAATAAATAAAATCGATAGTAGATTTGAATGTAAAGACTCAGAATCGGACAATAATATCAATATCATGTACAAAATCCCCTAAACAATAAATGACAGTGAAACAGAAGGGGAAATCACACTGTTTTCCTATCAGATGAGGAATTGTTTTTGGTTCAGTGGAAAGATGACACTTTTTTAATTTCTTTAAATGTCATATCAATATGAAATGTACATTGCACTTCTGCCACGGTCATTTAGAGGAGGAAGAGGTTTTATTCCACAACTGATTATTTTGATACTTGAGGTTTTTCACAAGAGACAAACTCCTAGGTTAGGTAAATCCACCTTGGTTTACAATACAAGAGTACATTTATTAAGCATGCAGAAATATCCAGCAGAACTTTGGTGACGAACTTGGATGGAAGACAAAAAGTACATCATACTGTACCTTAGTAGTTTAAAAGGCCCCTGCTGAACAACATACTTTAAGAGCCCTTTGCTTTGAGAAGCAAATGTGAAACCAAAATTGATTCTGGGTTACATACTTTTTTTTCAGTTGTCAATGCAGTCGATGCATACAGCAGATCCTGAAAGCCCCTGAATTTATCTATATTATTTCAAAGATATGTGGAACATAATCTCTTTTGTAATATAGCAGCTGGTTTGAACAAAGCCTAAGGCCTTTTCAGTAAGCAGTGACAGTCAGTTATGAATCAGTCAGATTCTAACTGGGCCCTACAGCATGGGGTACAGAACAGTGAAAAAAACTCAGTGATGCTGCACTGCATACTACTTGCATACTCTACTACTGTCTTCATGTAAATTCATGTCTTTAAAGGGTTAGTTCACCCAAAAATGAAAATTCTGTCATAAATTACTCACCCTCGTGTTGTTCCAAACCCATAAGACCTTCGTTCATCTTCGGAATACAAATTAAGATATTTATGATGATATCAAAGAGCCATCTGTCCCTCCATAGACAGCAATACAACTGAAATGATCCCATGCCCAGAAACGTGGTTAAAACACAGGTAAAAAAAAAAAAGTCCATGTGACATTAGTGACTCTTATGGACTGTTTTACCAATGTTTTTGCTGCGTTTCTGGATCTGGATAATTTCAGTTGTATAGCTGTCTATGGAGGGACAGATAGCTCTCTGATTTCATCAAAAATAGCTTAATTTGTGTTCCAAAGATGAACGAAGGTCTTGCGAGTTTGGAACAACATGAGGGTGGGTAATTAATGACAAAATTTTCATTTTTGGGGGAACTAACCCTTAAAGAAACAGTAGTAGGCCTACAAATAGTATTTCATTAGTATGTAATAATAAGTAATTCAGTCCAATCAACGTTTATGGAATGCCTCTCTGGCAGTCAGCTTAGGACGAACTGTTGACTATATAAAGAGACAAACACACACATCTACTAACATGAGAATAAGCTCTACCCGCCACGCCACAGCGACTTTTAATTTTCACACTTAGTAAACTGTTAAAAGCAAAAAGAAAGAGTTTGAGCAGCTTGAGCAATGTAATGTTGCTATGCTTACTTTCTCAAGGTAGGTAAACAAACAGTCAACGACACGCTGTTTATAGCCTTATCATTGACTGTATATATGCACTTTTTTGTACCTGTGATTAAAAAAGAGATACATATGAATAACCTTGCTTTCTCATGTGAAACTAATTTTTACTTCCCTGTTCTTTTAGAACAGTTAAATACAGCGGCAAACAGGAAGATGTGGTCAAGATTACTTATCAAATGCAAAATCATCTTGTGAAACAATTAACTCTTTCTTTCTATATTTGTACGTTTAATGCTGGTAGTATAACATTTTGTGTACATTCTGAATAACACTCTTATGTGCAACACACACAAAAGTGCTCTTAGTGATGATAATTTAGTTTCCATACTGTCATTGTCAAACCCAGTCATACATACTGAGAGGGACGTACATAGAGCTTTCCTGAGAAGACCACTGTGCTGAGGCAGCCGAAAACTGCCTAACGGTGATGAACAAAGAGCAGTGACCAGCATCACCAGGTCCCTGTCACAATAGTCCTAAAAACAAAGAGGCTGCTTTCCAGAAGGCCAGGCCACCATAAAGAGGCATGCGCTCTTAGCTGTTGCTGTTTAGCTGAGGGGAAGTCAGTGGATATTTACTCTTGCATTGTGGTCATGTCTATGGACTGATAGTGGCCTGTCACTTAAAAAGCATCAGGACAGGAATGCCTCTGCCACGACGCCGATCCTCCTTCCTGGGCCAGGCTGCTTCCGAGCGGCCCGGCAGCGTGTGCCGCATGAGCGCAGCAGGCACCTCTGTGCCTCGGGGAGTGTTTGTAGGCATGGCTCCCACCGGCGGAACCAGCAACCTGGGTGCACGTGTGTCCCGCAGAACTATGGGCTTCAGCAGCATGTTTCTACATGGCCTTAGAAGCACCAGTGTTCCTGTGGTGACCCAGCCCGGAGATCGAGGCCACCAGTTTAGCTTCGACAGCCTCAATACGTGCCTCCTGGAGTACCGCAATAAAGTTCACGCTCTGGAGCAACTCAACCATCAGCTGGAGGAACAGATCAGACACTGTTTGGATCGTAAAGCCGTCAACGCCGGGAAATGGACTGGCCTGAAACAAGACTGGGAGGACGTTTACATGCAGGTAGAAGGATGCTTGACGGGGTTTAATTGATACATCAAGCATATAGATTTTTTTTTATTTTATTTAAGATAAAGATAAAGCTAAATCTATCATAAGTCTATTCTATTTTTAAAAATATCCTAAATTAAGCTTAGTTTTCTTACCTCACTGACCATTTTTGATTTAAACATAAATTTTTTAAAAACACAATACATCCTAATTTTTTTTTTTTTTTTCATCCCTTTTTTATCTGTAAGATGTTTGGGTTAATATATTGAATATATTAAATAATTAAAGTTTACATGATATTTAAAGCATTAATTTATTATTAATTTATCAAATTAATACATACTTTATATTAGGAGGGGTTTATTATATGTGACCCTGGACCACAAAACCAGTTATAAGTGTCAATTTTTCAATATTGAAATGTATATACATAACCTGAAAGCTGAATAAATAACCGTTGATGTATTGTTAGGATAAGAAATATGAGAAAATAGCCTTTAAAGTTGTCCAAATGAAGTCCATAGCGATGCATATTACTAATCAAAAATTATGTTTTAATATATTTATGGTAGGAAATTTACAAAATATTTTTACTTAATATCCTAATGAGTTTTGGCCTAAAAGAAAAATCTATAATTTTAAACCATACAATGTATTTTTTGCTAAATATACCCATGCTACTTAAGACACATATCACGTCACTACTTAAAACACATTGTCACATATAATATATAACAAGGTTTAATAATTTCATATTAAACTATTTTTCATTTATATTAAATATATACTCATATTTACAGGTGTACAAGCTATCGTATTTTTTCTTTCTCTCAGGTCAGTGAGGCTATCTTGGACAATGCTCGACTTATGCTACAAACTGAGAATGTTCAAGCCAATGCAGAGGACTTTAAAGACAGGTGTGAGTGTGATTAAAACAGATTTTAATCATATCGTTTGCTTTTATATGCATGAGCAGATTTCCATCAAATGGCCTAAAGTGTGTTTCTATGCATAATTGTGTAGGTATGAGAATGAGCAGCCCTTCCGTAAAGCAATGGAAGAGGAAATTAACTCTCTGTACAAAGTCATTGATGAAGCAAACCTGACCGGGATGGACCTGGAGAATGAGATTGAGAGTATGAAGAATGAGCTCATGAATCTGGAGCAAAATCACATCGAGGTGAGATAAGACCAGCTCAACAACAGAAGTCTATTTTTGATGCAGTGGTAAATTAATATAATCTTTTGCTCTTCTTCAGGATGTTAAAGTGCTCTATAAGCAGTTATCCGGCCATGAGGTTGATGAGCCGGATGCTCCCACTGAGACCAGCCTGGACCAGATTCTAGCTTATATCCGCTCCCACTGGGAGAAGATCATTGAGAAAAACCGTGCTGAGACTGATGCCTACCATGAGTGCAAGGTAATCCATAAAACATAAGCCCTTAAAATTATTTCTGATGGATCATGTGAGAGTAAAGACTGGAGTAATGACAGCTGAAAATTCAGTTTGTACCATCAGGAATAAATAACATTTCAAAATCTATGAAAATTGAACACCGTTACCTTGAATAATAATATTTCACAACAATTCTAATCTATATTGTGTATTTGTGATTGTGCAGCAAGCTGGCAGTGTGAACAGTAAGCTCAGTCGAGAGGAAGAGGAGCTTGAGAGTCTGAAGACTGAGTGCAATGATGCTGGGTGCAAGATTCAGAGTCTGCAGGCCGAAACCGAATCTATTAGAGCTCTGGTAGGACAACCTTCTCAAAGCAAAGATCATAAAGCAGTATTCAATACCCTAGACTGAACTATGCATGATCCCTGCAGAAACGAGGCCTGGAGAACGCCCTCAGCGATGCCAAGCACTGGCATGATATTGAGCTCCAAAATTTGGGATCTGTTATCAGAAAGCTGGAGGCTGAGCTCAGCGATGTCCGCGGTGATATCGAGCAGCAGCGCCGTGATTATGACACCTTACTCAACAACAAAAAGAAGCTAGAGATGGAGATCGGAACATATCATGGAATCCTGGATGGAGAGGAAAGCAGATTCTGCTCTTCAATGTGAGGCTAATTTTGTAATCTACTTTTTACAGGAGAACTCAAGCTTCTTCCTTGTTCATCAAATTCTTAGAAATCCTCCCTAGTTTCTCAGATTGATCTCTCAGATAGTCACACAGTTCTTCTATACTGCAGGTTCCCCGGTGGTTCTTCTGTCCCTGAGGGGCGAATTGATCCCACACCTTCTGCATCTGAACTACAAAGCAGTCCACAAACTGAAGGTACTGTTTCCATCAACAGAAAATTGTTTTCAAATGATTTTATTGTATCGCGAATAATAGACTTAACGGTGAGATTAAACATGTTTGATGTTTTCTGTCAGGTTCAAACGCTCCTGGTGCTCTAGAAGAAAGCAATCTGGAATGATATATTTTATTAATCTTTGCAAAAAGCTTGATTTTCATTTGTTTCTCTTCGCTTGTAATTTACACCATCTATAGACTGCATGATTACTGTGAAGGTTAGAAAGAAATAAAAATATAAGGCAAACACTAAAGATGCACTCATACAATGTTGATTTTTATTGAGCATTTAGTTAAGATTTTATATAGTCTCTCCAGTTGTTTCTCTAACACCAGCCTCTATGATTCCATATTCTGATATATTCTGAAAAGCCATAAATGATAGAGTGGGAAATACGAATAATTGACTATGGTCAAAACTGAAGCTCCTTAACACGATAATAACACCTTGCGGTTATAATGACACGTCTGTGAGACAGCCACTTAGACGTTACTTCAAATCCATGTTATCGTTCTGAACTATCATTTCTTTGTTTAGGAAATCCTCAAATAGCAAGTTTACTGAATGCACAAGGGAAAAAAGCTCAAAGCTATAGCAAAAGTCAATAGGTGACTGGCATTTCTAGTAAAAATACATAACCATATTTTTAAACAAAAACAGTAAATTTAGGTTAATTTTACTGAAAATTTATTCATATTTATATCACATTTTTTTAAAAGTGCAGTCACGCAACATTTTAAGAAGAGACAGTCTAGAATATAGATGATACTAAAAGATATTCATATTTAGGGTTATTCCTTCAGCTGATTTCATTTCTCTGGTCTCGTTGGGTCTCCAATGACAGAGAAGCATCCAGCACAGTAACGGGCCGGTTTCTTTGTGTTAGCAGAACTGGCTCTTTTCAGACGAAATCCAAAACTGCTGACCCTCATATCCTACAAACATCAGCACAGTTTATTGCACATACAAAATACAACGATTATGTCACATCATAAACACTCTTCTCACCTCTGAGTTTCTTAGTGTTACACTTTCTGACGGCTGTGGATCTGATGGTTGGGTCAGTACAGGTGTCTGAAAGATGAAAAACAAATGCATTACAAGAGTTACGATTCTAATTATACTTTTAGTTTTTTCTAAAAGCTATTTTTTATACCTTTTCAAGTGGCTCCATAGGAAAAGCAGTCGAGAAGTTCAGCACAGAGATGAGCAGCAACAGCAGCAGGGCTCTTGTCATGTTCCCAGTCATCTTCAGTCTCGTACTAACGGTGAACAGACAAACGCCTGTTCAATTAAAACACCACTCAAAGGGTGGGACCCAAAGCTGTTGTGCGTCACAGAGAAAATTACTGCACAGGGGCGGCATTGTGTCCTTCAAAATCAACGTTTATTTAAGACATTTAGGAATTATGTGAAAAAGAATCTTTTAGTCCCACACAAAAGATCTGTTAATGCCGTTCCTTCGGGTTTAATGGAAATGTTTTAAAAGATAACAGGGCGGCAGACTCGATATTTGTCCCTGTTGAGCTCTCCCATCTCAAACGGAGGTAGCCGAGGAATATTTTCAAACACATACAGAGATGTGATCCATATATATATTAGATTTCTGTAAACTTGATTCTCATTTATGTGAAAAACTACCATGTGCAATGCTATAAAAAGAGGAAAAATTACAGCTACTAATAAATTAAAAGTAGAAATACTGCATCACAATTGGAAGTTAATACAAAATAAATCAGAAAATATAATCAGCAGAGAAATGCAGTATTGGTAGTATGAGAAAAAATATATATATATAAACCGTGTTAAAAATTCACAGTCAGTAATTCTACTTTCAGATGTGTTATTTGAAATTAAAAACGTTGAGTTGAAAATGTATACGCCTATACAGTCATAAAACATAATTTGGTTATTTGTTGCACAAAACATGAGGGAATATTCCATTTAAATCTTCAAGACTCATACTTCAATAAGAGGATCTGAAGCCACTATAGTGAATAATCCTGAAAGCACATATCTGACACGTCCTACGTCAGTTTCACTCTCCCTGGTTATGTGTGCTGGTTCTCAAAAACACAAAGGACAAAATAAAAAGTAAAAGCAAGACGTGGGAATGAATGGGTCCAGGATACAGAGCTGGTGTTTGGTCATCCCCAAATTGAAAAAGATTGACATTTTCTTTTAAATTCAAGTCAATAATATGGTGAAATCAAAATACAGTCCGATGTAAAGTGAAAATTCATGGCACATCTAGCAGATGTTTTGCACAGACACATAAGAGGTCAGTTGCTCACATTAAATTTCCATTAATATCCCAAATACAATACGATTAGCACTTCTAAGTAAGAAATATTCTTGATAAAACATAATTAAAAACAAGTTTATCCTTATTAATCATACCTTCTTGATTATACTCTCCCAATTATGGCATGGGTTAACAGTGGTTAACTTTCACCTGTCTAGAAATCTAAATTGGCTTCCAGCTTAGAGGAACGCAATTACAAATTTATATGTATATTTGATGATATTCCCCAACAACTGATGCTTTAATGGGCCTACAATACACACTACCTGATAACAGTGCAAAAGTGTGCTTTTTAGCAGAAGCGTACCCCATTTCCTGTAAAGGTTTTCGAAGTATGCCAATTCTACATTTGGTTGTCAGAAAGAAAAAAAAAAAACAGGATTACATCACCATTAAAGGTGTACTGGCATATTTACTTCAGGCTTATTCAATACAAAAAGCCTGAATAATAGTACCTCTGATACAAACATGTGAACCAAGGGTCATGAATGCATTTTGTTTGACCACACAGTACAAAAACCTGTTTTTTGTTTTTAAATTGGACTGTCTTTATGGGCTGAGGGAGACTGTGGGGTTAAGCGGGCTGTAAGGGTATACAGCCCACCCCTACCCCGCCTTCGTGACAAACCATTGGTGCCATAAACGTCCAACGGTTCATTTCTGGGTCATACATTTCCATAGAGCTGAGATTTGACTGTCCATCATAACCTCCTACTGCATAGAGTCGACCACAATTGGCCACCAGAGAAATGCGGCTGCGTCGAGTGTTCATGGTCACTAAGTGGCTCCACTGATCTGCTACGGAGCTGTACACTTCTGCTCCACTGAGGAACGCAGAGCCGTCGTAACCTCCTGCCACATACAGATTGCTGCCCAAGGCTGCAGCGCCGTGCCGACAACGCTTGTTTATCATGGGAGCGACAGGATGCCATAAAGCTGTATGATGGTTGTAGTACTCCACCTAGTGGAAGAAACATGAAAATCTTAAAAAGAAAGAAAGAAAAACAACTGTGCAAATTGCATCCTGTTGAACTGATAACATTTACTTACCGTGTTGAATATCTGTAGACCATCATGACCGCCTGAGACATATATTCTGCCTTCAAATACAGTAACACCAGCAGCACTGCGGCTTGCACTCATTTCTGTAACTATCGACCATCTGGTAACAAACACACATAAACACGTGAAATCAGACACATTCTGATTCCAAAGAAAGCTACAATAATTGTTGAGACAGAAAATAAATTGAACACCTAAATGAGTAGTTAAATATATATATATATTTTTTATTTATTTATTTATTTTTAAGAAAAATGGGACCAAAATGCTATTGAACATCAGTCTGCTATTGAACACATCTTCATACTTAAAAACATGAAATACTAATATTTTCATTAATAAATTTATGAAAATATATATGGCATTTAATACGTAACGTGCTTAATCCATTCTAAAATCGGTTAGTAATACATTCATTTTACACATACCTTTATTTAAAACATAAAAAGTATAACAATGGTATATACTAAGAATAAGTTCAAGTAGTAAATTGGCAATAAAATTAGGAACAGGAAAAAAAATCATAAGCAAAAGGAATAAATAATTTTACCAGCATCATTATTTGATAAGACACAGTAGCAAGTAAATTAGACTGCGTTTACATTTTGCATCTGCTCAAATACTGAAGACTGTGTGATTCAAGCTTCTGAATTAAATATAGTTTTGCCAAGATTAAATAAGCATTTAATTTTATATTTTGTGTGTGTGTACCAACAATTGCCAGGTTGTTGGCGCCCTCTGCAGGCTAGAAAGTGTATCAACATAATCATTAATAATTGAGACATTACAACTAACGATTTTAAATTCAACTGATTTGTATGATGCTTATGTAAAAGATTTTTATTATTATTATTGTTATTATTAATGCTTTCTTTTACAATATAAAACAGCCTGATGTGCACAGTGTTACATTATGCATTTTAATGCGTTTTATGTGTTAAATATGTTAAATATGTATTATTCAATATTATCATAACATTTTTGATATGCTTGTTCCACATTGTTATTACATGTGTATTTTAAGTTCTTTTTATTTAAAAATATATATATTTTCCATTCCTAATTACTTGATGTACAAATTAACCTAAGGTGATAGACCTATATTAACCCTGGATTTTTCTTGAAGAATGTAGGACTTACCTGTCAGTCTCTGGAGAATAGCACTCAACTGAATTTAAAGAAGATTTGCCATCATATCCACCACACACGTATATATGCCCATCAACTATGACTGTTCCCATTGCACTAATGCAGAACCAAGAGAAGAAATACCACAAGCATCAGATACATACCACATATACCAATAACTCTTTGTAAAAGCTTATAAAATTTCAGTTCTTTCTCACTGAGCAATTAAATTTCCCTCACATATTAAATATGACAATTTTAGGATTTCCTACCTGCGTTGAGTATTCATGCTCGCAACTTTAGTCCATGTGTCAGTTTCTGGGTTGTAAACTTCGACAGTTCTAAGCCGTGATTGACCGTCATAACCACCCATGGCATAAAGAAGGCCGTTCACGACAGCAACACCCACTCGACTACGGGCTGTGCTCATAGGCTGGCATCGCTCCCAACAGTTTCCAATCGGATCAAATACTTCCACAACATTTAATGAGTCGCCTGTGCATAAAATATGGACTCAACAAATGTTGCAGTAACTAGAACATGATGTTTTTTAAAATGACAGTGTGAAGAAATAGGTACCAGCACTATTGAGGCCCCCGACTGCATAGATTAAGCCTGCGATGGATGTGCAACATCTCTGTCGGGTCTTGTAGGCTGGGAGGTGTGGCCTTCGCTCCGGCATCAGATGGTAATCTTTTGCCTCATCGACAAGGTCCCTGTTAGGAGTAAAATTCAAATGCATTACAAAAATTATTTATCGTTTCAGAAGTATTACAAAAGAAACTTACAGTCTTAGTTATCTTTAAAAACTAGTATTTTTATTATTACTATCTGTAATAAAACTACAATCTAAATTTGGGAAAAGAAATCAGTGACTCTTCAGAGATCATGTGTTGAAAATATGCTTTCTATAAAAAGAAAACTGAATTTAACGACTTTAGAATAGGTAGCACTTTTTAACTTTTAACTACGACTTTTCCTTTAATAAATTCTTAATTTGCTTCTTATTAATAGTTAGTAAGGTAGTTAATCTATTGGGTAGGATTAGGGACGTAGAATAAGGTCATGTAGAATCGGGCATTAATATGTGCTTAATTAGCACTAATAAATTGCTAATATTCTAGTAATATGCATGCTATTAAGCAACTAATAGGCGCAACCATAAAATAAAGTGTTACCAAAATCATTTAGTGTTAATTTTGGATGTGCTTTGCCAGACTTATGGGGCATATGTTACCTTATAAAGAAACACATCTTATCTAAGAAACTTGCCTGCATTTGTGGCAGCAGCGTACAAGCTCATCTTGTTGGACTCGGTCAGCAAGGAACTGAGGTCGACATAGAGGCAGACGGGTCTTAGACATTAACTCTGGTAACCGTGTCTCCCGGTCTTCACGTGAATGCCGTACCCAAACAAGTATGGCCTCAAACACCTACAAACAACAAACAAGTTTTCTCTTTTACAATGTCTCAAAAGAAAATACCCGAAACTATGACACAATGAATGTGTGATATATCTACATCCATTCACTGAGCAACATATTTTCATGCCATTGTCTGTTGTACCTGCTCCTCTGCTTGAACGTTGAGCTCATCACAGCCCACAAGCTCAAGCACCTCCTCCGGCCGAAGGGTCAGGAACTCCTCGGACATGGATACCTCCACAAAGTGCTGGTGAACGAAGCTGTTGGCTGCATCATAAAGAGTGGTGCACATCATGGTTTCTGCAAACTGCCGTACACCAAGGCAATTCTTTGGATGCAACCTGTAAATTAGGAGCAAGTCGGAACAATGAATCCTCTGTGTATGTGAAACTAATCACTTTAATACAATATCCTGAGAGAGGCCTGTCACAGTTATTACATAATAATTTGGTATGCTTTTCCCAAAAGGAACTATTGTCAAACTTTCTGTCATTACCAATTACGTTTAGAGGAACTAGCAACCATAGTTGGCTAACAATGTTTTTCTGAAACACACACCTGATTGCAATTATGTGATGTTATCATTAGTATTTAACATATACAGTATACATACATTTTTTTTCTCTCTCTCTCTCTCAAAAATTTGGGGTGAGCAAGATTTAAAGATCTCTTATAAATCTCTTACGTTCTTCTAGATTGTAATTATTTAAATAACAATGCAGTAAAAACTGTAATATTTTGATATTACTACGATTTTAAAGAACTGATGTCTAGTAGAAGTCTTTACTGTCACTTCTGATTAATTTTTAAAGCATCCTTGCAGAATAAACACAATTTCTTTAGGGGAGAAAAAAAACTGACCCATTAGACTTATGAAGAATTATTTTTTTAAACTTTACCTCTGTTGTAAAAAAGAGCAGCAGGCATCTTTGACATTTTGAAGCTGCAGGAAACTGGCCCCTATCAGGAGGGCCTGGACGTTTTGTTGGTCTATGGCTATGTGTCCGTTGTAGGCAAAGTTTATTAGGGCTTCAAGTGCACTGTTTAGAGGCAAAATAGGGATGAAAACTTGTAAATTCACAAACAACAAAAAAGTGCATGTCTAGAGATCTCAGTTTTCCGTTTGAGGTTTGTATCTTCACCTGGGGTCCATGCCCTGCATGACGATCTCATCCTGTTTGCATTCCACCATGTCATTGGTGAACATGGCATGGAAGTAGGGAATAGAAGCAGCAAGGACTATTCGGTGAGCACTGAATTTGTGCTCTCCTACCTGCAGAAACACAGCCAGATACACAAATCTTGATCAGAAATCATCTCACATACACATACAAATGTCCTGGCTCAATACTTAGAATTATCGAGTGCCGTCAGTGCAATTTCAATATCAATGGGCAAAATTAGCAGTTTTATAGAGCTAAAAATAGCCGGACGCGGATGTGACTGGAAGATAGACCTACAGAATTTACAAACGGTCATGCCTGTTCTTAGGAAGAAAAAGGTGCACCATAATCCTCAGCATGATCTGTAGTTTATGTCCTACAAGCCAGTTGTTAGTCAGCAAAGACTTGCATATAGCAGATCAGGTGAAAAAGATAAAGAGGATTACTGCACTCTGTGACCCACATAAAGCGCTGATGATGCAACGGTTAAAACACAGCAGCAGATCAGAGACTGAGCACAGCTTTCATTATCTGATGCTTCTCCTAATGCTGCTTTAAACAGGAACATAATAATATATATGCACACCACTCTAAAACAAGATAGCATCAGTAAACCACCTCTATTTTTATTCTGGTATAGAAACCTTTTCTGAAAATTTGCCCTATATGTATGTACTATACATTATATGCAATATATATATATTGAATATACACACACATAAATATATTTAGATAAATAAACCTTAATTTGACTCAAAGTAGGCCTAATTTGGCATTTTATAATAAACCTGAAACAGAGGATCTCAACCAGGGACCCGGGGACCACTAGGGGCTTCAGCACACTTCTAATGGGGTCAGAATATTGTTTAAAATATAATATATAATATTCTTTAATATAAGCTAAAATTACTACAAATGTAGATGTGAACTGACATCATGTTTCTGTTTTTTTAAGTTTATTACCTAAAAATGTGGTCTTGGAAAACCTGAATGAGGAAATTTAAAAGTGCAATATCTAGCCCTACAAAAGATAACGGAAGTATTTTTTTAATAGTTATATCAAGATTGTGTATAAATTGCTACTTGGGAGTTGAAAATAAGTTTTATCCCATATTATCACGATTCACAAATAACCAGAAAAGACTGGTAATGAAGAACATTTGGGTCTTGAAACAGAATGTAATTTATTGTAATTTTACCTATTCACAATTATTTCACTAACTTGCTCATTTAACACATTACCACTTCATAGTTTCTGTAAATAACGAAGTACCAGAAATATCTTAATTTACATGGATACATAGCCTTCGAAATTCATCTGGGACCCTTTGTGTCAAAAAGGTTGGGAACCACTGATCTAAACGGCCTAGCATACATATTGTAGAAGTATTAATGTGCTTTCTGTATCTGAGTCTGACTGTTAAACAATTTACAAAAATATTTTATATAGAACTGAAAAACTAAAAAAGCAACCCTCATTCATTCTAATTCATCAGTCTAAAATAATTATGTTAACAAATAAAAAATAAATAAATAAATAAATAAATAAAACTGCTGAAAACTGTTGTTTAAAAAAAGTCAAAAAGCTCAAAATATGTTGGCTGTCACTATTGTTTCTACTAAACTCAGCTTGACAATATAGTTAAACATTAAACATAAGGAAGTAATAACTTCTTAACAGACAATGGAAGGCGAATTCATAACCAAAAATGGTTTTTAAAAATATATATATATATATATAATAACAGTATAATAAATTGTTTCTCCTCCGTGTTTACTGGTTTATAATAAAGCCTACTGCTGATGTGCAGCTGATGAAGATGTTAGCTACACATGCTAACTAAATAACACTAGAATAATAACTCGCTTTACAACTGATACAGAATATACAAAAAACTGTTTCAAGAGCTATCTCCAATGACACGCATTAACAAACGACCTTACGAGCTTGAACACTACAGCTCTTCCTTCAGCTAACAGTGTCTGGACTTCACTAGCCTCTCCCAATGCTGACAGCCCAGTGCTACTTGGTTAGCATTTTACTAGCAAATTAACCCTAACAAAGAAAAGCGCAGTACTTTTAGGGTAACGTCACACAGTTTCCCTTGTCGTCGGATCTCCTCCATCACTGCATATCCACGAGCGGGCAGATCGGCGACAGAAAAATGCATCAAATCTTCTAATTCTTCAAATATCGTGTCACCCATCGTCATTGATGGACTGGAAACGACACTTTTTGTCCAAACCGTGACGCCGTAGCTTGAGCTGTATTACTGAGTGCCCTCCACCGGCGGTGTCAGTTCCCTTTCATGCAGGGGTCATATACAGCTCAAATCAGATTTATATGGATGTACTGGTCTTATTCGTGTGATTCACATGTACATCATGGCTTAGGTTGAGTTTAGTCTACAGACTAGACTACAGTGCTTCACAGAAACCCACGTGACAACATTCTAATATACTAGGCTACTATTTCTGCCCTATAAAGATGGCTAAACCTTTTGAGGACAATATTTTGCTAGGTAGTATAAAACAAGGTTTTTGTCAGTTACACAAGTATCTGATTATATTATGATTTTATTAGATACTCAGTTGTAACTACATGACTTTACCAGCAGGTGGCACAAAATATCCAGTAACAGATGACTGAACGTTCCTCTATTTACAAAAATAAACAGAGAACAGACAGTCATTCTGGCAGGCATGAACTGGCAGGAAAAAAGTTTTTCAAAGCTGTTACCTCAGGGAGAATTTAGCTGAAGTGCTTTTCTAAGAAACTAAAATGTATATGATTTCAAAGAATTATACTGACTGTAGTAGAACTTTTTAGAAAGCAAAACCATGCACAGAACAGATGTAAATGGGATACCAGGTGAAATACACTTTCAGTGTCTGATTAATAATGTGGTATTTTCATATATGTTCATTACAAACAAAACATTAAAGCGATGTTAATGTACAATTGCTAAAGACTGCCGCATTATCAACAAATGTATTCATACTACAGCTAGTAGTGACTTATGCAACTTCTCATGGGATTTCAAGTAAGGGAGACAGGTTCAGTGAGTATGAAATACTCAACAAACATATACAGTGAGTAGCCCTGGACAAATTTTTGGACACTTAAGACACTCTTAAAGGACGTCAAAATGTCATTGTACTTATGATGCAAGATGATGCCTGAACTAACTTCCCTTTTTGGAAGAATTTATGTCATTTTATTTTTAATCAACTAGTCTCAGGGTCATTTATGGGGCATGCTGTATGATGTTTCCCTCAAGTTTCTTGGCAGAGCCAGGTGTACTTTTATATGATCATTTAAAATTAAAAACGGAAGCAGGAATGCTGCTTCTTCTTTTTTTTTCAAATGTGCACTTGTACTATATTTCTTCAAAATAACAAGTAAATACCTTTTGGTTTGAAAAACTGGTAAACAATTATTGTAAGTGTCTTAACCCATACGGTAAAAAAATAATTTTTTCTGACCAAAATATATTTTAAATATATGGTAAATATATGTTGTATTTGTGATGCTCAAAAAATATATATTTTTACAATGGAAAATATTCAAAATGTATTTAAATATTCATTTAAAATTTATTTAGTGCAATAATAATAATAATGTTTAGGTAAACACTTAAAAAATATAATGTTTTTTTACACACACACATATATATATATATGTGTGTGTGTGTGTGTGTGAAATATATTTTTGAAATATATTTCAAAATATACATAAAATGGCCAAAAAATATATGTGCTAAATACATTTCAAAATACGTTATAAATATATTTTAAAATGTATTTTAGCACATATATATTTTTTGGCCATTTTTTTGTATATTTTGAAAAAATTTTCAAAATATATTTCAAAAACCTTTTTTTTTACCGTATGGGAAGTGCCCAAATACATTTTAGGGCCAGTGTACGTGATCCGAGAAAGGGTATTAAGAGGATGTGGAAGGTTTTCACACATCCCTAAAATCTGTCACTCCATTTGAATACTAGTTGCAACACTCATGCAAGCCTTGACTTGAGAAAGCCTAAATTGCATACACAATTCACTGTTTACACCCAGTCACCAACTCAATACAATACTGTGCTAAATGGCATGTTAAGGCAACGTTGCGAACGTGTATTGTAATCTGATGGGTAGGCAGTTTGTTTATAGACCAATCGCCCTTTGCATTTTGTAAATTACGAGTGGGGTTGAGAAATCTGACATGCACTTAATTGTTTTATGACACAAGACAGTAAAAGGATCACTGTGCATATTGTCTAAGCTTTACGGTAGCATATTAAAAAGAGGAAATTCAGAAAGCTCCAGCCAGTCGGGAAAGCTGGACTGAGAAGAAATGATGCCTGTAGGTCGGGCTCTTTAGCACACAGAGTATGTTTAGGGTGGACTGCAGATGAGCGTCAAGAGACCCACGTCTCTCACGTACGAGACTGTCTGCCATCGGCAGCCTTATCCTTTTCTAAGAATCCTTAAGGATGGGATTAAATTCACCATAGCGCTGAATATTTTGTGTCGCTTTAAAAACGCTTTTCGCAAATCGCGTCGCGTGTTGCAGTATTTCTACGCGCTTGACGACTGAACTGTAACTTGAAATCGTGACCAGCGATATTCGTCAATGAAACACGTTTGCAGCTACAACATAGCAGCAAGCCTCAGGAGGTCCTGCGTGCTCAGTTGGTCTTAAAGGAGCAGTCAAAGCAGCACGCAAGGGTAAAATGACTATGTCCGTCCCAGAGAACATATCGGGGTCCGGGGGGAAAGAGGAGGAGAGTGAAGATGAGAGTGAAATCTTGGAGGAAAGCCCCTGCGGCCGCTGGCAGAAGCGACGGGAGCAGGTAACGTTACGTCTGGATGCATACGATCGCTGTCATTTTCTTGTAAAGACCATAACTGGATGAGACTTACATGTGTATTTAACTGCTATTAAAGTATTTAAAGGGGCTCTGCGAATGCAAACACATCGTACGGTGAGTTTGTGGGTGTCTCGGTCCTAGTTTCTGTCCACATGGAGAGTTTACAGTGATTTGCAGCTGTTAAACACTGTAGAATATTTGAAAAAGCGACACGTAAATCGATGCACGTCTGCTGAAAAAGCAAGTATTTGCGTTTAAAGGCCATTTAACAACACTTCAGAAGTGTAGTTTTCGTAAAAGATTTAATGTAAACAGTTGAGTTCACGTACAGCCCCTCCCCTTCCCCCTCAGTGCACGTACATCCAAATACACAAGCACACATACAGCGCATGTAGAGTATAAGTTGCTATTATTTTTATTGGTTTGTGTTTCATATTCTTGTTTATTTTTGTGTTTTATGAGATAAAAGGGGCGTGTTCACGTCAGCCCACTCCCGTCGGCTTGTGTTGAAGCGTTAAGAGCTCGGCTTTCTTTGAGATAAGTCACAGATACAGTATAAAGCTTATCAGTATTGGCACACGTTCAGTCTATCTATCTTACAGGACACTGGAACCTTATAACCTCCTCTTTTAAACATGCACTACTCGTATTAACTGTAAAATCCTTTTCGTATGCAAATGAATGCTAATTAAATGACGTTTTAGAAAATCCCTCCCACCTACAGTGTAAAATCTAATTGGTTGATTTGTACTTTTCAGAAGCAAGCAAACCGATTGACTTATAAGTAAAGTTAGTAAGCATACTTATTTTACTCCAGTAAAGTGAACTAGTTCTTGCATGTTCTTTAAGGAAGTACTCGTCATCAAGAAATGTTTTGATATTTCAAGTCATTTTTATTAGGACAGTATATTTGTGACAACTCATGGGTATACTATGTAACTATAAATTAATTAAAGCTAATAAGATAAGTTAATAAAATAATTGTTTAAAAAAATCACTTAAATACATAGTTTGAAATCACTGTTAGTATTTACTGTGTGCATTAAAGCTTGGAACATAATACACTCACTTGATGTGCATATTTGTGAAAGTTTTCCATTTTATGTTACAAGCCGTCTTAAGTTTCTCAGAGGTCAAGGGTGAGTCTCAAGAGGGGGTGATTTATGTTCTTTTTCCATGACACTTAATTGTGAGGAGCAATAAAGATGCAAAATTGGATAAAAACAGTGAGGCAAAGTGGCTGGAACACAACAAGTAATTATTTCCTCCTTGTGAATAGCCTGTAAGTGCAAGAATGTTATTAGTATGTGGCCTGCTCTCTTATTGCGTCAGTGTTGTTAAATAGTGCCAAAGAGCAGACTGAGAGGACGACTGACGTGTTTCTGCAACAAGAGTGAAAGTTTTGTTTGTGGTTGTGTGGTGATGTTTTCTTTCCTCAATGACTCTGACATTTAAATGGAGAGACGTGGATCGTGCCTCCCAGCTTCTGTTCTGCAGGTTTTTTGCTGTAGTGTTTGATGCTGTAATGTTGGAAGTTTTTTGGCTAGTTGCAAAACTACATTACATTATTGTTTGTTTCAACAGTTATAACCTTGTGACATTAGTATTGCCAGCCAATTTTTTTTTTTTTTAGTTTACTACATAAAAATGTGAAAACTACCAAATATTTAAAAGAAAACTTCACGTACAAAAAAAAAGTTTTAGAGAAAAAAGTTGAGTTTTACCGTTTTTGAATCCATTCAACTGATCTCTGGGTCTGGCGATAGCACTTTTAGCATAGCTTAGCATAGATCATTGAATCTGATTCGACCAGAAGCATCTCGTTTAAAAACGACCAGTTTCGATATTTTTCCTATTTAAAACTTGACTGTTAAATAAATAAATAAAATCGCTTTGCAAGTGATTTCAACATTATTGTTCTCCTTTGCTATTATCATTGCAGTTGGAGTCTGCTGTTCTTTTAAATGTGCAATAATTTTAAAGCTATTAATTAATTGTTGTTTTAGACATCAGCCTTAATGTGAATGCTGATGTTTCTGAATACATGCTTACCTTTTAGAATTTAAGAAATCCCGTATTTTGCTTTTAATAAACAAATTTATCATTAAACATTAAATCATTTGCATTATTATTTATTTTATTTTATTTCCCTTTGGGAAACCACCTCAACAGTTTTTGAGCAGATGTGTACCACGGTACATCCCCCACAGTTAATTAGCTCCGAGCATGTGTGTGAATGAGAAACTCGTGAAAATGACTCAGCAGATGGATGGGTGAGTGATGATGTTTTCTGGCAGTAGTGTGTCATTTTTCACATAGGAATGACACATGCAGATGCAAATTAAAACCATTGTTGGGTTCAGTTAGCTTTTATCCTAATTTCCTTTTATCGGAATTCTGTTGTGACATGTAAAGCAGCAGAAATGAATTAACACATTTTCCAGTTTAGCTGTATTTGAGGCGGCAGAAAAGAGTCATTATTGGAGAGATTTCTTTGATCACAGCCAGCTTGGCATAGCTCTTAAACACTTTTGTTATGCAACTGTTTTCCAATGTTTTGCTGTTTCTCAGAAGCCTTAATAAACCTATCTGAGCAATTTTATGAGAAGAATTAATACACAATGGGAGATAAATAAACAGCACATACAATTATGCTGTTCCATCAGCATGTCTGTGATTTGGCTGCACGTAATAGCACAGTTATTGTTTCTTTTTGTAATTCAGTTTCTTTCATTTTTCGAATATGGGCAATTATTCTGTCTGTTTTTGCCTTGTTAACAGTAATAATTCCAAACAAACCTTAAGCAGGATCAACTTTTGCAGGACCATATGTAACCATAAGTATAATGTAATGCTTGCCAGTTTTTCAGCAGCTGTCTTCCCTAAAGTTTAAACCATGCCGTAATTAAACCCATTCCCAGGGAGTGTGCTGCATCACATATTACACGGTCAATAGAAAATGGATTGAAAGAGATTTTAAGACAGAGGAGTTAAAAAATGTACTTGAGTTGGGCAGATCAGCATCTCCGCTTTGCCGTAATCTCAGCAGATAGCAGGTTTCTTGTCTGAACTAAATGATCCACATCCCAGAGACTTAAAAAGCCCCGGGCATCATCACTTTTCGAAGGGCATCAGTTAAGGAAAAGAATAATTACCCTGCGAGGAGGCTCAGTAGGACTAAAGTTCACCTTGTCTCTGTGTTTAATAAGCAATGCTAATTAAATGTTCTAACAGTTAGATCTGTGACTGTTAAATATTCCCAGAGGCAAGTGCTTTTCATGGCTGTGCCTGTATTTACAACCAGCTTAAAGTTACAGGCACCCTCATTGAAACAAATCTGCATACACTTAGTCATTCTGCTCGGCATGCACTAGTTAACATCTCTGTCTCAGTCTCCCTCCCTCCGTCTTTCTGTCTCTGGCCCTCAAACATCAACATGAATGAAAAGACATAGTAGTAGTCTCTTAAAATGCGTGTTGCCGTTAGATTAACCTTGCCAATCCACTGATCTCATGATGCAGTTCTCGTAAACACAGATGCTTTACTAGATTTTTCACTTCCTTTGACATGGCAATGCAATAGGAAATTGCACAGTAGCATTTTGTTTCAGCACTGATGGATTGTGACCAAAAAATTGCCACAATCTGTTCTGATCTGTATGAATGGTATATGCAAATAATCAAATGCAACTATATAACCATGCATGTTTAGACTGGTATAAAAAGTAAATAATTAATTTAGTATGTATATATTACTATATATAAATTATATATAATAATATGTACTATATAGAATGTTAAAAAAAATATGCAAACATGCTAGCACAGAATACTATATGTTGTTTAATATAACAAATTTGGGGCATGGCTAATATTAGTGTATGTGATACAAATACTATCTATCATATAAACAATTATAGAAGCATTCAAAAGCTTTATGCCTCTCTAATAACATGCAGTATCTTATGAACACTGTTAAAAGTTGAGTTAGTTTTGGATTCAGCCATTTTTCAATTATATCCTCCTCACACTAACACAAGATTCCACAAGTATCTGTAAAAAATGCTACCTGCTTGAGGTCTTGAAGGTGGATAAGCCTTTAAGTGGGTAGTTTGCATTTTTCACAATTATTTCACAAGTGTTTTGTCATTCCTCAAAAAGAAGCGAACCTTTCTGCTGGAGACCCTCATAGTGTGGCTAGAGGAAAAGGTTTCTCTTAAAATAGCTCAGCAGGTCACTCACTTTTCTGTCTTTAAGAGATTCGCCATGTTTTAAGCGAGCGAACAAAATGTTCCTGTGTATCTCAGGATTAGATGTGGAAATGATCTAGGTTAAGAAAAACTTTGGTTGCTGACCACTTTCTTTCACGCAAACTTTCCAATGTTGGCTAACACTTGGTTATTATATATGATTCACATTACTCTTGATTTACAGATCAAATAGAAATCTAATTTCACTATTGCTCAGACAATTTATCACAAGTATAGCATGTCTGATATCTAAATGTATCTAAATAGTATAATTTATATGGTTTTTACACTAAGATGTTATGTGTTGGTAATTAGTGGCAACAACTTTCAAGTGTTGTAACGTTAAACTGATTTAGAAAATATGCCACAGTTATCATTCAAATAAATAATGTTATATTTTCTGAAGTTCCAATAAACATTTCAGGTTTGAATATCAAACAAACAAATCTATGTTATTCAAAACTGTTCTTTTTTTTTTAAAGAAATTATAACTTTTGTTTAACAAGAATGTATTAAAATTGATCAAAAGTGAAAGACTTCTATTTCACAGAAGTCATGTTCTTTTGAACATTCTATCCATCGTAGAGTAAAAATGCATTACGGAATTCACAAAAATATTAAGCAGTACAACTCTTTTAACATTAATAATAATAGGAAAAGTTTCTTAAGCACCAAATTAGCATATTATAACGATTTCTGAAGGATCATGTGACATTGAAGACTGGAGTAATGACTGCTGTAAATTCATCATCACAGGAAACAATATTTTAAAATAGAAAAATTCTGAATATTAAAATATTTACTATATTTTCGATTAAATAATCATAGCCTTGGTCAAAAGACTTCTTTCAAAAGTATTTAAAAAAACTTTTAAACTGTAGTGTATATTTAGTGTATCATCATAACTGTAGTGTATCATTTTCTGTGCCAAATAATTATTTATAAATTATTGTAAGGTTTTGATTGTGCCGCCCTCTCCTGGTGTGATTGTATTGGTATTATCAGACACTCACAGGTAATGGGCCCTCTCACCCATTGAGAGGTGATGATAATGCATTTACACTAATTAACCCAGTGGAGAGGAACAGCAGATTCACTGGTGTGTGTGTGTGTGTGAGGGAGAGAGAGAGTGTGTGTGTGCCTTGGCTAATAGCCAGGGTAAAGCAAAACCAGTGAGCGCCATCTGTCTCACTGCATTAAGCCATCCATATGGTATTCTCTCTCTCACTCTCAATGCATGTTCATTTGTCCAGATTCTAGGAAAGCAATAACGTCCTATTATTCTGACCGCTGCTCATCTTTCTTTGACAGACTGTATTATCAAGATGGCTTTCAAAGCCCCTCTCTGATTTGTGTTTGGCATTGGGCTCTAGAATATTGTGCCAACCTCTTTCAAAGATCTCCAAGTCCCAGAAGACTGGCAGAGTTGGTTTCCTGTGACAGCCAGAGTGTTGGTGGTTGGTAGGAGAGGATTTAGATTAGTTCAAGAAATGTTCGAACCTCCACACTTCAATACAAAACAACAGCTTTTGTTGTTCTTTTGCCCATTAAAAATGACAAATTAGTAATTGTCAAAACAAATGATATATTTTGATTTTACTTTTCCAGCGCATCACAATGTTAGATTTATTTTGTATACTTGTATATTACATTTTAATATTTTTTTTGATTTTTGGAATGGACTGTAAAACAGTTTTGCCGAAGCATTTCTAGTTGATGTTAACTTCGAAGGATAGTTCACCTAAAAATAAAAACTCTTACTGAACTTTTGTTGTTCCAAACCTGTATGACTTTCTTCTGCATGACGCAAAAGAAGATACTTTGAAGGCATTCAGGTCCAAATTGCATTTATTTGACCCCATTGGGTTTGATTGTATGGCTAAGAAACCATTTTGGTCAAAATATTGACACATTGTTTTCTGCAGCAGAAAGTCAGTAACACAGTTTCGATAGGATGTTGCAAATCTCCTGTTCAAGGCCTCTGATAAATAGTTTTAATACCGATTGTATTTCTGAGCCACGTATGTTTTCTGTATCACTTTTGAAATGTCCTCTTCTTCGAATTCAGTGTAAAACTGAACTTTTTGTTTAAGTGTCCTTTTAAAAATCTACAATTTAATTCCATCTGTCTGTTTCAAATTCAGTACTGCTTTTTTATTGCTTTCAATTGCAATTACCGTATTAGATTCACTCTTTTCCTCAGGAGTTGGTCTGATTAATTGTGCAAGAGTAATCTCCCATCCTCCTTCAGTCAGCCGAGACAATGCATCTATTCAGAGATTTCAATTCAGAGACATTAGATGACAAGGATAGGTTGTATGAACTTATTAGTGTCATGTGTGATACTGTAGAATTAACTTTTGATGACAGCTTGAGTATTTCAGCTCACTCATGCTCTAAGAATCCCAAATGAAGCTCATGTGACTGACTAGCAGTAACTAGACCAGAACTGTCAGATTTCACAGATATGAGAGATTTAGCTGGAATTTCATCCAGCGTTCAGCTGTACTTCCACTGCTGGGGGTTAAATAATGGCTCAAATCATTCATAATGTATGATTTATTAGAATTTTTTTTTTTTTTTTTTTTTTAAGTAAAAGAAATCTCAATGTACATTTTTGTACAATGTAGTGTTGTTTTGCTTTAAAAAAACTATCAGCTAGAAATTGTACATGTGTAAAGTAGAAGCTATTTATAATTTTTTGATTTGTGAGTGAATATTTTTCACATTTACTTGACCTTGATATTTCATCATGACCTTGGTGTTTCTAAAGAACTGGCATTGAGCAGATGGTATTTTTGATTTCATATATAGATTACACTGTGCCATTGTGTTTATGCATGTGTGTGCATGCTTTATTTAGCCATTTGTCCTCTTTCATTTGTCACAAGTAAAGACATTCCTTTATTGCAGTTAACCATGTTCATGTGTCACTCTTGTAATCTAGGAGAACTTTGCTTGGTTCTCCTTTCACCTATCACTGGAACTGCAATTATGTATGAGTTAACTTTGATTTAAGACAAGATTATGTCTGATAATGGTGATCAAGGCTGATCCTTCAACCATGCAAACGTTAGGTATAAACTACGTGTTTATCTTATCAAAGCTAGATAGTTTTGGTTTGGTTGCTGCAGGTGTTTCTCTCTTGGCAGAACGCTGGAAAATACCGGTTCTCTGAACTTTGCGACAGAAGCTATTAGAGAAAAAGAACCGCTAGAAGAGGAGACAAAGCTTTCAGTCCGTTCACACCATGGCTTCCCACATCTCCATCTTCACAATGCAGGGTATTCATGAGTCGTGAGTGTGGTGACTAACACTGTTTTGCGTGGACATCACATCATGCTTTTATTCTATAATGCTCTTTGTTTATATTCCTCTCACCTACTTCTCTTTTTGCTAAGTCATGATGTCGCCCGCTACATATTGCACTGTTCTTTGTTTATGATCCTTCGAAGTCCATCAGCATTGATCGCCCTTTGCATTAACCCCTCATTCAGAACCAGAGCTCTCAAATCTTCAATTGCAACAGACTTCGATCCTACAAGCATGGTTGTAGCTATAGCTTTGGCAGTTCCTCACTTCAAAACTGCCAGTCATATTCAAACCCAGTGGCGCAGTTGACCTGACGTAGCTTATAAAATGTTCCTGTTTATATAATAAAGTGGTGCATTAGGCACCACTGGCCTGAATTTGGGCTTCTGGTGTACAGAACAATACTTTTCTGCAGATCACAAACAGCAACCGAGCACACATTTACAAAAGAGCACAACTGTAGACCTGCCTTAGACTCCTTAAATTCCTGGCTTACATTTTATACTCCTACTTTCACAAACACACCTACTTTGCTTGGTTTACCCAAAAGCAGAGCTATTCATCACATAATGCTGATTTTGCCAACTCTTTATTTCATACGTGAATGCGAGATAAAAGGTTGAGCGCTTTGGGAGAGGGATGCCCTGAGGCAAGAGCTGAAAATACGACGCCTCTGTCAGCACTCTTTCTTTGGGAAAAGTTACACAATACAGTCTAAGCTTGTAGAGGATGCAATGAAAGCTTGATGAGTGTGACACTTTACTCGTAGGATTATCACACTGAGCACTACTTTTCAGTGCCTGCCAAGTGTGTCAATCTCAGGAAGGTCAAACTGATAACATGTTTGGGTACATTTCCTGAAGATCAGTGAATTTTATGCTTGTCCTGCGTTTGTGATTCAGTCCATCCAATCAGTCTCTAATTTCCACTAACTAACCATAGTCATTTTTAAACCTGTGTTACCTGTTCATGTTTAACACTGGGTTAGCAATTAATCCTGGTAAGACTTTCATAAAGATTTTATGCTGTACATTAATAAGCAGTGAATAATTGTGTTAATTGGTTGGACAAGTGTAAACGTGGGCTGGGCATTGATACAGATTTCTTTATCAATGTATCAGTAGCTGAAAAACACCCCCACAGCATGATGCTGCCACCACCATGCTTCACTGTTGGGACTGTATTGGACAGGTGATGAG
>JAUMHE010000043.1:11986560-11998070 GCA_032359235.1 Enteromius mattozi | reverse complement strand
AAGAAATGGACAGCACCTGAGTTAAATATATGAGTGTCACAGCAAAGGGTCTGAGTACTTAGGACCATGTGATATTTAAGTTTTTCTTTTTTAATAAATCTGCAAAAATGTCAACAATTCTATGTTTTTCTGTCAATATGGGGTGCTGTGTGTACAGTAAAGAGAAAAAAAATGAACTTAAATGATTTTAGGAAATGGCTGCAATATAACAAAGACTGAAAAATGTAAGGAGGTCTGAATACTTTGCGTACCCACTGTGTGTGTATATATATATAGTTTCCTTGAATAATAAAAGTCTTGCGGCTCATCCGATGGTCATGACCCAGGGTTTAAAAACCCCGGCTCTAGAATAATGTAATAATGTCTGTTTTGCTTGAATAAAAAAGTAAATCTCTCATAGATTATATAGGAAATCTTTTAATTTGGTACTATACAAAAATATCAGTTTTCAGCATGACTCAAACTTTAATTGTTAAATCGCTATTTATTAAAAGATATAACAATCAACATAATATTTTAAATATTTTTGTGGTGTAAACCATGATACATTTTTTCAGTATTATTTAATAAATGGAAAGTTCCAAAGAATAGCACTTTTTTGTAAATGTAATCATTTGTTAATTATATTTGTTAACATATTTATCTATTTATGTCTGTGAAATGAATTTAAATAATTAGGTCATTTCTAATCATTTCTGTCTCTTCATAAATTGACATAGCATGAAACATTCTGCGGATTGAAGTGCCTTGTTTTCCATTTCCTTAGCTGGGCGGTGAACAACAGATGGTGAGCAACCAGCATTTCTGCTCATCTTAGGCACCTCCTTAATTCTTTTCAAAAACTTTACCACAAGAATGCAAAGCAGCTCGTTTGTATCTCTTTCATGTCATGTCATGTGTTCATCTCCACCTCCAGACCCCTAAGTAGGGTGCCTTCAGGCTGTACTGGTGGTCTTGAGTGACATTGGCAGTTTAGCTAACAAGGCTTGCTTGTTTTCACATCTGGAATTGGGTCTCTATCCAGCTAAGTGTGTTACACAACCAATTTTTTTTCCAACATTACAGCAAATTGCACACACAGATGTCTTGTGTATGTTCGTTAAAACTGTGACTTCAAGTCAGCATTCTCCATCACAAAAGATAGCCACCCCGTAGAGAGAGGCTTAGCATTTGTACTCAGACAAGACTTTTAGGTGTATCGGAGGGGCCCAATAGGCATCTAGGGTTAGCATGCTGAAATCAAGCACCATTCATGAGGATAATTGTCTAGCTGGAAAGCTGTACATGCATATAAAGTGCAGCTTCATGTAGGTATGCATGCCAATCCATTCACATTTTCTCTCTGTTAATCCTCAGAGATGTTTGATAGGATGTATAAGGAAAAATTGAGCGTGCACGGTTAGATTTCCATAGATGAAAGTAGTTCCACAGTAGAACTTATTAGATTTCATACATTATGCAGGAAGAGGCAATACTGCTGGAAGCGTATCTGTGACAGACGCAGGATAGGGGATGAAAGGGCAGGAAATGAAGATCGTAATGTTTGTTTTCATTGGGAAAGCTGTGGTGTGGGTTTATGTCAGAAAGGATTTCGAGGCACCGAGCGAGAGATGATATCGGCAGGTTTTATGGGCACATTGTTTCCCGTTATTTGGTGTTTAGAGTTACTAACAACTTATTCTCAAAACATTCTTTATAAACACCCACACGAGAGACGCAAAACCAAGAACTAAACACTACAGCTTTGACAGCGGATTACTTCATTAGACATACAACAATGTTTTGTTTTGTTTTGTTATCCACAAGATGTTTTAGGATTCTTAATTGGATAACACTGGCTGCACTGTATGTTTTTTATTCACTGAAAAACAAACTGTCTCATAAGAGTCATTCATTTGAGAGTCCGACTACACGGGGCTCATTGTATTTTTTTTTTTATTATCACTTTTTTATCACAAAAAAATTAATAAAAGTCATGATGTGGGAATTAGATTTCACTGGATGCAATGTATATAAAAGGACCAGCTCATAAGAGTCATTCATTTGGTAATCAGAATACACTTACTACTTATTATTTTGTGCTGTATAATCTCTGTTATACAGTATTATGGTGCAGAACTGAACTTCTGTCATTTTGTAACCATTTCTAAATGAAATTTAATTTAAAGTAAAAATATATATATATATAAAAGAACATTACTATTTTAGTCACATGCTTATGTCAACAGCCTCTGTGCATATAGTTTGAACATTGATTTTTAAATGCGCTAGACAATAATTGAATAAATCCTAACATCCTATATATGCATCACTAGCGTGCATTGAGGTACAATATTAGCCAGGCTCAGCCGCCTGTGATTGCACATAATTTACAGACGCCAGCTGGGTAGAAGGACACTCTTTGGCTTTCAGAGGAAATGGAAAGTTTTTTTATTTGTTTTCAAAGACATTCCTTGTCTGTTTGTGTGGCATCTAGGGAATTAATTAACTCCAAATGCAATTGGACATGCTTTTTAGTTTCCTTGTGTTCTCTTACTTACATAACCAAGCTTTGCTGTGCTCAGCCATTATTAGTAAAAGTGTCATAAAACTTGTTTTACTGTTGTCCTAAGGTTGATTTACAACAGTCGGTCCTTTTTAATGGCCACTATTCCACCTCTGAGCTTGGTACACAATGGCGATTGACAGTCAGTGTCCTTAAAATACCAAAATAAACTAAGATAAACCTCCATAGAAATAGACTTTGGGATATTATAATCAATCATTCACATTATTTGTGCTTGAAGTGCTATTTTGATACTGTTTAGCCTAGTAAACTTTACAGACATTGACACCTTGATTTACTCTTATTTTATTGTGCCCGAATGCCCTGACCAATTCAAAAACTCTTTCTTTGTGACTTGTGACCAAACAGTATTATCAGTTTATAGTCATATGTTTCTGAATCCGAGATAAAGTTAAATCCAAGGACTTTTAGAAAGCAGCTGCATCTCAGCGTGACTAGTTCATGTTGTGTCTGTCTCCAAAACACATAGCTTGAGTACACCGATCAGCGGGAGTGGAGCAAATTCAGCCTATAAATGTAGAAAATAAAAATATGAAAACATTGGCCTTAGGTTTGTTTTCTTTTAAACAGTTGTGATAATAAAAGAACTGGTTCTGTCCAAAAAAGGTGGGGACTTAAAGTGTTTGGAGAGGAAACAGCAGTGTGCCCTTTTCTGTATTTTGAGCTTCATTTACAGCATTACAAGGACAAAAAACAGACAAGAATTTACTGGCCATTTAAAGGCTGTGTTGTCATGCTTGCTCTGCACAGCCCAAACCACAATGTGCACCATGGGAGAGTTGTGGAGCAAGGGGGCGGAGAAGGGGGTGTATCCTTCTACTTCTTCACAGAAATACTCATTTCCTGTACTAACAGTACTAAGAAGTTGATACTAAAATATCACATTTGCAAACACTGTTAAAAAGTTGTGCAACAAGAAGTAAATATTGCAGATATCACTGGCTAAATGGTACTTTGTATGAACTTGGCAGAGTCTGGAGTGCTAAACTCACTTTCCAACCTTTCTCAATGTCCTTTTTTTTTCTGGTTTAGGTCAGTCAGGGAAATGTCCCAGGCATTGAGAGTGCGTACTTGGCCATGGACACTGAAGAGGGGGTGGAGGTGGTGTGGAACGAAGTGCAGTTTTCAGACAAGAAGGTTTTCAAGTCCTTTGAGGTAGGACCACGCTTGTTTTCCAACATCGATGTTATGGGTGGGATACTTAGTATGCTGCGCCACAAACATCTGTGAAATGTTACTGTATTGGCATGTCATCATGCTGGAATGGTGGTACCGTGACAGAAGCGATGCTTGAAATGTGAAACCAAGAGTGGATGTACTTTGTATTAACGCAGGAGCGGATAAGGGAGATGTTTGAGAACCTGATGCAGGTGGAGCATCCGAACATTGTGAAGTTTCACAAGTACTGGTTGGACATGAGAGAGAGCAGAGCGAGGGTGAGACACAAGACACACCTGGTAGAAATGAACACCTCTGTGAACTTTACCCTAAATTCAGACTTTCACGTTTTCTTTGATTTCGTGCCACACAGGTGATTTTTATCACTGAATATATGTCATCTGGAAGTCTCAAGCAGTTTTTGAAGAAGACCAAGAAAAACCATAAGACTATGAATGTGAAGGTAAGATGATTTATCAGTCGTTGAAATTGAAAAACCTGTATGCAGAAAAGTTAGCGAACAATGCCACCTTCTGGCAGAAATATGACAAAATCATAACACACTGGTACTACCTGTATTTCTCAGGCATGGAAGCGTTGGTGCACGCAGATACTCTCTGCACTCAGGTAGGACATTGAGGATTTCGTATCATCTGAACTCTTTGAAAACTCATCTGAAAATTTGCAGTTAAAGCTGAAATGTGTGAGTAAAATAAAAAAAAATTCATAGTTTAATATACAGAGGCAGTGCTGCTATCAAAACATTGCTTTGATTGTTTGAGCATCTTGACCATCCCAGCTTAGCAACACTGACTCAACCAATGGTGTGAGTTTTGGGAACGGGGCTGTCTGTTTGTTTGGCCAATGACAGACAATGGTAGTGTTTAGGGGGGAAAAGTTTGAGAAATGTTTAGAAATTACACATTTCATCTTTACAACTAGTACTTTTTTCTGTTATTGTATGGAAAAAATAATTTATAATTTTACTAGTTTTATTTTACTAATTTTTTTTGTAGTACAAGTGCTGATGTTTTATCATTTCTGTCTTTAGTTACTTGCATTCATGTGATCCACCCATTATTCATGGTAACCTGACCTGTGACACCATCTTTATCCAGCACAATGGCCTCATAAAGATCGGCTCAGGTTTGACAGTCTTTATTTTAGGTTTAACCCAAAACAGTTTGATGTTTGATAATTTTTAACATTGAATTTCTGTTTTCAGAAAAGTTAAATGTCTCCTCTTTCTTTTGCAGTTTGGCACAGGCTGTTTGTTAATGGTAAGTCCATTCTGAGCTCTATGCCCAGGCACAGGAATTTGGTTATCTCAGACTGAGACTTTCTTTTCCTTCCTTTCTTAAACAATGCTTTGCGTATATTGGCCCAAAATCCTGGCAGTTATGTAATGTAGTGTAACATTTCTTGTCAGCGTTCACAATCTAAGACATAAATAAAGAAAATAAGGCCCACTTCCCCCGTCAGAGTGTTTATTTTGGACTCTTGCCCATTTGCTGGAGATCTTGTGTGTTTACTGACTATAATTTTTCCATTCAAATAATGTTATAATTAACGTTGTGTGTTTCTTTTAGTGTTTGCTGAGGCGATTCATGGGAATGTGCATCAACATCGAGATGAAATGCGCAACCAGCATTTCTTTGCTCCAGAGTACGGCAGTGAGTATCTGATGCCTTTACCATATTATCATCTTTCTCAATATGGAAAAAAATAGAAATCTAGAAAATATCTGGAATGTTTTTCATTTAAACCTATGCATATACAGAAAGGTATAGTTTTTTTGTTTGTTTTCTTTGTTTTTGAGCAAAATAAGGTCGTTTTTCTTATAATTTGTAATACATTAGAAAAATGCAAAATAGAAATATTTCATTTTCATGTCATTTATTCCTTTTCTTTTTCTGAAGTTGCTGGAGATGACTATGCCATTGATATATTTTCATTTGGCATCTGTGGCTTGGAGGTTTGAAAATTATTTTATGAGTCTAACTAAACAATCAAACACTTCAAATTATAATAATTCCAAAAGAACAACATTTGAAGTATGACTTTTAATTTTGTTTTCCCCACTCACCCTTAGATGGCAGTACTAGAAATCCAGGCCAATGGAGACACTGCAGTTTCTAAAGAGGCCATCGATCATGCTGGACAATCACTTGAGGACCCTCTTATGAGGGTAAAAGACATTAAGTGTTTATTTATAACTAATACTTAAATTTTTTTGGTGTAATCCAATGCCTTCATCATGTACACTGACAGGAATTTATCCAGTCGTGTGTGCGCACAGAAGCCAAAACAAGACCTACAGCTCATGACCTGCTGTTCCACAGAGTGTTATTTGAGGTCCACTCCTTAAAACTGCTTGCTGCACACTGCTTTATCAATAACCAGTGTAAGTGGGACATGGAAAACACTGTATCCCTTCCTGACTCCTCAGAGTTAAAATGCTTTCATTTTGATCTTAGACATGACAGAAATGTTACGTATGGCCCACTTAAACAAAAGGAAATTATTGCTTCGCATTTTCATTTCTTTTTACTTTAGTTCTTAAACTTATTTTCATTTTTTTCCAGATCTCCTTCCTGAGAATTGTGTGGAAGAGAAAACAAAATCTTTTGACCCTAACGGCATCATGGCAGAGATTAATCATCGTGACCGACCTGGAGTCCATCTAAAGTGAGTTTCTCAAACGAAATAGGATGTTTCTGATTCCATTTTCTGATTGTTTCCCGCTTTCCTATAACGTTCTTCTCTTTTCTTTTTTTTCAAGGTACTCTCACGTTTCTCCTTTAGAGCTTGATAAATTCCTTGAGGATGTGAAGTGAGTCACAGAGAACATCCGCTGATTTTCGATTTAGACTGTTTTTGTGTCCAAGCTTGAGCATTTGAAACCACTCTTCTTCTGCACGAACAGGAACGGCATATATCCCCTCATGAACTTTGCTTCCCAGCGTCCACATCCTATCCCCCGCGCTCTTTCTTTGTCACAGGAACAGATGGAGACTGTGAAGACCCCTACCCCTGAACCACAGGAGACTGAAACCAGAAAGGTTAGAATAAGGTTTATGTTTAAACAATATTGAAAGTTTCTAATCCCAAGTAATTATGCTATACCTCACACAAAGCTTTGGGAAGACAGATTCATGTTTGCCAATCAGTTCGTTCACACAGTCTGTGTAAATAAACAATGCTCAGATTCACAATTCATTTTAAACTTGGCATAGTTGTTTTTGAGCAAAATACAAATGTTGGCAGACTGATGGAAAGTTTGTGCAGATCCGATACTGATGATGAGCAAGGGTCAATCTGAAAAAAAGCTGACGTCTGCTTAAATATTTCCCAGAAATGGTGATCAGTGTATCTCATCCATGTACAAGCAGTATTTTACTTACTTCCTAATAACTTTGTGAAACTCTCTTAAAAACCTGTTTTGTTTGATTTGTGCAACAGGTAAGAGGCATTAACTAACCAAATCCTCCTGTTTTCATACAGGTTGTCCAGGTCCACTGTAATTTGGAAGCGAATGAGGAAGGCACAAGGAGTCATGTGAGTTTAATTCTTTGGCATGTTGTTTTTACTTGTCTCTTCACCTAAAAAGCTGGACATTGTGCATTATCTATCCTTTCTTCCTCTGTAGCTCTCTCTCTTTTTAAAAATGGATGACAGGCTTCACCGGCAGCTTAGCTGTGATGTTTTGCCATGTAAGTCCATTTTAAAACATTTAAATGTGGTGTTGTTGCATTTTATTTATTTTTTTTGTTTAAAAGTAATTTTTTTATTATTAAATTTGTTTTTCCCCAGCTGACAGTCCCAAAGATTTGGCTAGTGAGTTGGTTCACCATGCTTTTATCAGTGAGGTAAGCACAAGATCTTCTAACCATGCCTTTTAGTAGCATTTAAGCAGATAAGAGTTGGACATAGTTTACATTTTGTGACAGTTGAAATTGTTTATATAGTATGAGTTGGATACATTTTCCAATAGTAAAAAAAAAATCAAGCATTTTATATTTGCAATGTATTATTTTACATGAATGTACTGAATGTATGTGAGCAAAGCTTCTATAATTATAGTAGTTGTTTGAGTTATTAATTTGTTATTTGCTGAAAACCACATGAAACTTGTAAGGTGTTGTTCAATTTATATAGCAATTTTGTGTTGTGACATATCACCCAACCCTAAGCAGTTTAACTGTGGAATTAATAGTAGGTCGATAACTTTAGTCCTCTAGTGCAAGCCAAGTAAATCATGCCAAGGAATGAAAAACTTTGATGTTACCCATTCTTGTTTAGTTTTTTTATGTCTTAACCTTCAGACGAAACTGAATAGCTTTGCTTCATGCGTGATTGTGATTATCTTGTTTCTGTGTCGTGCAGGAAGACTGCGAGAAGTTGGCATGTTTTCTTGAGGATGCATTATGTAAGCACTGGTCAGGGACGTCCACCTCCCCTACTGCTATGGCTGTGATGTACTAAGCCCAGCTGGTCACATAATAGACAAACGGAGATGGGCCAGAGTTTGAGAAAAAGAGATGGCGAGAGATCCGGAAGAAGGAAATGACAGCAGAAGCGCAACATTACATAATAAAGGTCATGACAAGATGGCTGCAGAATAAGTGATGGGCCTGGGGAGAAAAGCTTGCACCGTACCGTATGGTCCCTGCACAAACTCCAAAGAGCTCAAACTGTTCATTTTGATCTTAAAAGGCTGAATTACTGCTATCATCTCACCATGATGAACGTTTATATCACTTGCAGAGATTCTGCTTCAGTGCCAGCATTTTGGTAGTGATTTGTTTTTTTAATCAGTTTAAAGGATTTTAATAACATCCCTCATTGTGCCTATATGGCATAATCCATCCTCATCTCGCAATGGACAAAATCTCAAACAGACAGTTTTGTTCCAGTTAAATGTTATTTATTATTTTAAACAATTAATACATGGTCTTGGTATACATGTTTAAAAGTTTAAGCAAGGATATGATATGCATTAAAATGTTTGATTCTACATTTCTAAATTATCTTATTCTGTATGCTTTTACAAGCTGACGTTGAGCAAACGAATGTACGGTACTATGACAAAAGTGCTCTTGGCAACTATTATTACTAATATATTTCAATTCAATTTTTTTTTTCAGACCTTAAACTTAATTTCTTGCCCTTAATCTTGAATTTTTAATCTTAATCTTTGAATTTTACAGTTTAAGAGGTCTTTTATGTGGATCTCAATTGCTTTTTTCATGCAGATGGTAACTTTGCAGATGTTTGTAAACCATGGCAATAGCGGTATTCTGAAGTACTGTAATACGTTACCATTCAAACATTTTGGGTCAGTAAGATTTTAGGGGATTTTTTTGAAAGAAATTAATACTTTTATCCAGCAAGGGCACATTAGATTTATTAAAAGTGACAGTAAAACCTTTACATTGGTATGAAAAATAAATGTTTTTAATAAATGCTGCTCATTTAAACTTTCTATTATCCCTAGAAATTTGAAGAAATATTAATATTTTGTGGTTTCCACAAAAATATTAAGCAGCACAACTTTTTATTTTTAACTTTTTATATTACTGTTTTACTGTATTCTTGATAAACCTTAATGCAACTTAAGAGACTTCTTTCAAAAAATATTTTAAAACATCTTTCTGACCTTGAGTGCACAAGATGTTCCATCTGATCATTTCTCAATTTTAAGCAATAAAGCAGAAGAGCACTTCCTCTGGATGTCTTTTTCCAAGAAAAAGGGTGAACTAAAATCTTTCAATTTCATTAAAACTTTTGCTTTTATGCATTTAGCAGAAATATGTAACCAAACCAAATGATGCAAATGCAAACAATTAATCGTAATACCATTTTGAAGAGTTAATGACACAGGGGTCCTGTTCATGAGTCTAACAATGTTGACATGGGATTTTTTTTTTATTTGCCTTTTTAATGTGAATATGACCTGATCCTAGATCAGCTGACTGCTCAGAGGTGTTTAACATATATGGGCCGTGTTTACTTTAATTATTTCTATGTCCCTTACACTAATTAATGCATATTGATAGCATACAAAAAACTGACTGTTGACTAAATCATAAGAAACAATGGTTTACTTTAATAAATCCATCCATTGGGTATGAAGGGTTTTTATTCTATTTGGCCTTTACATATTATCACAGAATGTGTATATTTTATGTCATGTGAAATGATTCATACACTACTTTGTATGTATTATATACGGGAGAACTTGAACCATGTCATGGCCAAAGATGTACTGGGTGCAGTGCTGGCAAGAGTGGGTACTACGTTGCAAATATAACGTCCTGTATTTGACTGATACCTGCATATTTACGACAGTATTCATTCTGTGAAAACATCTATGTTGCCATGCCATCCAAAGCAATAGTATCTGTTTTAGGGATGCTTTCAGTACTGTACTCTCCGATGGCTTTGACTTCCCAATATTACTTAAAAACATGTGCATGTCAGGAAAGGAATGCTTTTACAGAATTGTTAATTTTTGTTATATTGGCATGGTTGTAAAATGGATGTATTGCAGCTTCAGAAAACTATTACAAGGGATTTGTAATCTCCATTTTTTCTTGCAAATTCAAATAATTCAGATGTCAAGAAAAAAGCCACCATCCTCCCATGCAGTGTTATTATAAGACTCCAATGTCTTGCAATGTAATAAATTTGTATGTAGACACAAGAGACATGAATGTACAGTGAGTAACTGTTTAAATATACTCTTCCTAATTCCTGGTGTCCTTTCTCATCTTAATCAAATGCATTAACCAGACTTATTTTGGGCAGTTTTATTTTTTTTATTTGTGTTGAAATTGTATACTGTGACATGAAATACTATAACATTAAAATATAAAATTAACACTTTATTAAGGCTGAATTTATTTATTTTGTGTAAAAGCTCTAGTATATCTTTAAAGAAGATTTTAACTAGAAAACTAGTGTACTCGGGTACAGGGACAGTTCTCATAAATGCATACAATAATTAATTACAATATGTAATTATACATTTTCATTATGCCGTTGAATACATTTAGTTTTTTGCCTGTTCTCTTATTTGCATATTGCTAAAACATGCTACTTAATGTCAGATGATCACTAATAGTCTAATATCCAGAGGTGGATGAAGTACACAAATCAACTACTTGAGTGAAAGTACAGATACATCAAATAAAATATTACTCCAGTAAAAGTAAAAGTACTCCTTTTTAAATTTTACTCGAGTGAAAGTACAAAAGTACTTGTTTTTTTATGTACTTAATTAAAAAAGTACTGATAAATTTATTTTTGCAATTTTATATAGGCTACTTAATTATATATATATATATATATATATATATATATTTATAATCTTACTGCTCAAAATAACTGTTTTTTTTTTTTGACGAGCATGATGTAGTAATGTTCACTGTGAAGCTTACGCTGCAATGTACCTGAGAGAAAACAGATTTGAGCGTCTAATTTTCACCAGTAAGAAAAAAGTGTTTTGAAGCTTAGGCTATTGTTTTACAGAACGTTATAGATGACATGAGAATAAGTTAGGAAAAACATTTGAAGGGAAATATTATATTTTCTTTTTTCTCCTCAAACCTTGTCTTTGTTGTAAACACTCCTGACCCACTTTGATAATTACTGTAGTTACCTGAACATCACATCCTTTCTTTTTCCCCTCAGATGTAATATATCACAAATATTTGGACATTATCTAAAAATGACTATAACTTAGCACCAGCAAGCTTGTTAGCTAAACAATTAGCATCAGATT
>JAUMHE010000043.1:11911972-11946683 GCA_032359235.1 Enteromius mattozi | reverse complement strand
ATATACAACTTGTGCTCCAGTTCTATGGATGTTTTGCCCTCCAGGTCTTCGAACTGGTCACGTGACTGAAAACTATGAATTGTTAATAGATATTGGCTCCTGCAATCTCTGTAAATTTATTTATTTATTTTATTTTATTTATTATTATTATTATTATTATTATTATTTTAGAATTGACTAGATAGGTCTAGACATTTGGGTATACACTTTATTTGAAGGTGTCCTTGTTGCAGTGTAATTATACATTTAAATGCTTTAGTAATATAATTAAATACATGTACTTACCTTATGGTTAGAGTTAGAATGAGGGTTTGGTTTAGGGTTAGTTGCATGTAATAATGCATAATGAATTATTATTATAATACTTAATACATGTAACTTGGAACAAGGGCACCATAAAATAAAGTATCAGAACTGTGGAAACCCTGAAGTATGCAAAATGCAAACCCTGTATCTGATTGAGATAATGAACTTTCAGGAATGTCATCAGTAATTGTGAACATGTGCTGCAGGTGCCTAGTCTGAAGTTGCCTTAGTCCAGGACACAGCAGACCAGGATGGCTCTAATAGAGGGGGTGGGTGATGAGGTCACCCTGCTCTTTGGAGTGGTGTTCCTGGTGCTCGTCCTGGTTCTGGCCTGGGCCTCCACTCACACTGTTGAACCCCCTGAACACCTCCTGTCACCCAGCCCAGGGACCTCCCCCTCCGCAGAGACTGACAGCCAGGAGCCGCTCCCCCCGGGTAACACGGACTCGTCGCCCGACGGCGTCAGCGAGAACGATAAGAGTGAGCCTGGAACAGAAGCGGGAGCGGCGGGACAGTCCCCGGATGCTAGTAGGGCTGAAGGAGGTGAGGGAGGCCTCCTGGAAGAAGCAGAGATTGGGAGGGATGGGTTGAGACATCGAGAATCAGCGGGTCCTTCGACTCAAACTCCAGCCAGCGCCCCAAGTGCCACACAGTCTTCAGCTGAAGATGCACCGAATGACACCCAAAGAAACATGGTGCTCAGGCTGAAGTTCTTGAATGATACTGAGAGGACAGCACAGGTCAATCCTCAAGACACCATTGGTTACATTAAACGGTAAGCAGCTAAAAACTGATCGTAAGATTAAGATGTTTAAGGCAGCATACGAATTACAGCATTTTTATATGTATTTATCATTATTTTTTTTAATAAGCAAAAATAATATCTGGGCTGGGCAATTCAAAATTGAACAATTGGGCAATTAGTAGTTGCTCCAAGGAATTCATTTTCACTGATATATGAAAATTTTATTAGACCGGATTTTTATAAAATAATCAGAAAAATGTAAAGTCATCTAAAATGTAGTCTTTATTTAATTACCAACCAAGTAGGCTAATTTGTATATCATGTTTAAACCATTTTTGAGTTTCCATCTGATGTGCAGTAATTAATATTAAATTCATTATATATGTTTTTCTGGGAAAAAAGTTTTTTTTTTCCAGTTCTATGTCCTTAAATTCAGAATTGCAGTTCTGCGTCCTGTTCACTAAATTCAAAACTGGATTTTAACATGCATTCTAAATAGTGCTTGTGCTGCTTCTGTTTGTCTTCTGTTTCATGGTTATATCAAGATAGCAGTGGTACAGTGACCATTCATGGCATTTTTGCCATTTATTCAGTTTTTGCATATGGGTTATATACTTGGCTACCTGCTGAATTAATTGTCACTAGGCAAGTGGCCGCTGCCAAGAAAATGTCTGCAGCAGCAGCCCACACACAGTTACTGGCCACAGACCTTTTGTTCCAACACCACTACTTCATCTTATGCAGTGTATAGCACTATGCTTTCAATCAGAAGAGTGTACCAAAAAGAGACCTTCTTAAGCCTCACGAGACACAATTATTCATTCTTACAAGCAGTGCTATTCTTTTAAGATCAGGCAGAAGGGTTTTTCAATGTGTAGTGAAAAGAAAAGAAATGTGGCCAGGTATGGTTTCCCATACTAGGAATTTGTGCTCTGCGTTTAACCCATCCACGTGCACACACACAGCAGTGAAAAGAGAACAACCACACACACACACATTGTGAGCACACACCCGGAGCAGTGGGCAGCCAATGCTCTGGTGACCGGGAGCAGTTGGGGGAATGGACCCTTGCTCAAGGGTCTCACCTCAGTCGTGGCTTTGATGGTGCAGAGATTGCTGGATATTCACTCCCCCCACCTACAATCCCTGCCGGACCTGGCACTCGAACCCACAACCCTTGGGTTACAAGTCCAACTCCCTATCCATTAGGCCACGACTGCCCCCGTGAGGCATTTCGCTAGGTGAGAGGTCAGATTGGAGAGTTTTTCATTTTGCAAAGTAATTCTGGGAAGACAGAAGAATGGAATGTACACATTGCAGAGCAGCTTTACAGAATGCCTACATTCTCTCCTAATGTTTTTAAAACACTATTTCATTCAGGGTTTTTTTTTTTTTTTTTTTTACAAATGCTTCAGATGTTTCAAACTCCCCAAAAATGTTCCATTAAAATACTTCAATATGCATTGGCACAGTGTTATTTAGATGGCAGAAAGTAATATGTGCCTGCATTTCTGCACAATATGAATAAAAAAATGAAAAAAAAATTCTGAACATTTTTAGGGTTAGGCTGTGAAGGCTGTTTTTTTTTTTTTCTTTCATCTTTTGTCTGGAGCTACACACCAGACCATACTGCAACAATTTTGACATTGTAATTGTAATTTGAACTGTGATATGGTAAACATTTAACATCTAATCTTATTCTAAATAAAACAAAATATAGAATTCCTGAAACTGATCTAAGCCATATATAGTGTATTTGATAACCTTTTGTAAGGTAAAGCAGAATTTTGTTTATCCTTAATCACTAGAAGACTTTTTTTTTTCTTTTTTTTTTTTTACATATATGAATGGTCCTAAATAAAAAAATAAAAAAAAATGCTTATTCCTCATTTCTTCTCTTCCACTTCTTTGTAGATTGTAAGTTAAATTATACATTTTAATGTATGTTTTGTCATTAAAACCTACAAAACCAGCTAAACTTGATTTTGTTACTTTAATATTCCCAAGGAATATCTTTTCTGTTTCTGTGTGTAGGTATATAATAACTTTTAATATTCTTAAATAAGTCGAACAGCATGTGTAGGTGTTAATATTTGTGTGTATATAAACGTCTATGTGTTTGATGACATTTTCAGGACTTACTTTGCTGGACAGGAGCACCAGGTACGTCTGATTTACCAGGGTCAGCTCCTTCAGGATGATGCTCAGACGCTGGCCTCCCTCAACCTGGCCGACAACAGTGTTCTGCACTGCCACATTTCACAGCACGCCACGCGGGCCATGCCTGCCGGGGCTCGGGCTGCTGACCAGGTGCATGTGGCGCTCAACGTGGGCAGCCTCATGGTGCCTCTGTTCGTGCTTATGCTGTCTGTGCTCTGGTACTTCCAGATCCAGTACAGGCAGTTCTTCACTGCACCTGCCACCGCCTCACTTGTGGGCATCACCATCTTCTTTAGTTTTGTTGCGTTTGGGGTGTATCGCCGTTGATTGCTGTTTCTGTCCACTCATATTCAGCATTTACGTGTTTGTGCACACACGGATACACATTCTTTGCACTTGCTCACTCACCAGTGCCAGTGGCAATGTCTTCTGGGAATTCTGGACTTTTCAGGTTTGCTGAAGGCTGTGATTTTAGAGAAACATCTCTGAGGTTGTCTTTTTTTTTTCTTTTTTTTTGGTTCATCACTTTTGCCATTTCATCTGCACCAAGTTTATGCTTGTCACAGATATGCTATATATTTGATTTTTTTTTTAAAGAAAAATAGAGATGCTGATTGTGCCTGTCCTCTTTTTCTTATTTTTTTTTTCATGCATGCTGCCAGTGTGAAACTGGGGCTTGCTTGTAAGAGGGTATGTGAATTGATGGTGTTTGAGTTTCAAGCGGGGCTCATCTGGCTGTCTGCCAGACTCAAACTGTAGTAACGCAGTTCAGCTAGAGCTGCTCTTATGTGTTGGGACAATTAAAGTAATTTGTGTACAATAAGGCTTTTGAAATGGAGATATAATCTATTAAATCATTCTTTTATTTACTGATGAGTGGTGTCATTTTTTTTTAAATGTTTTACCGCTGCTCATATGATAATTTTGAGACATTTAATTGTCTCTTTTTTTTTTTAATGGTACACAATCTATTGTATACTGTAGTCCCCAAAACATTTTTGGTGCCGAAGGGCAAACTTAAAAAGTCTACATGTCATTCAGTTGTAACTAAAATATCACGCCATGTGGCATCTGCAAACAAATGCTGCTCAGAACGAAGTTTTTCCAATTACTTTCAACGGACTGGTTTCAGAATGTTATTTAATTAATGTTAAGTTTTCTAGTTCACACTGGTGTCATAGAAAATTAGGTAAATGTGTAGTTCATTACATTAACATGGACATGTGACAAGTTTGAGAAGAAAAAGTAAAATCTAAGAAGTATCAAAATAAGCGTTTATCTTAATTTCAGATACTGTGGCCCAGTTTCACAGACGAGGCTTAAGCCAGGTCAAGGCCTTAGTTAAGTTTTTTGTGCACTTTTCACTTTTTGTGAAATGAATGACACTTGGTATGATGTTTTTACATAATAGAAAGTACATCCATACCTTATTTATGAATCATGTTTTTTTTCTAGGTATCAAAATAGCTTTTAGGTCGACTAAATATGTGTGGGGGGGAATGTAACTGTGTAAATATCAAATACATGTACATGAATGCTGAGTAAGAATCGTTTCACGTTTGAAATGCACTAAAATCCTTGTAGTTAGGAAAATGTTTATTTTTTATTACAGTGTACATTTTAATTATCGCGGCGAGTAATTATCGTGTCCCTTATTGTTAATACGACGAAGTGCGTTTTACAGCAATGCACAGATTGCTTCCATTTTCAGTAATTTGACGACGTCCCCTTAATCCTTCATTGATTCGCTTGTGTCTGACGATCCCCGCGCCTGCGCCGCTGCGTCTGCCGCACTCGCTGCCGCCAGAGCCCGACTGAAATCACAGACACGGGCCTTCCTCGCCAGCATCCCTCCATCCAGCGCTCATTCCCAGGGGAGGGGGGAGTTGCCGAGGACCTGTCTGGAACCACGACGAAGTTGCCGGACATCCACCGCGTGTGTTTCAGGGGTATCTCTTCTTCAGCTGAACTGAGGGCATCAAACTTGCAGCAATGGAAAGAAAGGTAGGAATGCAACGCCATCGCATCGAGTCATTATCCGCTTCAGTCCATACGGCAATGCGTTTTCAGCATTTGGTTATTTCAAAGCGCTTCTGCTTGGCACGAGAGTCCTATTCAAATATGCATACTACTGTAATTTTGCTGTTTTCACGCATTGATAATAATTAATAGTATTATTAGACTATAAACAATCTTGCGCGCTTGATTGACACCTGTCAATTGAAGTTGTCTATTACTCGTGTCATTCAATTGTTATTGCTTCATGTTTTTGCCTCCTTATGACTACAGTTTTGTATAGCTCAGAAATTGCATGTCTGGTTATAACCAACAATAGTCTGTCTCAAAACTTCTTCCAGCTGCTTTTTTTGTTAACTGATATATAACTTACAATCCTTATTGAGCCCAACATCTGCTCTGCATTGTGTCTCTGTGCTTCCAGACCGTGTTGTTTGCGATACTGAAGTTTATAATTCCAGAGGAGGCCTATGCGTTCAGCAATACCACATCACATTTACTCCTTTACCACAAATACTAGGCTAGTCAGTGTGCTTCTCTGGTAAAGAGATCTTATGATGTGTGTTGGACTACAAAACATGCATCTAACAGCAGAAAAAAATGTTATTCATAAAAGACGATTGAGCTTTAAAGCATCTTTCTGCTTGTGCACATGGATAATCAAGCTCACGTCTTCCCAAAACCTACAGTTGCCCCCCTCCAGCACCCCCTTCACTCTGATTGAATGGGACATTGCCACCCTCCAGTATTAGCCTTTATGGGGGTCCTTAAGGGGGTCTTCTACTATTGCATGGGACTTTTCCTCCTTGTCTTTATTTTTATATGTTTGTTGTTAATTTTGCTTAGTTGGTCAATCAACATAAAATGTTTGTAAATCAGTACAATGGTGCTTATGTTGAAAATTATCAATGTATATATTTTGATATTTATCTCTTCTTCTTTGCCAGTGGTATTTTTTATTTACTTCATAAAATAATTATTTTATATATACTTTTTTATATATGTAGTGGAAATTTGCCAACTTACCATTAGATTGGTTTAAAATTTGTTGTTTCGAGGACAATCTTTCAGGAAAAAACATTGTAGTCATTCAGTAATGCATCTCATCAATGCCTGGATCAACTGAAAGATTTAACAGCTTGTTTACATTCACCTGCCTCTGAACATCCAAAAATATGCTTTCATTAACATGATTTATCCAGTAATGAAAATTCTCATCATTTACTCACCCTCATTGTCTCAGTATGTGTTGTATTTGTTATTTTTTGTCAATGCAGTGAAAATGAATTGGTCCAATATTGTTTGGCATCTCAAATTCTTCAAAATATCTTCTTTTATGTTGCAATGAAGAAAGTAAGTCAAATTTGTAATGACACTAGGGTGGGTAAAACATGACAGATTTGTAATTTGTGGATGAGCTGTCCACTAAATTACTTGCTTACTGATAAACTCTTGAGTCATAATCTGAATGGACCCACTATGGCGGTTCACAGACAATTCTTCAGAATCCTGCCGTTTGAATCATTCCTTTATAGTTTCCCCAGTGTTAGTCATTCAGACTTTACCCTAATATTATTTCCAGACTTAATAACCAGCTGTGAGAGCAAAAGGATAATTTACTGCCACATAACCGCCTATTGGAACAGCACCATGTCTGTGTTTTGATAGTCCTGATTGCCATGTTCCAGCTTTCGGCGGCATTCCACTGCACATTGGTGGTCCAGCGACAGCCCCCTTCACAGACCCCCATCCTTCCCAACCCAGAGTCTGTGAGGGAAGCTACACTAAAACCGAGAGAGAGAAAGAAAGAGAGAGAGAGAGACTCTGGCCACACGCTGACACGCTTTAAAAAGAGAGAGAGTGGAGAAAGGGAACGTCAGAGTGCGGAGAAGGAGGGAGGGAGCACTCTCTTTTGGAGGAGAGGGAAAGTGAGGGAAGCGCACAGAGGCAGAGGTACCTAGGAATAGAGGGAACAAAAGAGAGACTGGGGGTTTTATAAATGGACATGGAGGATTCTGCCGGAGGAGCTCGTAAAGCCACCAAGAGTAAACTGTTTGAGTTTCTCGTCCATGGAGTGGTGAGTGAGAGAGCGAGCGTGTTTGTGCATGTGGAAGCGTGTCAATGGCTCTGCTCACAGGAGAACTAAGATGCAGCGGCTCTTATCCGTTCATTTCTATGGAGATTGGTTTTTAAAAACAAGGAACAGCCATGGAGCGAGTGTAGGAGAAAGAGTGAAAGGTTATTGTCTTTAACATATAGAGGAGGATAAGAGAAAGAAAAACTCTGGTACTGGAAGTATGAGAGATACTTGTGTTTTGAGGGACGAGTACTAGTACGAAACAGAGAGGATGCTCTTTTGGTGTGTGTGTGTGCAGGCAGAGGAGGGTGTGTATCAGGAGCACCCTTAGGACAGATCACATAAAAATCCTGCTGTGGTGTTTAGTTGTGAACATGTAGTGGAATTAGACTTGATTGTATGTGTTTCAGGGTGTTCACTGCATAAAGATGTGGATGAGTGAAAGGTTCACAGACACTTTTGAGAACTTTTGGTGGTTGTGCAACTATTTTAAAGCTGCTTTTTAATACTGTTTGATATCTGACTAAATGAAATTTAGTGTTTCTAGAGGCTTCTTGGCTAAAACACAACCTTTAAGACATCCCAACCCTCTATTAGCTATGCTTTTGCCATGTGTTATTTAACAAAGCATCAACACTGTGGAAATAATATTCCAGAAAAGGCAATTCATGAATACGGAAGTATAGATATTTCATGAATTGAAGGATTGGATGCTGATCACACACTTCTCCATGGTTTATACCTGAGAGATCATTTTCATTTATTAACAGGTTGTACTACAGACTTGCAAAGTTGGCCTTAAGCTGTGTGGTAAAGGTTTTAAAACCTCAAACCCTCTGATTTATTTTTTCCATTAATAAATATTCACATTGCGAAAAAAATATTTCTGGTATTGATATCTCTGAACAGATATGCACAGTTTATGGCACGGCAGTATTGAGAAAATGTTGTGAAACTTATCCTGTGTGATAGTCCAGCTCTGAGGCCTCCTCCTGTGCCCGGAACACCTCCATTGCGACCTTGAGAGCCAGGGATTGGCAGAGGCGTGCAGAGACCTGCATCCGTCCCCGCTGCGTCCACATGTTCACAGCCCACTGCCTCGTCACTCAGATGTTTTGAGATTGGACTGGGCCTGGACACCCCTGGAGCTTGGCCTACTTTGGGAAGTGATGATCAGGTCGTGAGGGTCACAGCACCATAAGGGAGCATCTCTGGCAGAGATGTACTGTACCCGCACTGTAGGGAAGACTGGAGCTGGGGACATTGGCTCACATTCTGGATGTTTCCACAACTTTGGTGCACATCCAGAGAGTCACAGGGACTTTGTGACTCTGCCATTATGAGTCATGAACAACAGACCTCAGATCTCCTCTGCAGCACACAAACAGTACAGAGAAACAATAACAGGACAAAAACCCAAGATAATATCACTCTTCAGTCCAGCAACACTTAACAGCATCTTTTTTAATATATATTAATTTATGCAATAGGTGTTGTGAGCTAACAATGTACTGCTTTTCTAAACAACATTTATTAATCATCAATATTATAATTTATAAATTTACTATTGTTTCTGTCAATTAATTTTGTATTAACTTATGAAATCTGCTATATACAAATATAAGCACAAATGTATTTGCATGTAGAAATTAACAATAACATAGAATAAAAATGCTACTAAATTGTTCATATTTTATTTTAACTATTGCATTAACTTCTGCTGACATATTGCTGTATTCAATTTAAAAAAATATTTCTTTCCTTTTATTTATACATAGTACTTTTCACATTCTTATTTATTAATCTAATAATGTTATTTTATAAATATAATATTGTTTTATGTTAATTAATATATGCATCATTTTTAAAAATTTTATTGAATATTCTTTATATAAAATTATGAATAAATTGTGAATGTATTTGTGTTTATGCATGTATTAACAATAACCAATAATAATAATAATAATAAATGCAGTATTTGCATTGAGAGCTATTTCTTTGCTAATTGTACAGAAAAAGGTTACATTATTGTAATTGCTATGTTTAATTAAAAAATCAATTCCATTCAGACTTATTCATATAGCAGTTTCAAAATATAAATTAAATTGAAAAAGAAATCTAAAAGAAATTCCCCAAAGCACATTTCTTATTCCAGAAAGCACAATGCATGTGGACTAGATGAAATGAGATGTTATTTGACATCACAGTTTGCACAGTTGTCGTTCAGTCTGCATTAGGCTGACTTACCCAGCACCTCTGTGTTTCGGTAGAGGGCGAGCAGCTGTCGCTTCTGAAGTGACAGGCACAGGTGCGAGAGGCCCTGGCCTAATTCTGCTTCAGATACTGGAGGAGGAGCTCAGCGCCTTATTTCAAAAGAGTCTTTGTGTATTATGTCAGCTTGCTGTAGTTGATTCAAAAGCTACAAGTTTGATGAATATACTTTTACGAATTTACGCATATGTATTGTGTGTCCGAGCAATAACATCCTATAACACGTCAAGTTCAGCAAAGAAATGTCTGGCCATCTGACCTTTAGTCTACATTTTTTTCATCTCCACAGCGTCCAGGGATGACCTCAGGGGCACGGATGCCCCATCAAGGCGCTCCCATGGGGCCTCCTGGACCTCCATATGGAGGAACGCCGCCGATTCGGCCAGGGATGTCTAACCCAGCCCTAGACCCCAACCGAAAACGTCCTGCCCCAACCCAGCCAGTGCAACCTCCCCCCGTCCAGAACCGTCCCAGAAAGTGAGTGCCACTTTAAACTGTTCTCTTGCCTCTACTGATGTCAGATTATAGCACACAATAGATGTTAAATAATACATATGTATTGCCAGAACCTTAGACCATACTGGTCATTTTGATTTTGATGTACTTCATATGAAGTGTAATAAGGTTTTATGGTCTTCATTTTGCTCCTTCTATATTTTGCCCGCAAGCTTTTTCCAAGTATAGCGCTCTCTAGTGACTGAACTATTTTATGTTTGGCTTGTGCAGGTGCTCTATCTTTAGACAGCAACATTTTGATCGCTATTAAATGCCAGAAGACTTCTTGGTGAATATTAATAGTGCAACAGTTATCATAAGTAATCACTTAGGCACACTTACTGCTATTGCCTTTCACAAGAGAGTGTCACAGTGCCCTTCCTACTCAGAAGTGTAGAAGAAGTGAGTTTCTTCAGGGCATTGCTGTGTCGTATATATGTGCTATTTTGGGTACAGCCTGGACTTGGAAATTTGTCACTGACATTTGATTTTCAAAACTCTTGTTTCTAGCTATCGATGTAGCTGTTAAGACCTTGCGTCAGATATTGAATCTTTTTAAATCACATTGCTGTCTGTGTGGCATTTGTTTTTTTGCATACAGGAACATGTGATCACACAAAACTGTGTGCTTGAAGTCACGATCACCTCTAAACTTTTGCCAACAGCCTCGCAGAAAGGACCTTCACGAAGGGATTCCATTGCTCATTTTCATTTGAAACAACCCTGCTAATAGCATTCCCTTCCCAAGGGTGTGAAAGCGATGTTTGGAATTTGCTGTTAGTTTTCTCCGGTTTTCATCTGTCTTGTTCCAGTACTGTATTTGTCCTTGTGATTTCATTTCAACTGTATCTATGCATGTAAGTGTGCCAGTTGTAATTAGCGAGGGGCAGCTTACTGAATTCAACACACCATGATAAAAAAAAACTTTTAACTGTTTAACAAATGTTAGACTTGGATTATTGAAGTACAAGACATTTATCTCAGTACATTCTTGGCCAGAATTTCATCATCTTGCAATACTGCTTAATGCACATGTATTAACATTTTGCCTGATGCAAATAAACCCATAGTTATTTTGTCTCATGGCAAATAAATTAATAAATTGCTCCTGTTACATTTTAACATATATCTAATCTATACTATTTTTCTACATAAGTTTAGAGATAAATCATTAAAACAGTTCACTAATGAATTTAGCAATTTTAATGTAAATGTAGGCTGCATTTATTTAATCAAAATACAATAAATACAGTTATATTATAAAATGTTATTACAATTGAAAATATCCGTTTTAGTTTATATTAAAGCGTAATTTCCTGTGATGCAAAGCTGGATTTTCAGCCGCTAGTCTTCAGTGTCACATTATTCTTTACAAATCATTCTAATATGCTAATTTGGTGGTTAAAAAAATAAATAAATAAAAAAACGCTATTTATTAATTATTATCAGTTGTAAAAACTGATTACTAATTTTGTAGAAGCATCTTTCTTTAATGAACTGAAAGTTTAAAAGAACAGCATTTATTTAAAATGGAAATCTTTAACATTATAAATGTCTTTACTGTCACTTTTGCATCCTTGCTGAATAAAAAATATTTTATTCCTTGAAAATATTTTTAAACTCTTACTGCCCCCAGACCTTTAAAGGTTAGTGTGTATTTGCAGATATTGCCTTTACAGTCATGGCCAAAAATATCGGCACCCTTGATAAATATGATCAATGAAGGTCTGTGAAAACTAATCTGCATTGTTAATTTTTAAAAACAATCACAAAAATCTAAGCTTTCATTGGAATTTAAAATGGGGGGAAATATCATGATGAAGTAAATGTTTTTCTCAAATACATGTTGGAAACGATTATTGGCAGCCTTAGAAATTCTTGTCAGTAAAATATCCCTTAAGTATGTTTCCATTCATATTCACAATTTTGAGCACTCCAGGATGATTATGAACATGAAATGATCTAGCCTTCCTGTTTCACAGAAAAATAAGGGGTGAAAACAAAGACCAAATTCCCTTAATCATCCATCACATGAGAAAAACCAAATATATTTCTGATATACAGCAAAAGATAATTGAGCTTCACAAATTAGTGAAGTGGCTTTAAGAAAAGAGATAGAGCAGTGAAAATTCCCACTTCCACCTTCAGGGAAATAATGAAAAATTTACAATCAACATAAAATGTTACGAAACATAAACAGGATGTGGACGTGTGTCTATATTGTCCTAATGCAGGGTGAGAAGGAGAGTTTGAGTTGCCAGAGACTCTCCAAGGATCACAGCTGGAGAATTACAGTAAATAGTCTTGAGGTCAGAAAACCTTAAAAACTTGTCAAACATGTCATACATGACCACATGTTGTTTGAGAGGGTTTAAAAAAAGTCTCCTTGCACATCCAAAAACAATCTCTAGCATATTCAGTTATCAGACACGACTGGAACGTCAAATTAAACTGGCTTTTTTGAATGAAACTAAAAACTTAGCTTTTTAGCAGCAAACACTCAAGATGGGTTTGGTGAACACAGGGGTAAAAAGTACTCCATGTGTACAATGAAATATACTGCTGTATTTTTGATGTTGTGGGTCTATATTTCTGCTGGAGGTCTTGGGCATCTTGTTTAGACACATGGCATCATGGATTCTATCAAATACCAACAGATAACAAATCAATAAGTGACTAACTCTGTTAGAAATCTTATAATTGGCCATGTTTAGATCTTCCAACCGTACAATAATCCAAACACAAAAATGGGTCACTGAGCACAAAATCAAGCTTCTGCGGTCATTCCAGTCCTCTGACCTGAACCCTGTAAAAAGTGAGTGAGGTGAACTGAAGAGGAGAAGCACCAACATGGAGCTGGGAATCTGAAAGGTCTGGAGTGATTCAGGATGAAGGAATGTTCTCTGATCTCTTGTTAGGTGATCTCTAACCTCATCAGACATATTATAGGAGAAAATCTAGAGCTGCTATAAAAGCTGTTGAATAAAAGGGTACCGTTAATTGTAACCAATGTGTATAAGGAAAAATAATTCATAATGACATTTCCCACCATTTTAAATTCTTATTCTCCAATGAAGGAATAAAACGCAGATTAATCACAGCCTTCTTTTATCATTTTTACCAAGGGCGCCGATATTTTTGGCCATGACTGTATATATCTGTATATGTGTACAATATCGGTTGTTGCTGGAAAATTCTGTAACTAACTAGAGGTACCCCAAATCAACCTATAGGAAACCACTTGGATTTCCAGCAGCAAATGAGATATCTGCAAGACAGATGGACATGAGAGACGGCCAATCAGATCCTTCAATTGGATCCTTCAAGTAGGCTGTTTATTCTGCTGCATGTTAGTTTGTGATGGACATGACCCTGCCTGATTGGTTTGTTCCCGTTTGCAGCTTCAAACCTGACTGAAGCATATTTCCCCAAATGCATGTGTGCACTTAAGGTCACAGATAAGTAGAAACCAATAAAAAAAATGATCTCCAGTAATGAACAGAACAGTCGTCATACCCGAAGAACGAATGCATGTGAAGTAGAATATACGGTTGCAGTCAGTTAGCTTTGTGTGCGGGCTGCATGACCTTTCTGTCATGCTGTTTGTGGGAATTCAGAATGTTTTCTCTCTTGTAGTTGACCTATGTTCAGAAAACGCTCGTTTTATTCACCTGAATGCATTAACGATTCATTTTAGAAGAATACGTGACGAGTGTCGAGGCATTCACCCTCACACCCCCACCGCAGCTCAGTCTTTGCTACTCAGCCTCTCCCAGAGGAGCAGTGTGGCTTAGGGTGGAAGAGTAGGACCATGAGAAAGTTTATACTCCAGAGGGGGTGTGGATGTGAATGTGGACAGCCATTTCCTGCTCTGACGGGGTCATGTGCTCCTCGGCTCTGGACCTGAGCTCTCGGTGTCCGTAGGAGTGTGGCATGTTTGTCAGTGGAAAAACTTTTCTGCACTAGCGAATTATGCATCATGTTTGGTGATAAAAGAGAAATGAGTTAGGAATGTCTTTCTGAAAACAGCAGTTGGATGTGACTCATTTTTTGTGGTCCAAATTGATGCTGGGAAGGACATTTTAGAAGTCTGTATTTTCAGACGTTTGGACCACAAAGATCTGGTTTTCACAAATGCTACAGACTGCACAAACAGAAGCTGTTCTCGCATGTTTTCAATTGATTTACTGTAAAAAAAATATATATATAAACTATCGTATTTCCGGTTAGGGTTAAGGTTATTTGAGTCTAAAATTTCCGTCTGAAATTTTTGCACGTTAAAATTTAAATATGAGCTCATATTGTGTCAATCACGTTTATACACTGCCTTCTGCAGTTTCACATCCGTAGCATACATTTTGATTAAAAAAAAACGGATGACGAATACGAAAATGCATATGACAATTTTGGACTCGGTGTGTAAGACTTTTAGGGTTTAAAAAAGGGCAGCTGTGGTGCCTGTATATTTTAAAATGTATAATTTTATGTTTTGTTCAGTGATATAATGTTAAAAAACATAGCTGCTTCAAATATTAAAATCTGCTTTTTAGCCTAAAATTTATTAATAACCACTACAGTAAAGGTGGTAAAACAGAGAGCCACAAGGACAATACAAAGTTCAAAGGGTCAAAACATCATTAGGCACACATGACAATAAAATAATGCAATAAACATTAACTAAATAACATAAAATGACACAAAACAGCCTAATAGACATTATGGATAAAAAAAGAAAACAAAATTCAATAAATGTGATGTGTCACACATGCGGGAACCTCTGGAAATGCCCTCATACTGTTTTTTTTATTTTTCTGTAAATAATATAGTCAATTACTTTCAAAAACGCAAAAAGCTTGACAGTCCTTTTAAAGTAAAGGTATATCTAATTCCATGTTAAGCCATTTACAGTATTTCAACTGTGTATGGTAAAATAACTTACATTTAACAGGTTTTTACAGCATTTTTGTATTGTCCACTTCTGTAAAAATTACAAACATTTTTGCAATATGTTAACAAAGGCTTGCTGTTTGATTGCTGTGTGAACAGACCTTTACAATAACTGAGACAGCCAGATGTTAAAACAGCAAGGCAACTTTACTAGCTGTGCATAAACCCATAAAATGTGCAAAAATGAATATTTATGCATTATGATTGAGTGTTATTTCCAACCTCTTTTTGTCCTTTTCTCGCTCTTATACCCTCTCTCTGATCACACACACAAATACACACACAGCTGGAAAAATGTCTGGATGGGTCCCAGTTATTTAGCAGATGGCCTGTGGACTCAGTCACCATAGTAACATGCTTTCCCTCTCTCTCTTTCTTTCTTTCTTTCTCTCTGTTTTTCCCCCATCCGTAGTGCCAAAAGAAGAAAAATGGCAGACAAGATTCTCCCTCAGAGGGTGAGGTCCATCACTATGGCTTTTATCTGTTTGTCTGTGTTTGTTTTTTTATTCATGTTTTAATTTCCTGTGCCAAGTCAAGAGTGATCGCACAGTTAAGGTAATTGTACTGGTTTCTTTATTTCTGGGGGCAAAAAAAGTGAAAGGGATGGTCAAGAGGGGTCCAATTTGTCACGGAGACTGCTGTTGTGTCTTTGTTTTTTCTGTCAGTGGAAAAAGGGTTTGATTTCCAAGGAATGTGATGGTGTGTGTGATTGCTTGGAGATGTTGGATGAATGCAGGTACATGGCTGATTTGGTAAAATGTGTCCATCGGGATGTGACACAGTAATACGCCACAATAGCAGAAACTGTAAGGGTTGTGGGTTTTTGAAATGGCTAATCCTCTCAAAGTCTTAAGTGGGTTTTTTTTTACAGGCAAACCAAAAAGTCCTAATTCATTATGATGAGGTTTGTAAAATGCTGGAGGTCACATGGGAAAGAGAGAATGATGCAACACTGTGAAAATCAGGAGAGCGTCAGGTTACAATTTTGCTATGAATCATGCAAGGACATGCATGATTTGTTTCAGTAACAACTCACAAACAAGAATCAGGATATAAAACAGTCATTGACTTGTTGGTACAAACTACTGGTGAAATCTGGTAATGGTTTTATATTCAATCAGTTAGTAAAGACTATTGACTTGATTTGGTTGCAAAATTGGCCAAAGAATATTGGTATATGTCATTTAATATTCTAGGTTCATATTACAACAAAGGATATCTTTGTCAGAATATGAATAATTACTGTTTTCATAATGCTAATGGGGTTTTACCTTTCATATTAACATCGTAAGGCAAAAAACAACATTAAATATGGGTTCAATTGCATTGAGGGTAAAAACGGTTTGTGACAATAGCAATGTGGAAGTGGAAATTTTAGGAAGTGGATTTTCATCTATCCAAAAGCATGAAACTCAAATGTTTTAAAACCAAAATTTTGAATAATTTGCATATTGTTGGACTTACAAAGGTAACGGTAGTATTAATTATGAATAATTAGTTATATAAATATAATTGATTGATTTTTAATAATTTATATTTATTATAAAATTGGATAACACTTTAGTACCAATTTAGGGACCAATCTCACTATTAAGGTGTTCAATAGTTTATTAGCATGCCTATTCATAACATATTGACTATTTATTAGTATTTGTAAAGCACATTTTCTGCATGACCATATTCTACATCCCTGATCTTACCCAAAACCTAAACCTAACAACTACCTTACTATTAATAACCAGCAAAAGTCATAGTTAATGATTTGGTAATTTGGTAAAGAATTGGACCTTAAAATAAAGTGGATTATAAATAACTTAATAATAATGTATCATAAATGATAAATACAATATTTTTATATAATATAAATGTGATCTGAAGTTGTATAATCTTAATTTTTTATGCATTGGTTTATGATACTGTGTTAGTGTCTGCTTTATGGGGCATGAAAACAAAAGCTGTTAAAATAGCCCCACAAATTGACTTTCTGTGATTACGGAAATTGATCATGAATAAGAACGTTATGTAAAAAATGTTTAGACTATATGTGTAAAATTTCATCAAACTGATTTTGAAAACATCTTACAATGAATGATGCACTGAATTGCTACTAGACCTGATTGCAGAGTTGCTTAACAATGCTTTTTCATTAGATCCGTGAACTGGTGCCAGAGTCCCAGGCGTACATGGACCTCCTAGCTTTTGAGCGCAAACTTGACCAAACCATTATGAGAAAGAGGGTGGATATACAAGAAGCCCTCAAAAGACCAATGAAGGTATGTGCTTTCAGTGAGATTCAACTCATAGTGAGCAATAATATGAAAAATGTAGTTACAGCTCAAACTGTCTCTTGTCTTACAGCAAAAGCGGAAGCTACGGTTGTACATTTCGAACACTTTCAACCCTGCCAAACCTGACGCAGAGGACTCTGAGGGCAGCATTGCATCCTGGGAACTGCGTGTAGAGGGCAAGTTGTTGGATGATGTAAGTTTGCCTTAATAATGTTACCATCTGTTCCATACAGTGTTGAATTAATTAGTCGTGACCTTTGTTATTATTATTTTAAACCTAATTTTTGCTACTTGTTAAATTTAGTTCATTAAAATGAGCAAACAATTCCTGTCCGTTTTTTTCACAACTTAATTTCACTGCACGCAATCAGTTGACATTTGTTTAATGGAAGTTTATTTAATATATGCATGAATAATTACTGAATCCAACTTAGTCCTTCCATCCAGCAAACAGAACAAAACGTATTTATGTTCGAAAGCTAAAGTAAATCCACCCAATTGACTTTTTTCTTAAAAAGCCTTAATTTAATTGCATAGAACAATTTAATTAGTCTAATTGAACATTTGTATTTTTTTCGAAGGTACTATTTTATCTATGCTAATGTTTGTTTGGGCTTCATTCAATTAGCAAGTCCCTTTTTTAAGCTTTATCTTTTATTCCCTGTGCGCTTTAGCCTGGAAAACAAAAGAGGAAGTTTTCGTCTTTCTTTAAGAGCCTTGTGATTGAGCTGGATAAGGATCTGTACGGCCCTGACAACCACTTAGTGGAGGTAGGCGTTAACTCACTCTACATACGGCAATAAAAAACATTGCTAAACAATAATTAATATTCTTTCTTTACAAAAGTTGTAAGCAATTAATATGAGAGAATCTTAAGTGTCCTCCTTGCATTTCAAACAAGGTTGTGGAAAGTCACAAAGGGCGATATTATGCCACATTCAAGTGCATGTCCGCAAGAATCTCTCTACTGTCTGACAGATTAGATTGGAACGCAGTAGAAAAGTCAATGTCAGATTGAAAAGTTCAGTTAACCATACTTCATGTAAGACATATCTTGTGGTCTCCATAGCAACGTGTTACATAAGGAAGTTGCCCATGACACTGTGGAGTGATGACACTGCATCCAGCACAGAGCTTTGGGCAGCATTAAGAAGAGAAAAGAAATGCATTTCTGAAGACAAACACTTATAAAACCTTTTAAAGCACCCTGAGAGTCTTTGTATTCAGGGAGCGTGCGTTACTCTATTTTAGTGAAGGAACCATTGTGCACAGGTGCTATTCAGACACACTTGCATTTACATTACACAAGGGAACCTTCCCAGCTGCCTTGCGCTCTTAATATTTATGCACTTTGTTAGGGACATTGAGGTCTTGGGAAGGCAGATACACAGAGGTGGTCTGCAGCTCTCAAGGAGAGACCCTTGTGCCCCTCTGGCCCATTGGAACGGGCTGAACGCGCCGCATTTGGGTTTATTCATTCAGCAGCTCTTTAAATTGTCCTTGGTGACTGTGGGTTTTCATCACAGCACACACCAGATTGAGGCGCGTGATAAAAAGAGTGATTTACCTGTGGAGAAGGACGGCATTGAAAAAACCCTCCAATGTCAAGCAAAGCTAATTGAGTTGAGCTGTGAGTCATTGCCATTATGTTGTCTCTTTCAGATGGTGCTGAAACATGTGATGGTTTAGGGAAAATGCAAGTGAGATCGCATAAAGAGCTTAATCATTTTAGTCACTCTTATGATTGAATGTCTCTTCTGTGCATAAACAGTGCATAAGCAGTCCATGCTTAATAAAAAAAATTGGGTAGGGGGTCATTTTAAGATTTGACACTCTCTCTCTCAATAGCTCAATAATAATGCATCCATGCATCAAGAGCCGGGGGGAAAACTTTTTGAATTTGAAGATCAGGGTAAATTGGAACTTTTGGGAAGCGTAACTTCTGTAGCCTCTAAAGAGAAGTACTAAATAAAAAAAATATGATATTTAAGCTAAATTTACTCATCTCCATTATTTTCACCCCATCAACTCCTAATGCATCATTTTTCTTTTTGGAGCATCGGTGAGCGTTTGAATATTTTGTAATAGCTGCGTATGAGTCCCTCGGTTGTGTGAAAAGTTCAATCCCAAAATCACGGTCATTGTTGGAAAGGGTTCAAACACAAAAAAATGCTGGATAGCCAAAGAATTTGTGGGACCTGAAAGATTTTTCCAATGAACACCTGGCAGTTTAACTGTTCAGGACGATAAAGGGAATCATGAGCAACTATCACTAAACAAAAAACCTAATTTACTAGGGTACCTAGGGAAGTTTTTATGAATTATTTCTTATTTACTGTATGTAAACATCTTTTATGTGAAATATCTTATTCATGTCAGTACTAAATAAACAATAACATGCATTTTGTATGATTTCTCTTATTTTGGTAAAATAATTAACATTTCGCAGATTCTGAAAGGGAGATGTACACTTTTGACCTCAACTGTACACTAAACCGTTTAAAAGAGACAAACATGTACATGTTCATGGAAGAAATTTTCTCTGTTTGACATTTATTGCACCAAATTTTGTTACTTTACTAGGTTAGGGGTGGGTAATTTTATCAATTGTTTATTATCCATGCAGAAAAACACATTACATACACATTTTAATTAAAATTTTTCTTTTTAAGCTCGTAAATAATAAAAACGTTGACCAACCATGAGAATCAATCCTGGAGCCAGTTGCATAAACTTAGCCACCATGTTAAGACTGTGTCTTAAAAACTAGTAATCAGTCTTACTTTTCTAATACAAATAAGATCTGCCTTTTTGTAACTGAATTTATTTATAAAGTCTAGAATAAAAAAAATTGATTAATAACTTTTTACGACTAGACTAAACAGACAATTAAAGAGCTTAAGCATTTAAACTCTGCTTAAACAATACTGCAGCGCTCGCTTGGAATAAACAGAATGTTTTTGTGCATCGGTGTGGCCGCTAATATAGTTATCGCTATAGTTATCAATCTTTGTGTGAATGGACCTTTACATTAAATAAAGGACCTAACAATACCTAGGAATTAGAATATCATAGAGGCTAGAAAACCAGTCAGGATAGTCTAGCAACCAACTAGTAAATACATAGCAACCTGCTAAAAACCAACCACTAAGAACATCTGAGCGACCGCATGCCCTGACAAGGCACACTCAACACAGACAGAGGCTACTCAGATTTTCCTCTGAATATCAAAATCTGGTTTGAATTTGCTGTATGCTTCTTGTGCAGTGGTTTTATATTATAAACCTGTTGTTTAGACTGAGTTTGTGTTTCATCCTAACAGTGGCACCGCACTACAACGACACAGGAGACAGATGGCTTCCAGGTGAAGAGGCCTGGTGATGTGAGTGTACGCTGTACCCTCTTGCTCATGCTGGATTACCAGGTACATGCAGGAGTGCCGGATTATTATCAGAGATTACATCTGATAGATTACCAGTGGAGAGTTTGTACTGTATGTCATAGCTGGTTTATAAGCATGACGTCAAACTCTTTTAACGATATCTATATAAAGAGTCTACTATGGAGTCTAAAAGTTTGAGGTCACGCTAAAAATTTGAGATTCAAAATCCAATTTAGATTTAGAAAGAAAGTATGTTAAGACATTAAAAAATATGTTAGGAGCTAAATAAAATGCATTAACTGCAAAATGTATAGCACTAAGAAAGGCCAATTAGAAATTCATCTGCGTAATGATAGCTTTAGCTTAATTGTCTTATCCGTCTTGAAAAGCACTGCAATTAAAAGCTATAGTCGAGTCATTAATCTCTAAAAGTTTGATTGCCCTTATTATTCACCAAAGTAGCTATAGCTCGTGAGTAAATGGCTCTTTTAATTACAGCAATTGTCACTTTGCTAACTGCATCCTGATGGGAAGAGGCTTGGTTTGTCAGAAGACTGATGCTTTGTTTTTAAACAATGGATATTCAAATCTAGAAAAAGAGACAATGAAACAGATTTGCAATTGTGTAGTTGATTTGAAATTTCAAGTAGTTCCTGCAACATCCAGATAAACGACATGCGATAATCATCTAGAAAAATCTCAGCTCCTTTTATAATACATTATGTGAGATTAAATTGAGTAGTCATCTTATAAATGTTAATTCATCAAACCAGAGAAGCATTAGCGAAGGCAGAAATGTGATTAAAATGGTGAAACATTGTAAAAGAAATGGTAACTATTTACAGAAGCTAAGATGTACAGTTACAGTATATTGTTATACTTATACCTTATACTGTTACAGTATACAGTAAAAAAAAAACATTTTTAACCTATGCTTTCTATTTTATATATTTTAAAATGTAATTTATTCCTGTGATGGTAAAGCTGAATTTTCAGCAGCCATTAATCTTGAGGACTCAGTGTCATGTGATCCTTCAGAAATCAATCTGCTTTGGTGCTCATTTCTTATTATTTTTAAGGTTGAAAATAGCTGTGTTGCTTAATAGTTTATGCTATAATACCTCTTTGACAAAACAGAAAGTTCAAAATAGAAAAAATAAAAGTATTAATTACTGATCCCAAACTTTTAAATGGTAACTATTAAACTCAGTTCTTGTTGCTGATTTAGTTCATGGACATGTTATATCAACTACTTAAGTACACTGAATGTAAATTGTAGTTTGGTAATATACTAAATATGTGGATATTTTATAAAAGTACAGTTTTGATAGAAATTTCTGAATGTGTGTATTTCATTTCTTTCATCCATTGTGCATTTCAGCCTCCTCAGTTTAAGTTGGATCCTCGCCTTGCACGTCTTCTTGGCATCCACACTCAAACCCGCTCCTGCATCATTCAGGCTTTATGGCAGTACGTCAAGACCAACAAGCTACAGGATTCTCACGAAAAGGAGTACATCAACTGTGATAAATATTTTCAGCAGGTACTACTATACCATACTTCATCCGGTTTGGTGTTATTTTGCCTGATATCAGACATTTTTTTTTTACATTTCTTTCAGATCTTTGACTGTCCGCGTCTGAAGTTTTGTGAGATCCCCCAGCGACTAACCAACCTACTACTCCCGCCTGATCCTATTGTGATCAATCATATCATCAGGTAATTGGTCATAAATTCAGAATATATTTTCATTTATTGGTTCCTTAAATAATTATGTGGTCTATAGTCCTGTGACACAAATGAATATATAAGGGGCCTGTTTTCCTTTAGAATTTAAAAGTTTTACAGTGAAAAAACAGCATAGTGCTTTACAATGGCACAAGGGTGAGTAACTAATAACAGAATTTTTATTTTCAGATGAACTGTTCAATGAAATGTCTTTTTCAATTGTAATTTTATCAGTGTGGATCCAAATGACCAGAAGAAGACAGCCTGCTATGACATTGATGTTGAAGTTGATGATCCTCTGAAGAGTCAGATGAATGGTTTCCTGCTGTCCACCGCCAATCAGCAAGAGATTGCATCCCTAGACAACAAGGTCAGAATGAGCTTCATTAGTGAAATGAGAAAGCCACCTGGAAAAGAATGATTGAATATCTAGATATTGTTCTGTTCAAACCCTATGCATAACTATTATGTTCTGGTTGTACATTTGGAGTTCTCTTAACAGTCATATTTTCCTTTTTTTTATTCTTTAGATCCATGAAACTATTGAGTCCATCAACCAACTGAAGATTCAAAGAGATTTCATGCTTAGCTTTTCCAGGGACCCCAAGGGCTACATCCAGGACTGGATCTGCTCCCAGAACCGAGACCTTAAGGTTATTGTATACTATGTGCACCGCTCAAAATTATAGTTATACAGTATTATTATATGAAATATAAAAATATTTGGCATACATTAAAGAAATAGTGCCCCCAAAAATGAAAATTCTGTCATCATTTACACACCCTTTAGTAGTTCAAAACCTGTATGAATTTCTTTGTTCTTCCGAACACAACGGAAGATATTTTGAAAAAGTTTGTAACCAGGCTGTTTCGGTCAACATTGACTTCCAATGTAGTAAAACAAAATACTATCTTCCTTTGTGTTTAGCGGAACAAAAAAAATTAATACAGTTTTTGAACTACTAAAGGGTGAGTAAATGATGATAGAATTTTCACTTTTGGGTGAACTCTTTCTTTAAATGTATTGCAAAATAAAGTTGAATTACTTTTGAAACAGTGTCTCTGCCTAGTGGTCGAAAGGGTGTAACTGCTACTAGAGAAATGGTGTTTTGAACTGGGCTGGATTTTGTGGTTACAGCTGATGACAGATACAGTTGGAAATCCAGAGGAAGAGAGAAGAGCAGAGTTTTATAACCAGCCCTGGTCTCAGGAAGCTGTCAGCCGCTACTTCTATTGCAAGGTGAGTGGTACATGGAAATTAATCGTGTTCGTTCGTTAAGAATTATTTGAAAGAAATGCATATTTCTGTTTAGCAAGGATGCATTAATCTAATAAAAAATACAGTTGTAATGTTACTTTAATGTTATTTTAATTAAATGCTATTCTTTCAAGCTTTCCGGAAAATTGATCACTGCTTCCACAAAAACATTAAGCAGCACAGATATTTTCAAAACTGATAATAATAATAATAATAAATAAAGTTTCTTAAGCACTAAATCGGCATATTAGAATAATTTCTGAAGGATAATGTGAGGTTATTTTAAATTGCTTTTTTTTGGTTCCGATGTTAGAATCAAAAGTGGTTATTTCACTTGCAATTTTTTTTTTACAAATGTATGTTTCTTTTCTTTTATGTAGATTCAACAACGAAGACAGGAGCTTGAACAAGCTTTGACAATGCGAACAACCTAAAATATCTAATTTTCAAAAATAAGTTGACATCTAGTTTGCTTCACCTGTGGCTTGGTCACTTTTATTCTGGTGGTCTCCACACTGGGCATTTATCCAAGGAATTGAAAGTATTAGAACCTTTCTCATTATGAGGTTTGGACTGATTTTAATCAGTAAGAGTCAATAAAAAGTGTAATTGTACTCTTATTTAATGTATGTTTACTGTACAGTTGAATGTATATAACCTTACAGTACAATGAATTTAAGAAAGTGTCTTGAAATGGCACTTTCACACTGATTACACGCAAATACAGCAGCTATCGTAATTGTTTTTACATCGTTTTTTTGACGCACATAAAGTGCGGATACACTGTGTGTCTTCTGACTTGAAAGGTACAAAATACAATGAATGAAAATTTGATGCCTGGGAATTTTTGTAACTATTAATGACATGATAAATGACATTGAATCTGTCACGTTTTTCTATATGTTTAAATATTTTGTCACATTCTGCTTTCAGCTTTCTTTTTTGTTTTTGTTGTTGTTGTGTATTTTGCACTGTGCAAAAGATATCATGAAGATGAACACCACTGGATGAAAATCAGCCAACTTTATTTGCAATAAGTGACATTTACTGTCATCATTTTGACAGGTTAAAGAAAACACATTCATGTTACGACAAGGTCAATCATTCTGATTTGTGTTTACGATATCAATTTTGTGTATTGTTAAAAACTTATTGTTCATAAGCAGTGTTTTTTAAAAAAAAGAAAACATCATTTTCAGAGGCTTTAAATGCCAGTAAAACAAAATATGTTCTAAATATATTGTGTGGTGATGAAAACAGTAACGCATGTTGCATGTGAAATATTTTTGTTTGTTTTTAGGAGTTTCTTTTTTAGCATGAAATGTTTTGGATCTTTGTTGCCTTATTATAAATCACCAATATGCACAGGAAGCATTAACCAAAGGTTAAGTACAGTTACATCATCTTTGTGAATGCCAATAAATTACTTAATTTTACTAAATATTCCATCACAATAGTTGATGGCATTTGTGTACCTGTGGCCTAAGATGTGCTTGATGCACAGATGAGAAATAAATCTGGTACTCATGAATGTCAGGAGGTGCACTGACCCTTTACCTTTTAACAAGACATTCTTACTGTGTTATGTAATTTATTTAAGTGTGTCTGTTAAGGACATTTTGAACAACGTTAATAAAATAAAAACAAATTCATGATCAAAAGCAGTCTGAAGTATTCATTCATGAATCATAACCTTATACACTGAATTATATGTATAGTTATTTTTAAAATAAAAAAACAACCTTTTTGCTCTATAGATGAAAAAATTATGGGGGTTTGCAAAAGCATGACAAAATACTAATAGAACTTTAATTTTTGTGTGAATTGTTCCTTTGGGGTGGAAGGGGCACTTTAAATTATAAGCATAGGTTGACCTTGAAATGATCATTTCTGTACGATTCACATTACTAGTTGATTATACGATTATACAATGCTCATTTTAGGCCATTGTGTGTGACTACTAAACTATGAATAAAACCACGCCCAGATAACGCATTCACGTCCGTACGCAAAGAAGTGGGTGGAGAGTTGTGATGTATCAGCTTCTGATTGGCTGGCGTGCCGGTATTGGTGACACGCGCCTCTTACCGCTTGTAGCGCGAGCCATGAGACCGCTTCTCTAGTGCTAGCGCTTCATCAGGAAGAGAGCTAGGTAAGACAACGGCCTATTTCCACGAAAGTTGCTTATTTACTCGTGTTCACTATATATCTCTATGTTGATCGAGATTTACAAAGAACTCATACCTCATTTATTCGGTTAACGTTGTTCTCCAGGCATCTTTTGGATTAACAGGCTAGTTTTACCGGCTGTTAGCTCGCCGGCTAGCTCGTGGTAAAAGAGACTAACGTGCTCTCAACTAGTCTAACATCATTTTTCGGTTGATTCCACGTTAATTTAGCTGAACTTTCTTATTTTATCATAATTTGGATACAAACCGCAGTTGTTCTACGTCGATGGAGCAAGATTTATTCGTGATCTGGGATACACCGGCGTTTTCTGGCTAACGTTAGGGTTAGCATGGTGAAGTGGCTCATTGGTCGGGCCTTAGAGTTAACGGACACTTTTTATTCTCTAAGAACAGAGTCTACGTTTTCCCGCTATTTTATTTGTGCTTTTAAAATTCATCGCGATATCGTAGGTGTAATTTGCCGTGGAGTAATTATCTCTTCACCATTGCAGTTAATCGCCTAACGTTACACTGCGTCAGGGAAAAGTACTGGCCGACTCCACGTGAGCCGAGCCGAACCACTGCCCTCTGGTGTCTGCAGTTCAGTGCATCTTAAAAAGAGACCTTAGAACAACCCTGTGAACAAAGTAGAAGCTTTTTAGACGAAACGATTGTTTATTATACAGGAAGTACGTTTTGGAACAGCGTGTACTTTTGAAAGGCTTTTTTTTACGTCCTATGAGAGCACTTTACCTCCAACAAATCCGTTTTTTCTTCTCCTTTACAGGTTTTCAGAGGTCTTCTGTTCCTGGTATTCAGTTAAAATGCCATCTGATTTAGCAAAAAAGAAGGCGGCAAAGAAGAAAGAAGCAGCCAAAGCTCGTCAACGTACAAAGAAACCAGAGGATGGAGTGAATGGTGATGCAGAGAAACCTGAGAACCAGCAGAATGGAGCGGCTGAGGTCAATGGTAAGGAGAACCATTTAAAGGCAGTCTTTAAGTCTGTCCACACCTAAACAACAAATAAACAATGTGAAAATGTGGTGCGATAAATTTTTTTGATTTGAATGTAAATTTATGTGTCTGATCAGACACTATAAGAATAAGATTTGTGCTGTTGGTCATGTGCTGTCAGAGTGGACTTGCTTGTTCAGGCTGTCTGTTATTTATTTATTTATTTATTTTTTCTTGTATTTTTATTCAAGACATTTCAAAACCTGATACTTATCTTCCTTAAACCATTTGATTATAACTTATGTTTTTACAGGGGTTGCCAGTTTGACAAAGGAGCTGGATGAGTTTGAACTGAAGAAAACCGAGGCTCGAGCAGTGACTGGCGTGCTGGCGTCTCATCCAAACAGCACTGATGTGCACATCAGCAGCTTGTCTCTTACCTTTCATGGACAGGAGCTTCTCAGTGACACTAGTTTGGAGCTCAACTCTGGCCGTCGGTATGGCCTTATCGGACTCAATGGAACTGGTAAATGAACACTCTGTTCATGTTGGGCTAATAGATCTCCTCTTGGTGACTCATAGACAACTGACTTGTATCTAAATGTTTGTGTAGGCAAATCTATGCTGCTGTCGGCGATTGGTCACAGGGAGGTGCCGATTCCAGAGCACATTGACATCTACCACTTGACCCGTGAGATGGCTCCCAGTGAGAAGACTGCTCTGGAGTGTGTGATGGAGGTAGATGAAGAGAGGATCAAGCTGGAGAGAGAGGCTGAAAGGCTTGCTCATGAGGACTGTGAGTTTCAAAACCTGATCAAATTCAAACTTTTGCTAGAATTAGTTCACTTGGAAAAGACAATTGGCGTTTACTTGCTTCAACGTGAGTTGTTTGATCCCAAGAAATCTGAGAACCAGTGATGGCATAAGGATAAATATGTAATGGAAGATTTTTAATTAACATTTTCACATTTTGTTACAGAATTTATTTAATAGGTCAGATCAAAATGTACTTTCCACGTTTTCATAGGAACTGTTTTTGTAACAGCTTCCTTTCCTAGGCGTGGTATATCCGACATCTCGGCTTGAGAAGGCTCCTTAATTCTGTTCAGTTATTAAGGAGTCTCATGGTTGAGGAACACTTCTAAATTATGAATTTAATTGTTTATTTGTTTGTCAATCTTTAGCTGAGTGTGAGAAGCTGATGGAGCTGTATGAGCGTTTGGAGGAGCTGGATGCTGATAAAGCCGAGATGAGGGCCTCACGGATCCTTAACGGTCTGGGCTTCACTACTACTATGCAGCAGAAGAAACTGAAAGACTTCAGTGGTGGCTGGAGGATGCGTGTTGCTCTTGCTCGGTGAGCCTGCAGAATCTTATGCCAAAGTTTAGAGCTGTTGGGAGATGATGTAACAAAAGGCCGAATGATAGTACAGTTGCTTTATGGTAACTGTGCAGTGACAAAAACTGTCTGAAGCGTATTTTCTGATCCCCATGTATTTCTATGTAAGCATTTTCATCTATCCATCAACCATTTTAACTCATGGGTTTTTCTGAAATCTTCAGGGCACTGTTTCTCAAGCCTTTCATGTTGCTGTTGGATGAGCCAACAAACCACCTTGACTTGGATGCTTGTGTGTGGCTGGAGGAAGAGCTCAGTCAGTAAGTCTTTATTTTTAAGACAAAGGCTATGTAAGAATATTGGGTTTATATTTATACTTTGTTCACTGTGAATTGTTGCTGATGAAATGATGTTAACAAAAGGCCGAATTGTAGCTCTTCCATCAAGCAGTTTGTTCTTGGTATGGATGGAGCTTTGACAAAAACTAGACCGAAGCGTTTTACTGATCTGTCAGCACAACTCAAACTCAGCTTTGTTTGAAGATGTTAGAGTAGCAATTTGTAATTGTTCTAATTCTGTCCTTATAGTTCATACATGTTATTACAATTATTAATTGTTAAATAAAGTGTATTGTGTAACAAAATGCATTCTGTTATTGTGATGCAGCTATTTGCAAACATTATGCTGAGAGTCGTGTGCTCAAGTTTGTTTCTATTCTTCCCCTGACAGGTTCAAAAGAATTCTGGTTTTAATATCCCATTCTCAGGACTTCCTTAATGGCGTTTGTACCAACATTATTCACCTGCACCAGCGCAAGCTGAAATATTACACGGTAAAACTAATTCTGTCCTTTGGCACTTTGGGGCTGATTTCTTATTTACAAATCTGCAGTTCAATTTATTTTCTCATTCATCCTCTTTTGTAAAGGGTAACTATGACCAGTACATAAAGACCCGAGAGGAACTGGAGGAAAATCAGATGAAGCGGTTTAACTGGGAGCAGGACCAGATAGCACACATGAAGGTAAACTACTACTACATGTACTTTTGTAAAGATGTGTTCTATGCTTTTCTCTAACCTCTTATCTTGTGATTTGATGTGGTTATCTAAACATGTTCCTTTTGATCTTCAGAACTACATTGCTCGGTTTGGTCACGGTTCTGCCAAGCTGGCCAGACAAGCCCAGAGCAAAGAGAAGACTCTACAGAAGATGGTTGCCTCAGGTCTTACTGAGCGCGTTGTGAATGACAAGGTAATGAAAGAACTGTTTCCACATGATCTAAAATGCAACTCGATGTAGTTTGTCGAGTTTTTGTTGATGTATGCCACATTTCAGTTGGTAGCAAAATGACTCAAAGTACCTTGTCCTTTCAGACCCTGTCATTTTATTTTCATCCCTGTGGGAAGATCCCTCCTCCTGTCATTATGGTTCAGCATGTCAGCTTCAGGTATTCGGAAAATACGGTATGCAGGTTTAATAAACAGTACCACATTTTACACAATTTTGTTGCATCCTTCTCTGGGTTGAGGTTCTCACTTATTATTTTTATTTTTATTTTTTGTGTGTGTGTTATATAGCCACATATTTATAAAAACCTGGAGTTTGGAATTGACTTGGACACACGGGTGGCCCTTGTAGGGCCCAATGGGGCAGGCAAGTCTACTTTGCTGAAGCTTCTCACTGGAGAGGTAAGGCACATTTAAATAAAATGATTTAAATTTAGTGTTCACATATTTTATGTAATTTGGACTCTTAGTACTCTGGTTTATAAAACCTCTTCTCTTTTAGCTCCTGCCCACAGATGGTATGATTAGAAAACACTCCCATGTGAAGATTGGACGATATCATCAGGTCTGTTGGCTAGAATATGTCATGACGTTTATGTAATATAGTAATAATCAGAATGGATCAGAGTGGTATTAGTGAAGGTAATGGCACTAACTTAACTAAATGAATGACTTGAAGACTAATATTAAAATACCAACAGATAATTTGAGTTCAGTGGCTTTAGACTGGTTTTACTAGTACTAACTTGTGAGTTTTTGATTCTTTCTCTAGCATCTAACAGAGCAACTAGAGCTTGACCTTTCACCTCTGGAATACATGATGAAGTGTTACCCTGAGATTAAGGAGAAAGAAGAAATGAGGAAAATCATTGGCCGCTATGGACTAACTGGCAAACAGCAGGTATTTATTTATTTTGTTAGTTTTTTTTTTTGTTTTTAACACTTTATTTTAACCTGCAAACAAGATCTACTTCATTTATTGACATCCCTTTTTAAACTAGGTGAGCCCTATTAGGAATCTGTCTGATGGGCAAAAGTGCAGAGTCTGCTTTGCCTGGCTGGCCTGGCAGAATCCCCACATGCTCTTTCTTGATGAGCCGACCAATCACCTTGACATTGAAACTATTGACGCTCTGGCTGAGGCGATCAATGAATTTGAGGGTGGAATGATGCTGGTTAGCCACGACTTTAGGCTTATTCAGCAGGTAATGTGATATTGCCTATTTTGTACATTTTAACTATCATTTTATCTCAGTCAAGCTAATGCAGCTGTTTGTTATTTTGTAGTAAAATTGGTTTGTTTCATTGCAGGTGGCTCAGGAGATCTGGGTTTGTGAAAAGCAGACCATCACAAAATGGAGCCGGGACATTCTGGCCTACAAGGAACATCTAAAATCCAAAATCGACAAACAGATGCATGATTTATAGCCAATAGAGCCCCATAGAAGGCAGTTCCAACATCTCTGCCAACCAGACTATTGCTCTCCAGGAAATACAAGCATGCTGGCTAGACTGCAGTTTCAGTACCACCTTTAACACCCAAGTCAGTCACTGGGGTTTCCAGTGGAAGTAGCTGTCTTGTTTTCTTTTTTGTGTGTTAATATATGCATCACAGTATTTGGAGTATACTTTCCCAAAAAAAAAAAAAACTATTAACTATGGTTGTGCACTTCAGTTGTTTTTTTTGTTTTTTTGTACTAGAACAGGCAAGGTCTATAGGACAAAGACTGTAATAAGAACGATCAAGTAAACTTAAAAGGACTCTTGATGAGGTTTTTTATTTTATCAAATATTGTTTAAAGCTGTATTTGCAATGTCTAATTAAAAGCATACATTTATTGATTTGGCTTGTACGTTTTTCTCTGAGTTTAAAATCAAGACATATTGCCTTGGTTTCTTTTAGAGCCAGGAGAATAATGGTTCAGTGTCTGCACATCTTAAAAAATTCAGCTGTCTTTGTATTAAAACTGGGATTTATAATTCATTTTTAACAATGTAAAAATAACGGAGAAAGGTGATATAACTTACAGGTCAGACATTTTTAATTATTTTACCTTTCTAGTAACGTTTATTAGTGTGTAACGCCATGAGTTACCTGTTGTGCTCCTCTCCAAAAATATAACAGCGCTGTGATTGGTCTAGAACCCCTCGGTCCCCGTATGTCCTTGAGTTTTGTCTTTTTTTATGAGCACTTTAATATATATCAGTGTTAAACCTCATTTAAAATAAAGCAAAGAAGCGTCTTATTTATTATATTACATAGCATTATACATCAGTAGTTATCCGCGACAAACAATGTTTATCTGTAAGTTAGTACAAGTCCTTGTGGAGACTGAAAGAATGTCATCATCTCATGTTCCGTCGTTTTCTTCTTTTTAAAGGCTTGAATAATGATTTAATGACTTAATATTGGTTTGCCGCGATCACGGCTACACGCCTCTCTGAACATTTACTCATTGTTTAATAATAAATCCAGTATATTTTTGCTAAAACTGCGCTACAAGCATAGATAGGCTTTCCATCTTGCCTATGTTTCGCGTTTATCATTCCCGGAAACACCGGATGTACGTCATTACATGATTGAGTACATTGTTTTTACTTGGGGTTCTCGAGTGTCACGTTAGCTGATACAGTAAGGTAAGTTAAAATACAGCGCTTAATTTATAACGAATTAATTTGAACCTGCATTTTAAGTTAATTTCTAACAACGTAACGTTAATTCTTATACGTGCAAATCATTTGTCGTCTGCTGCACGACAGAGTGGGCTTGAAAAGTGTCATCGATGTGCTAGCTAAGCTAAGCGCTGTCACTGATGCTGACTTCAGTATGACAGGACTCATTAAAACTAATAGTTTACGATAAGAAACTGATGTTGTATGTTTGAGAGCTAGCTCAATATCTAAACTGGTATTGTTCAATGTTTATTATGGATAACTGAAAGATAACACACAATATTTCACAGTACAATTAATTATGTAAATACTACTGTTCATATTTGATACACTCATCTCTAAAGCCGCTAAATTATCAGCATTATCACGCAAAAAAGCTCCTAACATACTCTTCCACATGCCTTCTGTCATCTGATTGTAAGAAAAGGAAAATTAAGTATAATTTTAAAACGTGAAACGTCTTTTTGCTTTGAATTTTTTAAAATATTTTTTCAAAAGTAGATCCAAGAATAAATTCTATTGATATTTATATCACAAGGTTTTATTACATTTACTGCACTGAAGCAACTTAACGTTTGCTTGATTATTCAAATGGTGTTAAAATGTGAGTATTGAATATGATACATCAGCTTTTTAAGGAACCTTTATTTGTCTCCGTCATCACTGTATTGCATTGCATTATTTGTTTTGTCCCCCAAAATAAATACTACAAGCTTTGATCATAAAACTTAGCATTTCTTCTTACATAGACATCTTGTTAGGAGATACAGGGTGACGGCTAATATTTTTATGCATTTTATGTCAGCTTATCAGGTGAGTTTACAGTTTGGTCATACAAGTAACATCTGCACCGGATTACATATTTTTGCTCAGTTTAGGCTTCTGTATAATTTTTTTGTCTCCTCAAGTGCATGCTCTATATTGTCTGTATATCACACTGTATGGACCATAAAAGCCTGATGCATCAAATATGATACAAAACATAGTCAAACTTTTTTAGGTTTTCTTTTAATTTCTTTTTAAGTCTTCCATTTAAAAAAAAAAAGAATTTGTCTATTAGCCCAAATATCAGCTGTACAGAGTTAATTTATAAACATTATAATCTGGTCGGTTGAAAGATAATTTTCTAAAGCTGTTTTTTAACCTGTCTGTCTGCCGTTGGCTTATAACAGGAAAGGATCCAAGTGTTAGGCTCATAATGAATTCATGTGGTGAAGAGTTCCATTGCAAAAGTTCCATTGGTGTTTGGCATAAAATATTAATGTAATCCGAGGTGCTCAAGTATCAGATCTAGTTGTGATTCCATCCTCAGATGATTTCTTTCATTGTGTTAATGGTATTGTTTTACAGTAGACCATGAGTCTGCCAGCAGCCCCACCAAGCTATGCTGAAGCTATAGCAGGAGATAAAGAACAAGGAAGTGGTAGCTTCGCTTACGCCTCCCAGCCACCCCCAATGCCACCCCCAACCATGCCCATGCACCCCAGCTGGGCTTATGTGCACCCCGGCCCCAGTAAGTACCCATTTATTATAATATCTTCAGTTATAGATACAGTTTTGGTAATTAGCAAGGAGCATATGCTTCTTCTCTGTTTCATGTTAATAAAGCTAAAATGTCTGTTTAGGTCCAGGATATTCCAATGCGTATGCTGCAGACATGTCCTCACCCTTCTCTGACCCGAGCTCCAGCAGCAGCTTCGACGGCCTCAGTGGAAGCAACTGGGAGGACAAGAATGTCCGCCGCATGTTCATCAGGAAGGTGTGAAAGTCCTGATTCAATCATTTTTCCATTCGCAACAGAAATATTTAAAATGTATCACTGTTTCTTCAAATATATTAAGCAAGATAACTGTTTTCAACATTGATAATATTAAACCTATTAGTTGCCTATTAGCATGCATATTACTAGAATATTAGCAATTTATTAGTTCTACTTAAGCACATGAGCAGCATAACAGAGATCAAAAACAGTCAAAGATCTTACCCAAAATGATGATTAAATGGTATTGTATAAACATCCTTGTCATGAAAAGTATGTATTTCATTTGCAGGTCTTCTGTATCCTCATGGTTCAGCTCATGGTCACGTTTAGTGTGGTGTCACTCTTCACATTTTGGTAAATGATACACACATCAGAGCACAAGACACAACCCCATCTTATCCATTTATCCCGCTTTTAAAAGAAATCACATCAATGTAATTGATGACCGTTCTGTGTTTCACAGTGAGCCAGTCCGGAAGTTTGTACAGTACAATCGAGTTTTCTATCTGACCTCATAGTAAGTGACTGAATTATACACAGTCCTGTTTCCTCATGTTTGAATTATATTTACCCCGTATTTACCACGCTGCTTTGTTTTTGTCTAGCATGACCTTTATGGGAACATACCTGATGCTTGTATGCAGTACTAATGCACGGTAAGAAGATACTTTTTTTGTAATCCATTCTGCTTGTTTTTGAGTTTTAGACCAGCATAGGAAATGTTTGCTCAAATAGGAGGTGTGGGATTTCAGGAACTGTGAGCTTCTTCAATATATGTTTGTGTTTCATCTGCAGACGAAGATACCCTACCAATATGATCCTCCTAGCCATTTTTGTAAGTAATCTTTATCTCATT